>QGSO01000278.1:368685-841212 GCA_011037825.1 Carya cathayensis
AAAAAAATAACAATTATAAATCAAATATACAATATCAAATATAAACAAAATACGAAATAGCAATAAATATAAAGAGTAAGGGTAAGAGAGAATCAAACTCAGTATGTTAACGAGGTTCGGCCCCACTGCCTACGTCCTCGCCTCAAGCTACCCCTTGAGGATCCCCGAATTCACTATTCAACCTCCTTCAGGTGGAGGTAAAAACCTATTACACCTTTGAACAACACCGCTACAAAGGATCCGTGTAGAACACCCTCTACACTTGCAATCACCTTACACGTGGTGATTCAACGATTCCCTGTGTAGAACACTTTCTACACGCACAAGGGTTGTACACACCCTTTTACTGATACAAGAATTGATAGTGGGTAGAATATCAGAAAACACTCCTCAATGAGTGAAATAAGAACAATACAGCACAACCTATATCTCTCAAAATGAAAAAGGATTAAGGCTCAATGCTTAGAGAAGAGAGAATGAAAGCTTTGAATGAGAGTTGTATGCTCTTGGTGTTGTGAATGTGAAGCTCTCAAATGATCTATTTATAGGCATATGAGACTTCATATTCAAATTTAAAAAGATTCACATGTCAAAGACATCATCATTCATTTTTCAAAAATTTCAAACCTAATCTTTTTACTTTTTGCATGTGACAAAATGAGCACACTTTACTTTTCAAAAAATTCAAACCTAATCTTTTACTTTTTGCATATGACAAAAGGAGCACACTTTACTTTTCAAAATTTTCAAACAAAGGCATCTTCCTTTTGCATAAGTCAAGAAAAGCATCAATCACTTTTGAAAATATTCAAATAAAACATGCACATGTGAAAGATGACAATCAATCATCTTTAATATTTTCAAAGTTCAACCCTTTAATCATGGCATGCACATGTGAAAGATGACAATCAATTATCTTTCAAAATTTTCAAATTTAATTTTCAAAATATTCATGCACATGTGGAAAATGTATTTTAATGCTTTATGATAAAATATTAATTTTTGAGCCTTAATCCTAATTTCGAATTTTAAAGAGATTTACAACATTATTCTATGACTTTAATGTGAACTTGCTCCCTTCTTGCTCATGCTTGGTTTCTTGATGTGCTTGACTCCATTGTGTAGATAACTTGAGCTTGAGACTCCTTTATTCTATGAATTCATTTGTTATCATCAAAATCCATGTGTAAATATATAATTACACAAAACTTGAAACCTTAGGTTTAACAATCTCCCCCTTTTTGATGATGACAAATACTTGATAGAACCTGAAGCCTGTATTAATACTTAAGCTCCCCCTGAGAATGTGCGTTAGTTTTTCAAAAAAAAAAAAATAAATATAATTCCAAGCATATATAACAAGTTTAACAATTTAAACAATATTAATGTTCTAGTCTAAAACTTCTCCCCCTTTTGGCATCATTAAAAAGGATCGACAGCAAGTAAATAGACTGAAGAAAACGGTGCGTTAAAAAACACTGTAGATAGTTGAAAAAGAGAGCCGTCCGTGACCCGACAAGTCCTGCAAAGCCTCGAGGCCTAACTCTATGAATTTAGTGCGGTTGAAGATAGAAACAAATCGCCTGATGTTGTTGACAAACGAGATTGAAGGCTCCGAGTTTCTAAAAAAAATGTCTTTTTCACTGATCGGGAAAAAACACATTGCTCTTTGACTTGGATGATAGCTCGTCTTGTTCTTTATACTATCTCTATAAAAACAGTCTTAAAGTTCATCCAATCCGCATCAAGTTTTCTTCTTATCTCTATAACTCATCTGCATTCCTTCAACATTCTCGCTTTAAGTTTTCAATTCCTTTCTCAATGGCTCATTCTTCTACATCTCAACCTCCTGTCCTTTCTGCAGCTGCCATTGGTGCTATGTTGCAGCAAGAAAATAATAGTATGGCAAATAAGTCAGACTCCGATGCTATCTACGACTTGGTGAGTCTCGGGACTCGCTACTCATCCTCTATTGTTGCTTTTTCCCAGCGGGTTCAAGCAAAAAACCATGAGGTTGAAAAGCTTAAGGAACAAATTGTTGTACTTCAACGAATTGTTCAAGAGTCTCACACAAGGGAAGGAATCCTTCGGCAGAAGAATAAAAAGTTGAAATCTCTATTGGATTCTTCATTCCGCTTGCCAGTTCCCATGAATAGGGATGACATGATATTGTATGAAGAGAATGAGCGTCTCAAACATGAGGCTAAGAACCTCAAGTTTATGTAAAAGTATTTAAGAAAAATCTATCTATTTTTATGAACTTTGATCTGTCTTTTAAGAGATATTCATAATATGCATCATACCTATTTCTCTTCTAATCATAGATAATCTATCTTCTGGTAAAGGTTTTGTGAATATATCTGCTAACTGATCGTGTGTGTTTGTGAACTCTAGTACTATATCGCCTTTCTGCACATGATCTCGAAGAAAATGATATCTTATTTCAATATGCTTAGTTCTAGAATGTTGTATTGGGTTTTTTGAAAGATTTATAGCACTTGTATTATCACATTTGATTGGAATGTGATTATACATGAGTTTAAAATCTTCAAGTTGTTGCTTCATGTAAAGAACTTGAGCACAACAACTACCCGCAGCAACATATTCTGCCTCAGCAGTAGATAGTGCAACAGAATTTTGTTTTTTACTAAACCAGGAAACTAATGCATGACCTAAGAAGTGACATGCTCCACTAGTGCTTTTTCGATCTATTTTACAACCAGCATAATCTGCATCTGTGTAGCTGATTAGATCGAAAGATGTGTGTTTAGGGTACCATAACCCTAGGTTAATTGTACCACTAAGATATCTAAGAATGCGCTTAACTGCAATTAAATGAGATTCTTTTGGAGATGATTGAAAACGTGCACATAAACACACACTGAACATAATATCTGGTCTACTGGCTGTCAAATATAATAAGCTACCAATCATACCTCGATATACTTTCGAGTCAACTGTCTTACCGGATTCATCTTTATCAAGTTTAGTAGATGGGCTCATTGGTGTTCCAGTTTCCTTAGCACCTTCCATCCCAAACTTCTTCAGCAATTCCTTAATATATTTTGATTGATTGATGAATGTCCCACTTTTTACTTGCTTAATTTGCAATCCGAGAAAGAATGTAAGTTCTCCCATCATGCTCATTTCAAATTCATCCTGCATAGTCTTAGCAAAAA
Source organism: Carya cathayensis (assembly GCA_011037825.1). Classification (NCBI taxonomy): domain Eukaryota; kingdom Viridiplantae; phylum Streptophyta; class Magnoliopsida; order Fagales; family Juglandaceae; genus Carya; species Carya cathayensis. The sequence continues at coordinate 371,865 of QGSO01000278.1, forward strand.
CTTGACACATATTTTCATTAGTAGCACCGAATATTATATCATCAACATAAATCTGAACCAAAAGAATATCATCATTTTCGTATTTAATGAAAAGAGTTGTGTCGATTTTTCCTCTTGAGAAACCTTTTTTAATCAAGAAACCACTGAGTCTCTCGTACCACGCTCTAGGAGCTTGTTTGAGTCCATATAGTGCTTTTGTGAGTTTGAAAACATGATTTGGAGAAATATGATTTTCAAAACCTGGAGGTTGCTCAACATATACCTCTTCATTTATAAAACCATTTAAGAAAGCACTTTTAACATCCATTTGAAAAAGTTTGAAATCTTTATAACAAGCATATGCAAGTAGCATTCGAATAGCTTCTAATCTTGCGACTGGTGCATATGTCTCATCATAATCAATTCCTTCTTCTTGATTGTAACCTTGGGCTACAAGTCGAGCCTTATTTCTAGTAATGACTCCGGACTCATCTTTCTTGTTTCTAAAAACCCATTTTGTTCCAATAATAGTATGATTTTTGGGTTTAGGAACAAGTGTCCAAACATCATTTCTTTCAAATTGATTAAGCTCTTCTTGCATAGCTAGAATCCAAGATTCATCAAGAAGTGCTTCATCAATATTTTTAGGTTCAATCTGAGATAAAAAAGCAGTATGATTGCAAATATTTCTAAGAGATGATCGAGTGCTTACACCTTGTGAAGGTTCTCCCAGAATTTGTTCCACTGGATGATCTTTCACAAATTTCCACTGTTTGGTTGCATCTCGTATTAAATTTTGATGATCTTTCCTGATGTCTCCATGTTGGACTTCCTCTATTGTGTTCTCTTTGTTGAGATTGAGACTTTCTGTATTATTTATACCTCCTGTTTCTTCATCAATGGATTTCTTGGAGAGTAGAGAATTAGATTCATCAAATACTACATGCATAGATTCTTGTACAGTTAAAGTCTTTTTATTGAATACTCTATAAGCTTTACTATTTGTAGAATACCCGAGAAAAATACCTTCATCCGATTTTGCATCAAATTTGCCTAAATTATCCCTGTCATTCAAAATAAAACATTTGCATCCAAATACATGAAAGTAACCAATGTTGGGCTTTTTCTCATTCCAAAGCTCATAGGGGGTTTTATCTAATTTAGACCTTAACATAACTCTATTTATAACATAACATGCAGTACTTACCGCTTCGGCCCAAAAATAACTAGGCAAGTTGTTCTCATTAAGCATTGTTCTTGCCATCTCTTGAAGAGATCTATTTTTCCTCTCTACTACCCCATTTTGTTGAGGAGTTCGAGGAGCAGAAAAATTATGCACAAAACCATTTTCATCACAAAATGTTTCAATATTTTTATTAACAAACTCTTTTCCCCTATCACTTCGGATACTTGAAATAGTATAGCCCTTTTCATTTTGAATTCTCTTGCATAACTTGGTAAAAGCATTATGTGCCTCATCTTTATGAGCAAGAAAGATGACCCAAGTATATCTAGAGAAATCATCAACAATAACAAAAGCATAATATTTTCCTCCTAGACTTGCAACTCTATTTGGTCCAAAAAGATCCATGTGTATCAGTTGCAGTGGTCTAGTAGTGGAAATATATTTCTTGGTTTTAAAAGAAGTTTTTGTTTGTTTACCAAATTGGCATGCATCACAAATTTTGTCTTTAAGAAAATTTGCCTTTGGTAAACCTCTCACAAGATCATTTTTTGAAAGTTTGGAAATAAGTTCCATGTTGGCATGACCTAGTCTTCTATGCCATAACCAATTAGTTTCATTTTGTACTGAAAAACAAATAGCATCTTGTGAGGTAATTTCTTCAAAATCGATTGTATAAACATTATTACTTCTAAAGGCAGTAAAACAAATGTTATAATCATGATCATTCAAAATAATGCACTTATCCATTTTGAAAGTAACTGTAAATCCTTTATCACATAATTGACTTATACTCAAAAGATTATGTTTTAGACCTTCAACAAGTAGAACATCTTCAATTATGAGAGAAGATTTATTACCAATTTTACCTATTCCCACGATCTTCCCTTTCGAGTTGTCTCCAAATGTCACGTGTCCTTCTTCTTTAGATCTAAGATCAAAGAACTTAGTCTTGTCTCCCGTCATGTGTCTTGAACATCCACTATCTAAAAACCATTTGTTTTTGCTTGTAGAGGACTTCATGCATACCTATAAAAACAATTAAAATGATTTTTCTTGGTACCCAAGTTCTTTGGGTCCTTTATTTATTAGTATTAGAAGAAACAAGATTTTTAGGTACCCATATGGCCCTAATAGTCATTGTATGTTTTCTTCTAATAGGACAAGTATGATAATTATGACCATTTCTATTACAAAAATTACAAATAGCATGTGACATATATGAAAATCTTGAATGATTATAATAGTATCCTTTTTTGACAAACTTATTATGAAAAGAATTTTGAATATTAGACTTTGATGTAGAAGGATTATCAAAGAAGTTTTTATAAGGTTTGAACTTTTGTTTTGGCATATATCCCAAGCCTGCCTTGTCAAAAACACATCTTTGACTACCAAGAAGTTTTTCAAAATTTCTTTTTCCATTCGTAAAGTTTTCAACAATATTTTCTAAATCAGTTTTCTTTTTCTTCAACTCAAGATTTTCGTCTTTCAAAACAATATTTTCTTTTCTTAAAATATCAATTTCGTTTGTTAAAGAAGAATTTTTCTTTTTCAAAGCAGTATATTTGATACCCAATTTTTCAAATTCTTCATATACCTCTTCTAAAACATTTTGCAATTCTTCATATGAAGGATTTTCAATATTATCAAAATTTGTTACCTCAATATCATCTTTAGCCATAAGACAGAGATTTGCTGATTCTTCATTGCTTGCTTCACTATCTGAGCTACTTGAATCATCATCCCATGTAGCTTTCATTGCTTTCTTGCCTTTGTTTCGATCTTTCTTTAGCAGGGGACAATCTGGCTTGATATGACCAGGCTTATTGCATTTATAACAAATTAAAGTATCATTTTTACCTGAATCTTTCTTGGAAAACTTTTTGAATGATTTCCTCGGAGGAGTTTTATTTTTCTTTAAGAATCTCTGAATTCTTCTTGTTATCATCGCAACTTCTTCATCTTTATCGTCATTTTCCTCATCTTCATCACTTTCACTTTCATGAGGAACAGCTTTAAGTGCCAAGCTCTTCTTTGGCTTTCCTTCTTCTTCTCCTCTTTTCAATGTGTACTCATGGGTGATAAGTGACCCGATGAGTTCATTCACTTCGAGCTTCTTGAGGTCTCTAGCTTCAAGAATCGCTGTCACTTTTGATTCCCAACGTTTTGGTAGAGAGTTGAGAATTTTTCTTACCATTTCCACTTTGGAATAAACTTTACCAAGAGCTGTCAAACTGTTTATGATGTTAGTAAAACGAGTGTGCATGCTAGAAATAGATTCATCATCATTCATCTTAAACATTTCATATTCATGAGTAAGAATATAAATTTTTGATTCCTTAACTTGAGAAGTTCCTTCATAAGTAACTTCCAAGTTATCCCAAATTTCTTTTGCCGTAGCACAAGTCATTACTCTATTAAACTCATTACCATTGAGAGCATTATATAATAAATTCATAGCAGTTAAATTCAAAGTATAAAGTCTATCGTCTTCACGATTAAACTCTTCTTCTTCCTTTTTGACCTTTACTCCATCAACCACTTTTGTTGGAATATAAGGTCCATTTACAATGCATTTCCAGATTTCTCGACCTTGAGCCTGAAGGAATATTCTCATTCTAACTTTCCAGAATGAGTAATTGTCTCCACAAAAGAGTGGAGGCCGACTGCTAGATTGACCTTCACCAAATGAAGCTGCAATGTTAGCCATAAGATCTTAACTCAAAAGATAGTTAATCTTATAATAGAGCTTTAGCTCTGATACCAATTGTTGCCCAGATGACTAACACAAGAGGGGGGGTGAATTGAGTTGTATTTAAAAAAAATAACAATTATAAATCAAATATACAATATAAAATATAAACAAAATATGAAACAGCAATAAATATAAAGAGTAAGGGTAAGAGAGAAGCAAACTCAGTATGTTAACGAGGTTCGGCCCCACTGCCTACGTCCTCGCCTCAAGCTACCCCTTGAGGATCCCCGAATTCACTATTCAATCTCCTTCAGGTGGAGATAGAAACCTATTACACCTTTGAACAACACCGCTACAAAGGATCCGTGTAGAACACCCTCTACACTTGCAATCACCTTACACGTGGTGATTCAACGATTCCCTGTGTAGAACACTTTCTACACGCACAAGGGTTGTACACACCCTTTTACTGATACAAGAATTGATAGTGGGTAGGATATCAGAAAACACTCCTCAATGAGTGAAATAAGAACAATACAAGCACAAACTATATCTCTCAAAATGAACAAGGGTTAAGGCTCAATGCTTAGAGAAGAGAGAATGAAAGCTTTGAATGAGAGTTGTATGCTCTTGGTGTTGTGAATGTGAAGCTCTCAAATGATCTATTTATAGGCATATGAGACTTCATATTCAAATTTAAAAAGATTCACATGTCAAAAACATCATCATTCATTTTTCAAAAATTTCAAACCTAATCTTTTTACTTTTTGCATATGACAAAAGGAGCACACTTTGCTTTTCAAAAATTTCAAACCTAATTTTTTACTTTTTGCATATGACAAAAGGAGCACACTTTACTTTTCAAAATATTCAAACAAAGGCATCTTCCTTTTGCATAAGTCAAGAAAAGCATCAATCACTTTTGAAAATATTCAAATAAAACATGCACATGTGAAAGATGACAATCAATCATCTTTAATATTTTTAAAGTTCAAACCTTTAATCATGGCATGCACATGTGAAAGATGACAATCAATTATCTTTCAAAATATTCAAATTTAATTTTCAAAAATATTCATGCACATGTGGAAAATGTATTTTAATGCTTTATGATAAAATATTAATTTTTGAGCCTTAATCCTAATTTTGAATTTTAAGAGATTTACAACATTACTCTATGATTTTAATGTGAACTTGTTTCCTTCTTGCTCATGCTTGGTTCCTTGATGTGCTTCACTCCATTGTGTAGATGACTTGAGCTTGAAACTCCTTTATTCTTTAAATTTATTTGTTATTATCAAAATCCATGTGTAGATTTATAATCACATGAAACTTGAAACCTTGGGTTCAACAAGGTATAAACGTCTATTAAAGATTTGTTATGAAGTAATAACAAATGCCTGCTCTCAAGATGGGCATACTGAAGATATGGTATCGAAGTTGTATGCGATGAATGACGTATATTGCACCTCGAAGCCCCACAAGATACAAGAGAAGAATTTGGGTGATAGTACTATGAATGCAGCCACAAAAGGAAGTTCGAAAAAGGTGCTAAGTCCTAATGTTGTCAGAGGCAAGGGAAGACCCCCATGTAAGAGAAAAATGTCAACGATGGAGGAACAAATGAGAAAAAAAAAACTAAGGCTGTGAGAAAGAGAGGAGATAAAGGAAAAAGAAACTTGGTGAGAGTTTCTTTGAAAAAGTAGCTTTTTTCATTTGATAATATACTGTATATTTTGTGAACTTTAATTGTTAACACTTTTTTAAATTGTCAGAGGCGTGAATTGGACACCGAACTGATGGAAAGTAGTGGAAATCAACTTGGCCCATCAAAAATGAGTTTGCAAGAAAACATGGGGACACAAGAAAGTATACCAAATCCTACTTTAATTCATTTATTCATTCATTTATAAACTCATTTTTATTTTTTATTTGGGTCTTACTTTGTGTCCCATTACATACACAGATGCAACTTAGGATGGATGGAACACAGCCAGAGATGGCGGTTGGAACACAGCCCAAGACGACTTATGGAACACAGATGGAGACGAGGGATGAAACGCAGCTGGAAACGATACATGCTACAACTGCAGGATGAAATGGATGTACTGTAATGTCTTAGCAATCTTTTTCTTGCTAAGCCATGGAGCAGGTTTTTTTTTTTTTCTTAGTGAACTTGATGTAGATGCAGAATTTGTAGTTTTTATGGGGATGTATTTGCAGTATTTTTCTTAGTGAACTTGCAGTAGATGCAGAATTTGTAGATTTTATGGGAATGTATTTGCATATTTTATGCTTGGGTATTTGCAGTATTTTGCTTAGTGACAAAAGCAGTACATGCAGAATTTGCCTATTTTATGCTTGGGTATTTGCAGATTTTTTTCTTGGTGACAAAAGCAGTAGATGCAGGAGTTTCAAGATTTTTTGCTTGGGTATTTGCAATATTTTGCTTAGTGACAAAAGCAGTACATGCAGAAGTTGTATGTATTATGCTTGGGTATTTGCAGATTTTTTTCTTGGTGACAAAAGCAGTAGATGCAGAATTTGCATATTTTTTGCTTGGGTATTTGCAGATTACATTCCCATGTTTTTTACAGTATTTTTCTTGCCATGTGAAGAGCAGGTTTTATTAAATTCTTACTTAACTTGCAGTACATGCAGAATGAATAAGATAAACATGGGAATGTAACAATGCAGTATTTTTTTTGCTACGTTCGACTCATGTCGGCTCAAAACCTGGGGACAATGAATTTTAAAATACAAGCTGTGCATTGCAAGTCTCAATAAATACAAAGACTTTCCACAAAATACAAAAATGTTCCACATACATGAGAATACCAACTTTCTTAATACTACCTACTTTGTTAATAAACAGTGGAACATTAAAGAACAAAAAAAGTCTAGACTTTTTACAAATAAAGTCTCAAGTACATTCATTTTAGTCTAGACTTACAAAGGCTAAGTTCCTATCAAATAGAAATACAAAGTGTTCATCATTTCGAGCGTATCAAATACAAATAAAGTACTATGGACATTAGCCATTGCCCACGAAGTAGCGTGCGTGCATGCCGCATGTCGGCTTCTTGCCTATGAAGATGAGCTTCATTGTTGTGGAGTGCTAACTCCCTCTTGTCAATCTCTTCTTCTCTCTTTCGAAGCTGGGCTTCATCATTGTGGTGTGCCAACTCCCTTTTCCCAATCTCTTCTTCTCTCTTTTTAAGTTCTTTCTCTTTACTTAATATTTCTGCTTCTCTCTTTACAAGGGCTTGCTCTTTGTATTCACTACCATCTGCCCACTTGAAATATTTGCAATGTGGTAATCCCTGTGAGAACATAAATTGCAATACAACTCATTCTAGAAACACACAAGTACAATTAATATGTAAATAGAAACACACAAGTACAATTAGTTGCATTTACCTCTTTGTTGTACATTGGACACCCAATGAATGCTCGTCCAGGATTTCTTGGAGTATTTGATATTCTAAGTACAACTTCTTTCCCACAGCTGCACATTGGGACAGTACTCAATGTGCTATTAACAAGAGATGCTGAAGAAACTGATGATGACATTCTTAATTCTTTTTCCTGATGAAGAAACATCAAAATAAATAAATAAATAAAATCTCTTGTTGAAACAAGAAAAAGAAAACAGTATATATATATATATATATATGGTCATGTTCTTTAGGACTGACTTCTCATTTGTCACAACATCCTAAGATTAGTAATATAATGGTGCTGGCAAAGTCATCTGTCTTGGCTCAAGTTGTGTCTTTATCAAAGTTCTCAAAAAATAGGAAAAAAAAATAAAAAGTCAAAAAGAGTAAGAATCAAGCATTGTTTGGATAATATACGTGGGTTTCCGAGTTTTAGTGGGTTGATGTTTCTTAGACCATTCACTCTCTGTTGTCCATATCAAGGACTTATTAAAATTATTTTAGTAATCAAAACTGGTTTTCAGTATGGCATGCTTTCTTAAAATGAGAAAATAGTTTTATTCCTTTGTACCATTAGTCCCACTTTCACGATGGTAGTCAAATCGAAGTCTACATCTGAGATCATATCTGCCTACAAAGGTTATTTTTTCAGAACATACAACTAATAATTAAGCACCAGACCCTCAACCTTAATTTTAATGAACAAATGTTACAGATCCATAAATAAATATAAGAAGTTGATCAGAACAATTGAATTACTTGATGTCTCCGTACTGGCTATGAGCGCCGCATTAGATGCCAAAAGCACGCCAAGAACTTGTCAGCGTTTGTGAGTTTCTTAATAACTGTGGAGATGAATGCTTCATCAGAGATATTTACCCATATCTTCATTGGCAACAATTTGGAATAAAATTGAAAGTAAAAGCCAACAGCCAATAAAAACGCTACGGTTCAAACTAGAAATGCCATAACCGAGACGGGAGATATCCAAATCAATAACATGAAAATATCAAATGCTGATGAGAAACCATCTCGATGTCCAAAGTAAAAGTCGGCAATAACAGAATTTGCAGATGAGAAAGAATACAAAAATTAACACAAAGATTGGACTGCAGCGACAGACAATTATAGCAGTGCAAAATACAACAGCCGAATCACAGCCACAATTATAGCAGTGCAAAATACAACAGCCGAATCACAGCCACAATACCTGAAGAAGCTCTGGACTAATGAATGGCCAGTTGGGGTAGAATATAATGAATGGCCAGTTGGGGTAGAATATAATACAAACAAGCATGGTAAACAACTATATATGAGTATCTTACCTAGATAAACAAATCTAGTTGTATGGTTGGGCAAAGCTTTTCAATAGTTATAAAAGAGGTTAAGCAAATGTCCGATGCACAGCTTCAACAACATTTAAGACAACACTAGAAATAAAATTTAGATTTTGAGAGGCTAGTGCACAACCTCAAGGAAAGAAGAGCTAGATGGGATAAAACTTATTCATTGTTTATTATTAAGAAATTTGAGTAAATTTGAGTGTACAAAAAAAGCATTATTAAATATGTAGAAATATGTCTAGTTTCGTATTTGATCAAGGTCCTGTGTATTTGTTAAGAACATCGAATCATGGACCTTGTCTAAAAGCTGAAAAAACAGTGTTTAATTGAAAAAACACTGTGTTTACTGAGGGTTATCACATATGAGAGAGATCAAGGTCCCGTATATTTGTTAAGAACATCGAATCATGGACCTTGTCTGCTAAAAGTGCAAAATACAACAGCCGAATCACAACCACAATTATAGCAGTGCAAAATACAACAGCCGAATCACAGCCACGATACCTGAAGAAGCTCTAGACTAATAAATAAAAATGGGGTTTTAAACATCGTTCATCGTGTAAATATCATTCAAAACTATACGCACGGAGAGGGGATCCTGGATTGAGAGAAATCTAATACCTTTAACCCAAAGAAAGAAAGACAGAGAGAGAATAAATTCGTACCTATTCCAAGTAATGGAGCGAACACTAAGATCAACCATCAAATCAGTGAGTGCTTGAAGAACCTCTCTTCATATTGTTTTGTACATTAAGAGTGCTGCTCTGGGGGAATCGGTGATTTGGGGTTAGGGTTAGGGTACTGGGGAACTCGGGGAGGGAGAACACTAAGGGGAGATGAAGAGGGAAACAGAACAAGGGGGAGGGGGAAGAGGGAAACAGAACGAGGGGGAGGGGGCTCTGGGGGAATTGGTGATTTGGGGTTAGGGTTAGGGTTAGGGTACTGGGGGAGGGAGAACGGGAGATGAAGAGGGAAAGAGAACGAGGGGGAGGGGGCATTTACCTCATTAAGCTTAAACGGTGCGTTTGACTCATTAAGTTAAATGGTGCGTTTGACTCCAACGTGGCAACCGTCCGCGCGCAGGCCGAATTTGTGACTGCAAACAGACTTTTCCTTTTTTTTTTTCCTCAAACCCTAGCTGCCGTTCTTCCTCTTCTTATTCTTCTTCGTTGCTATATCAGTGCCCACCAAAACTCATATCCTACGAAGATGAGCTAAAGGAAAAGGATTCCATAGGCTTGTTTTTTATTGGGGTCTTCTTCTTTTTCTTCTATACTCTTATTCCTTTCAAAGCCTTTCTTCTTTTTCAGTTTAGACTTTGAATCTTTGAACTGGTAGGAGGGATTCAAGGTAGAGATTGGAGATGTAGGAGGGCAAGTTCGTTCATCGGGGTTGGCTGGAGCGAAAGGAGAATAAAGTGTTGAGACTTTCATTTCAGACAATGAGTCTTTTGCTACTATTCAGCTGCTATGGTTGATGGTTTCTGGGGTTTGGAATAGCTTGGGTCTGTAAATGAAGGTGAAGGATCGAGGGCTAGGGGAAAAGGGCTCGATCATGTAGAAGTTTTGGTGATTCTGTGGCAGAAAGGCAGCTTTTTCAACTATGTCGGAGAGGTTCTGGGAGCCGCATGAGCTGAACGAGGCTTGGAACATGCAAGAGACTTGGAGCTTGAATGAGAGAGAGAGAGAGAGAGAGACGGCAGTACTCAAAGATGTTGAGTATTTGAGAGCCACAATCATGTGATCTTGTTAGATCTTATTCTTTTTTGCTACAATTCGTAAGATTTTTTTTCATTCAAGTTTATTCTCATGACTACAGAGCTAATGTTGTTTCTTCAAAGAGGTTTTGGGTTAGGAACAACCTGAAGGTCCAAAATGGGTCTTTTTGTCCTCCAATGTGTATGGTTGGAAGTAATTGGAACGAACAAGAAGAAGAAGAACGGGTTTCGACCCGAACAGTTGAATTGGTGTGTCCTTCATTGCAGGTCGGGTTACACCCAAATCTAATTTGGATGAGTCAGTGTGCAGGCCTACATTATTGTTGGGTTTCTATAGCATCGTTTATTGTTGTAGCGGCGTGACTTGATAATTCGATTTGACAATGATTGTTATAGTCTTGTTTAATTTTATAGATTATCTCATCTCAACATCTAAGTACTATTCAAATGTAAATACTTATCAATTTTAACTTTTTTATTTAATTATTACAATTTTTCTAAAATTACAAACAAAACATAATAGATAATTCAATTTTTTCAAATTTCAAAATAAAAATCATCTTCTAACAATATGCGATCTATTGACAATTAAAATGAAATATTATTGGAGAAGCACCAAGATAGAGAGTTTGCTCAATAGTCGCTCGACTTCTGACTCAAGTTAATATTAGACAGAGAGTTCACTTAAATCTCGATTGACAGTGGGCTTGAGCGAAGGCCATGGAAAGAGTTGGCTCAACAATAGGCTCGAGCGTGGCCTTCACTTGACTTTTGTATAGTATGACTGTTTTAAACAGTGAAAAATCTCCTCAAAAGCATACCTTATGATTCCTTAACATAATAAACTTATCTGCAACTCTTTAGATGTACCTTATAATTCCTTAACATAATAAAATTATATGTAGTTCTTTAGATATAAGCACATTGCCTAATCACATAAATTTATATCGTGTGATTGATTGTTTCATTATTTCTTGTTTACTTTTTCTTATTGTCATCATTTTTGCACAACAATGCTAATTTGTTGCCGGTTATAAAAAGCTGTGAAAAATACCAGATCCTTCCCATCTTCTCGGGATTGTATTTTTATTTTTGAAAACCTTCTCGGGATTGTATTAAAGCATGTGAAAAGCGTCCAAGAAGATGCTTGTATTCGACTTGACCAATTTTAAGAAATGACCACCCTTGAAAACAAATCACATGTTTACATTAAAAAATTTAAAAAAAATCTTGCAAATTAAAATGTGTGGAATGATCAGTTTAACTAGTGCCCTACCCTTCTTTGTTCTTCATTTTCTTCCCCAATCTGTTTAGTGCGGAGGGTTATTATTGTTAAATATCATATATAAGACTTGACACAAGGCAATGAACCCTTGGAGCTAGCTGTATAACAATCTGGATCAATAATTTTAAGGTCGGAATATTGATAATTTTTATTAAACCTAAATTATATTTAATGGGTCATATTGGATTAGTCTATAAGCGATAAATTATTGAGATTGATTATGAGTTATAATTAAGCTCGATAACTAAGCTGAAGGAGTTAGATTCAGTTTAAAATTTAAAAATCGATTATTAGAAATTTATTTTAATTTAAAATCAGCATAGATTATTGGCTCCTACACAGTTTCAATCACTGCCAATCCTACATTGAATGAACAACAAAATTATATTTTTAAATTCAAAATCTTTTCTTAGATGATTGGGATTGAGTGTTCAGTAGATTAGCGTCACTACATGTATTAACAAGCCCAACTCAAACTCGTCGGCACGATCTCCCAAATCTCTCTATAAATATCTCCATTTCATGTATTATTTAAAAAAAAAAAACCATAAATCTCGATAAGTGCAGCAATTGAACCCAAGATACCCAGGCCAATATCGTGTATCATGGCAATAACCGACTACCTCATTCGTCTCACAACATCACTCACATTTTCTCTCTCATTCTAGTTCATATGATCGATTTCATGTTAGAAATTTTAGGAAGCAACACTACACGATAAGTAGCTTTATCATAAATTAGGATTAGTATACGTTATCTAGTTATATATTTTATTATTAAAACTAGTTCTTTGGAAGCCAGTATTTACGTACACGCATGTTATGATATTTGCAAGCCCGCCATTCATCATTTTCATTATGCATATTATAGTTACGTATGTATTATGCATCTCGTGTTACATAAGACATGTAAGCTATCTTAAGTTCAAGTGCAAGATAATATCATAACAATTAATCAAATGGTCATTCAGATGCATGATACTAATGCGATTTATGGGTGAACGTGCAAGCCACAGATCTAAGCGTGATCCACCATAGTATGTTAGAATACTATTAGCGGCTCCTCTTGCAGCAGCAGGATGTAGGGTCAGTGCACAACATTGCATACAGAGTTAAGTATGTAGACCAGTAAGATAAGCATGATAAATCAGATAATTTAAAGATAAGTCATGCATAACATGAGCATACGTATGAATTATCATGATTTTAAGTTTTCAATATAAAATATTTTATAAAAAATCTTATATTAAGTATGTTTATGTTATGATAGGTGTCTTATTGAGTCATCGATTCATTTTTTTTTAATGTTTTTAAACCACCACAGGTCAGAACATTAATGAAGGTAGAGCTATAGAACGAGACTTAATCTAGGGAAACGTGACAATAGTCTAGATTATATACAAAGATTTTAAGTTATGAATTTTATAGCACAAGTTTTGAAAAATTTTAATAAATCCTTCGTTACACTCTGTTTTATGATTTCATTATTTTTAATAAAGATAATCTAATTTTTTGGAATCTTTGTATCTAGCGCTTATTTAAGTATTTAAGAAGAAATAGTTTAAGTCAAGTTCACTAATAACACTCCAGTGTCGAAAATTTTTACAGATCACTTTTTTTTTAATCATGGAGAGCGGGGTGTTACAAGCTGCTAGCTCGCTTAGTCAATTTTCTCATGCTTGGGACAACAACTGTGCAAGACCAAATGTAAGAATTAAGTTGCAATTAAGTCACCTCCAACAGTCAACAGATTTGGATGAGGATACTAACAAATGACGGCATGATATCACACTCAAGAAAGTGCATTGATCACTAAAGCAAGCATATATATTTAATTCGACAATTTGTTGCCCATGGATGATAAATTGGAGGCCACAAATGCTCAGCTGGCCTCCAGATCTAAACCCATTCAGTGCATGCACGCATGCGATGCGCAGCCCCTGGGTCTCAACTACAGATGAATCAAACTTTCCAGCAACAACCTCCACCCAGCATACTTTGACATTAATCAGTATTTACTGAAAGGAAAGAACGATAAAATATGAGTAAACAAGCCCATGCTACATGCTATGCATAATGCATGTGTCAAACTAGTAAGTCATTTAGAAATTACCATGCTGCAATGCAGCCACGCAATGGCCTTGCTATTGTCGAGGGCAATATCGCATACACTCATTTCTTATTGCCGAGTAGAAGTAGTTGTGTGTGTGTGTATACATACACACATATATTGTTTGTTGGAAAATATATAAAAATAAGAATTATATTTGCAAATTTATAACGAGGACACCTTTTTCCTATTCCTGATATATCAATATTTTATTAGTAAGAAAAAATTAAAATTATCTACTATTATAAGCCAGATGTGGCTATTTACACGTTTTTTTTTTCCCTGAAAAAATAACACCAATCGGTAGGTAAAGCAGTTGCAAAGTTTCCCGCAAATGGAAGATCATAAAAGAAGACAAAGAAGATGGAAACAAAGAATAAAGGTGGGCGCAGGCTAAGGAGAAGATGGAGAGTATGTTGGAGAGTGATGGAAAAAGATTTGTAGGGATTAGAATACACCTTGTGTGCGCACTAAGAAGATAGCGGACCAAGGCATATTATGAATCTACAACACAACACGACTCTGTGGGCCCATTTCCGCCATAGCCAAGAACCAACCCCCACCTCGACACTCTCACAATCATTACCTTCAAGAATTCCTCTTTTGCACTTTCCAGTTTTTTTCAACAATTGTACCCACAAACAACTCTAACCTACAACGTTTCTCAATTACGGAAAACCCACCTCGTAAAACATTGCCTCCTCAAATTGTTTTCTTTGTGTTTTTTTCTTGTTTCGGTCTGATTCTTCTCTCTAGAAAAGTGAAATAACTTCGCTTTTGGTGATGGGTGGCTGGTGAGGAAGTGAGTCTGGAGCTTTCTCTGTTTGGTGTGTGATGGGGAATTGCTGGTGTAGGTGGAAACCCTCAATTTACAGGGTCTCAGCCAATGCAAAGTCAGGTTGGCTTTCGACAAAGCTATGCTTTTTACTGGTTGGATTCATTTGTCTTGTTTTTCTCTTTGTTACAATGAAACTAGTTGTCTCTAGAGAGAGGTTTCCTCTGTTTGTTCTTGTTCTCTGTCTCTGAGTATTTTCGGTGGTTAATGATATGTGTATATTTTTATTTTACTGATCTGTATTCTCTCTTGAAATTTGGGATTGAAGGTTACATATTAAAGGGTTTTATGTTCGGAAAAATAGCTAACAATCTTCTGCTCATGCTCTGTTTTCGCCTTTTCGCTTCTGTTTGTCATCTCTTTTTCCTTGTGCCATGGTTAGTAAGTTCTTTGGAATTTAGTAATCAATATATGTGATCTATTGGCAATTAAAATGAAGGCCACAAAATAAATGATGATGATGATATACTTTTTTCCTTCTTGTTTTCCCCACCTAACAACAGGTATATATTTTCGTTTTCTTGTGTGGTAAGTGGATACATTCTCTTACCCCAAAGAAAAAAAGTGTATACATTTACTGTAACTCACCTACTCTAATGTTTGTATTATCACTATAATTCTAATGAGTTACAATTATTTTATCGAAGAAAGTGTCTCCTAAAATGTTTTTTTTATCAGTCCTAATTTCCTAAAATGTTTTTTGGGTTCTTCACTCCGGGTTCTGATGTTATATCTCCTTGAATGTAGGATATTAAATATAGTTCCTAAAAACTTAAATTACCTGCAAATACCTCACCCAGAATACTGTTATGGTGAAGTGACAACTTGTCTCTTATTTAGTTATTCGACGTTTTCTTCTTTATATTAGGATGGTTTTGTCATGAAAAGAGAATAACAATGGATTTCGTAACCTGGATATGCGATATAATGCTTTCTTCTTGCTGTTTGGAGTCTCCAACAGACCAGGGCCAACTGGTGAAACAAAGGAATGATGATAGTAAATTACCATCGAACCCCAAAGAAGTAGAAGATTTGCGGCGTGATTCAGCAGCAAATCCATTGATTGCCTTCACCTTCAATGAGCTGAAGATAATCACTGGAAATTTTAGGCCAGATCGAGTGCTGGGGGGAGGAGGGTTTGGACGTGTTTATAAAGGGTTTATTTCTGAGGATCTAAGGGAAGGGCTTCCTTCACTTCCTGTAGCTGTTAAGGTTCATGATGGTGATAACAGCTATCAAGGTCACAGAGAATGGCTGGTAATTATTGACATTCTTTAATTGTTCCGTACTTTCAAACTTATGGTGCTATATGTATCTCCTATTCTTCTTTTAGAGCTCTGTAACTTAATACCAGATTGAATAAGTTCCTTATGGATTTCTAGGTTGAAGTCATATTTTTGGGGCAGCTTTCTCATCCAAATTTGGTAAAATTGATTGGATATTGCTGTGAAGATGAGCAAAGGGTACTTATATATGAGTATATGGAGCGGGGTAGTGTGGAAAATAATCTGTTTTCAAGTATGCATTTCCTCTTGCCTCTCACCTTCCTTTACAATACCTTTTCGTTTTCAACATTCTTTCCTGAAAGTTGAAGCTATAAGATGACAGTGTTGGTGTAACGAGATTTTAGATTCTGATTACCATCTTATGATGTTTGTGTTAGCATGTGTTAGGGATGCACCTTTATCTAAGGAAATTAGAGGAATAGTAACTTAATAAAGGCGCTACAATGACTCTAGCAGCCTTGTATCAGCTGGTGTCTGCAGGAAAGGAGGTGTTAAAATTTAAAGAGTTGATATCTATGCATATTTCGAGGTGACCTGCAGACAAAAATGGCCCCTAGTGACTGTTGGAGAGCTAATAAGGGACTTAATTCAGATTTCTCGTGTGTACTAGAGTGGAAAAACCACAAGGGCGGGAGCTTATTTGAAAAACAAAAAAATATCTATGGGGCCTAAACTTGTTATTAGATATATATAACTAACTTGTCTGAAGATTTTCTCATTGGTGTGGCATGTCTGTTGTTTAACTTTCTCTAAGGTGTTTGAAGACCCACCCATGTCTTCTTATTCATCTTACTTAGTGTTGGAGGAAAAAATTGATTAGGAAGTTGTTTTTAGACAGATTGTGTAATTTCTGAATCTGTTGTTCTTGGCAATTGGGCATGGCTATAGTTTAGTTTCAATAGTGATAACGTAATTTGTCTTTTGTTTTTGTAGGAGTATTGCTTCCTATGTCTTGGTCCACTAGAATGAAAATTGCATTTGGAGCTGCGAAAGGACTTGCCTTTCTCCATGAAGCTGAGAAACCTGTCATCTATCGTGATTTTAAGACGTCTAACATTTTGTTAGACTTGGTTAGTATACGAACTGAATAATTGTTAAAGAAATAAAATCAAGTAATTATTTGGCTTCCCTTTGTTTCATATCATAGAAAAAGACACCATTCAATTTCTTAGATGAGGTCCCATTATAGATTATAATGATATCACTCTGTTCTTTTAATATAAATGCATTAACTATAAAATGAGGCTGCAGTTGGAATTTGGTAAGGGGAAAGGTGAATTCCTACTATACCGCCTCAAAAGTTTACCAATTGGATTAGGAGTATACAATCCATGTGAAACATTTTTTAAGTAGTTCAGCTCTTTACCCTGTTAGACCTTATTTTTTTGGATAAAGAATTCACTGCAAATTCCTTGAAACTCACATATATTATGGAGACAAATATATTCTAATCTAGTGCAATCAAAGTACTATTATGTCAAATTATAATCAAATCACCAGCTTTTAACTTACTACTTGGGTTTTTATATGCATGCTTCACAAATAGGACTATAATGCAAAGCTCTCTGACTTTGGTCTTGCAAAAGATGGGCCAGAGGGAGACAAGTCTCATGTTTCTACTCGCATAATGGGAACATATGGGTATGCTGCACCAGAGTATATTATGACAGGTAAGCTATGGTCTGACTAGAATTCCTTGTCAACATCAAAGTAAGCATCATTCTGCATGGGAGGTTTTTGGAGAACAATAGGAGTTTGTTTATGTTGTTCAACATGGCATGTGAAATGGAAAAGGTTTTTGGTTAACACTTGAAAGTTTAAGCATTATTCCTTTTAAGTTAATGCTGAAAACTGATCACATCATAAACATCTTTTCTCTTGTGCAGGCCATCTAAGTTCTAGTAGTGATGTTTATAGCTTCGGCGTCGTTCTTCTTGAACTTCTTACGGGAAGAAAATCCTTAGACAAGTTACGGCCAGCCCGAGAGCAGAACCTAACAGATTGGGCTCTCCCGTTGCTTAAAGAGAAGAAAAAATTTCTGAATATCATAGATCCAAGACTAGAAGGAGATTATCCTATTAAAGGAGTTCACAAGGCAGCCATGCTAGCTTACCATTGCTTAAACAAGAATCCAAAGGCAAGGCCTCTAATGCGAGATATAGTGGACTCCTTGGAGCCTCTACAGGTCCCTACTGAGGTTTCAACTGAAAAAACCATGTTAACTATAATTAGCCAAGTTTCAGATACGGAGTCAAAAGGAAAAGAAGATGCACAGAGTAACTGAGTACTTGGTCTGGGCTTTTCTTATTAAGCACCTTCTCCAGTTTAAAGGGAGAAGTTTTTGCATTAGGTAGCCTTATTCTTCTTCTTTTTCTTTTCTTTTTTTGGAAGGGGGGATTTGGAAAGAAAGTTTAATGCTTTGATTTGTTGTTCTTTCCTTTTTAACACTAAATATGTTTGTCATAGTTACTTGAAATTTGATTATTTTAACAGTAAGTAAATATCAATCTAGACAGGTGTATGATTGTAAAATATCAGCCTACGGCATGATTTCTTGTATTTATTTGCCCTTGGAAAGCTAACTTTTATCAGGAATTAGTTATCGTAGTCCTTAGAGCAGAATGTAATTCTAAGGGATATGATTACCAAACAATGTACCTCTTGGAATGACACCCTCTCCATGGTAATGGTTCCCATGGGGGGTGATGGTTGAGGAAGCGTTAAGAGAACCAACATTTTTTATTTAGTTAAAAGGTTGTGTCACTTACCAATAGTTGTGTTCTTGCTAACCAGTGCCTCATGATCTATAAATAGGGACCATTTGTGAGCAATGAACACAACGTCGTTTTGGCCAAACTGAACGACATTGTTTAATCTAAAGCAGGCTTACTTCAAAAGGCACAAATTAGGGCCAAGCCTCCAACCCATTTTGTTGAAGCCCGTTGGCTCATAAAGAATTGGACTTAAGCTCAAGACCAAGTCACCAACCCATGAGCTGACCCATCATCTGCAGCTGCAAGCCGTGCCCTGAGCCAAGCCTCGAGCGGAGAGAAGGAACAAGTCGTTGACCGAGCCCCTGACCATTGATTTCTTCTCCTGGACTCGGTATGAACCGACTGAATCGGCTGACTCAATTTTGAAGTGAATGGTTCTTTTTTGGAGGTGTCGTCCTCCTTCTACTAAAAAAAAAGTATTATATGTATTTAGTATTCGTAGGAATTTAGTATCAATGCCTATACAAGATCCAAAAGGTTACATATTTGAGTTTAAGTCTGAAACTGTTGTTATAAGTAAAGGTGATGTATAAGTGAAAGGCGTGAGAAATCACGATATGTATGTACTTAATATTGATATTAATAAAGTATCTATTTTTGATTATTTGAGTGTGTCTGTTGATTGTGCATATTTATGACATTGAAGATTATAAATAAAAATAAGATGATTAGAATGTATAAAAGCATATTAATATCATACATAAACTCAGATAATTTTGATATATGTGAATCATATATCAAAGAATAAATTAGTAGTGAATCTTTTTCAAGAAATTGAAAATCCACAAATTTACTTAAAATTATACATTATATTGTTTGTAGAGCTTTTAAAACAAAAACTCATAGAGGAATGGAGTGTTTTATTGTTTTTATTGATGACTATTAGTGATAGAGGATGTGAATTTGAAGCTTTAGATAATTTCTACAAATTAAATGGTATAAGACATATTTATACTATGCCATGAAAGCCTTAACAAAATGGCATTGCAGAAAGAAGAAATAAAACTCTTATTAATATGATGAGATCGATGACGACATATGCTGATATACCAAATGTATAATTATAGACCTCTAGCACCTTACGAGATATGGACAGAACATAAACCAAATTTAAGTAAACTCAAAAGTGTGGGGTTTTAAGGCACAAATGCTTATGCCAAGACTACTAAGGGACATGAATGCAGGTTTATTGGATATGTAGAAAATAGAAGTGGCTACATATTTTATCATTCTGATAGAGGATTGAATCGATTGATAGAGAGTAGAGATACCGTTTTGTTCGAAAATACAGACCTTGTTACTCCAGTTGATCATATTAAATGATCTAGAAAATCAACAGATCTTCATAGCATTTGATATCGAAAATCCTAATATTACTAAAATACAGAGTAATAAAAATAAAAGAAAGTCAGATAAAAATAAATCTTCAGGTATTGATATTGAAGATAGTGGGAGTAAAAGAACTAGATGACCTTTGGTATTATTTCAAGATCATTATGCACTAAATATCAGTTTCAAAAATTTAGAAAATAATTCTAAAAATTTTTCTGAGACAATTAATATTGTTGGTTTAGATACATTGCTTGAGGCATGAAAAATGAAATATAGTTAATAAATAAAAATAATGTCTGGGAGTTAACACATGTTCCAAAAGATAGGAAATCTATTTGTTGCAAGTGGGTTCTCAGAAGAAAAATTAAAGTTGATAGTAGATTGGAAAGGTATTAAGCAATGTTAGTGGCCAAGGGATATACCCAACAACCAGTAGACTTTGTGAACACGTATTTGCCTATGTTAAGATTCACATCCTTAGCGATTATCATGTTTATTGTTGTTGGGATGAACTTCAAGTTACGTTAGTTAGATGTAAAAACAACTTTTCTCAATGGAAAATTCAAAGAAGATATCTATATGATTCAACTAGACAGATCTCAAACTAAAGGACATGAAGAAAAAGTCTACAGGTTGAAGAAATCACTGTATGGACCTAAGCAATTTTCAACACAGTTTATGGGCACTGAAGTGGATCTCTTCAAATTGTATGTGGATTCAAGGAATTTCACTCCCATGGGTTCATATCAACATTGGTACTTGAAGTTTGACCAAACCATTTTAAAAATGAGATATGAAATGTGTCCACTAGATCACTATATATACATATGGAAAAATGATAATAAAGTAATATTATTATCGTTATATGTTGATGATATATTACTAGCAACTAATTGTTTAGATATGATTAATAAAACAAAAAAAATTATTGGGATCTAAATTTAAAATGAAAGACATAGATGAAGCCACCTATGTTCTTGGTATAAGAATTTCAAGAGATAGAAATTCAAAGATGTTATATTTAGATTAATAAAAATATCTACAAAAAATATTTAAAAGATTTGGTATATCCTTAAGTAAACTTGTTTGTAAAGGTCATGTTTTAAATAAAAATATGTGCCCAAAATATGATAAGAAAATAAGTGAAATACTTAAAGTTCCCTATGTTCAAGCTATGGGAAGCTTCATGTATACAATAACAAGTACGAGATCAAACATTTGTCATGTAGTAAGATTGATAAGCAGATATCAATTCAATCCAGGTCAGACACATTGGCAAGCAGTGAAGCGTATGTTAAGGTATTTACAAAGTATCAAAAATATGGAAGTGTGCTTTGGAATCAGTGATTTATAATTAATTGGCTATAGTGATGTTGATATTGGAAGTGATGTAGATGATAGAAAATCTACAAGTGGATTTATATTTCTATTTAGTGAAATAATAGTTTCTTGGTTGAGTAAGAAATAGGGTTGTATTGCTAAGTCTACTATAGAAGAAAAATATATTGCTTGTAGTACTACATTAAGTAATGCGGTGTGGATAAAATGCTTTATTGACAACTTAAATTTGCGTACATCCACAGAATCAATCAATATGTTTTATGATAATCAATATGTCATTTCATTGATAAAAAGTGAAACACAGAGTTCCAAGAAAAAACACATTGATTACATTATCACTATATCTAAAAAGATTTGAGGTCAAGGTTAATTTTATTTCCTTGACTGAGATGGTAGTAAATCCAATGACTAAATAATTGTCTCTAGAGAAATTCAGAGAACATGTGACTAGAATGGAGTTGAGAGATACCTAGGTGAAGAAATCTCCTGGTTGACATGCATAACTGAGAATATTATGGGGACGTCTAGAAAAATGGAGTTATGGTGATATCTAAAGAAAAACTTTGGTCATTTATAAAGTAGATAATAAAATGGAGTACTTCATAAAACTTTAGCACATGATGATTAACCAAATAATTGGTTGATCATTTGTAAAGTCGCTGATAAGGTGATTAAAGAAACCCTCAAGAATAGCCTCTAGAAGAAGTACATAACAAAAATCCAGTGCAGGTCGATACATGTATCATGTATTCGGTTGAAGTCGTCAATTGTGATAAAGATATTGATTATTGATCCAGTTATGAAGAATTGATGCCCTTTACTAAATTTTTCTTAGCGAAATGAAGTCTCCTTTTATATGTGGTTAATGGAAGCACATGTGGTTAAGGGTGCGATCAAATAAGGTAATGACAAAAGCGTGCGTGTGTAGAGGCTTGTCATTTATCTTCAAGAGTATGCAGATGAGAGTTAAGTAGTAGAAATCTTAAATTGGTACCAGTGTAAAATACTCAATTGGATCATCATTGTTTTATGTGATTAAGTGGGAGGTAATTCTACAGGGTTTGATCACCAAATAGTGTACCCTTTGGAATGACACTTTCTCTGTAGTGATGGTTCCCATGAGGGTGATCGTTGAGGAAGTGTCAAGAAACGCAGCCCTTTGATTTAGACAAAAGGTTGTATCACTTAATAATGGTTATGCCTATTGTCAGCCAGTACCTCATGGTCTATAAATAAAGACCATTTGTGCACAATAAATCCACTTGATTCCCCTTTGTTCATCACCAACTTGTGGAAAAAATATTCTCACGAGAGTGTCATCATATTGCTCAATTTTTGTTCTCCAAAATTCTACACA
The DNA here is from genome assembly GCA_011037825.1 of Carya cathayensis. Classification (NCBI taxonomy): domain Eukaryota; kingdom Viridiplantae; phylum Streptophyta; class Magnoliopsida; order Fagales; family Juglandaceae; genus Carya; species Carya cathayensis. The sequence goes on from QGSO01000278.1 coordinate 394,544, forward strand.
GAAACCTAGGCAAATAGTCTTTGTTTTTTGTTTTTGTTTACTAGTTTGATCATTTGAAAAATTTCATGAGCTCAATGTAATTGACCAAATTGAAGAAGCTCATTGTCCTCTTTGCAAATACTATTTACACACTGTAAAACTCATCTTTATTTCTTGCTTCCATGCAAAAATCATCTGCAAGCAAAACTCACCCTAGCCACTAGACATCAAAGATAAAAATGATTTGGACACACAGACCCCTAATATGAATAACATTTTACTGCTTTTTTGAATGGTAAAAATTAATGTTCATTTGAGAGATTTCTTTACACGATCCCATGTCCTTAGTATTGCCCCATCAAAGAATGACTAAATATCATTTAATATATACTAATCCCCCTAGAAGAACAACCAAAATTCAATATCTTTGTAGCACCAACCATGGACCAACTTTGGCTTGCCAGAAACCAAAACAAAAGAAAGATAAAATCATGAATACTAGTACCGAATATCATCTCCTCACTTCTCAATTCATGAAAGAGTAAAGCTACAGTTACCGAAAAAGTCACCAATTGCGGCACTTTTTTTTTATTCATCTTTTTTATATTCTTAAATATTTTTTTTTAAAATTCACAACATCACTTAAAAAAATTTACTTAATCACTAAGTAAAAACAATAAAAATAAAAATTCGGTAAAAAAACAGCAAGAGAACACTCAAAAGCTTGGGAAATAAATAGAAAATAGAAAAACCACAACATAATGAGAGTCTCTCAAGTGATGGCATCCTCCAAAAAACTTGCTTAAATTTAACAGTACCACTACAACAATTAGAGGAAACAATATCTTACTTTGGCAATCTACAGAAACTCTGCAAGAGTGATAAGAGGAGTCTAGGTGAAGAAAGTGTTCGTTTTTTAGACTTGGAAATTATTAAAATATTTACTATTAAGAAAAAAATAAAGTGAACCATTGTCATTGTTCAATGTGTTGGTTCGGTTGTCAAGATTTACATGAAAATATGCCAGAATGACTTGAACCAATTCATGCCTCTTGCGGATAGAAGCCTTAACTGCTTGCCAACCAAACAAAGGGTTGTCCCCTTTGGTGAATTAGAAACCTTTTTAATGTATTCTCTAATATTTAAGAAGTTGTGACTTCTCATAAGTGTTCTTTTATTTTAGTTGTGATTTCTTATAGGCGGCATGAAAGTAACAATGGGTAACTCCACCTCTGCACAAGTATTTGGCCGGAGAAGGAAAAATTAAACTCAAACTAATGTCTAAAAATACTCTTCCATTAGAAGAAGTGTTTTACATGCCAGAGGTGAGAAGGAACTTTATTAGTGGATCTTTACTCAGTGGGGCATACTACACAATATTGTTATTTCAATCCAATAAAATTATTGTAACTAAATATGGGTCATTTGTGGGTAAAGGTTATGTAAGTGATGGTTTGTTTGTAATAAATGTTTAAAATAATGTAATAGACAAATTTGATTCTAATAATAAATTTGCATTTTCTATATGTTCCTTTTCAATATGGCATGCTAGAATGGTTCGGGTTCAGCCTATGTTCAAGGAAGCTAATTGTGCAGCAAATTGTCTGGCTAGGATGGGTGGCAGTGGTTGTAATTCCTTCTAGTCTTCAACTCAACATCTTCCTTCCCAGCTTATTGGTATATATTCTCAAAACTAATAGACTTGGTCTACCATACTTACGATAGGTTTCATGCTCTAGAATGGTTTGAAGTGCTTCTACTTTTGCTTTTACCTTTACATATACATGTTTTATATTTCTATTTATAGGGGAGGAGTTTATATGTAGGGTATATGGTGGCTTTATTCTTGGTATATGGTGACTTATTTCTTTTTGGAATAAGTGGATGACATTTGGAATATTGTATAAGGTATTCTTCCACCAAAAGTGAGGGTTTCTTTTAATAATAGGGGATCTCTCTGTCTTTTTTTTTAAAAAAATATGGCATGCTAGATTAGGCCATGTTAATTATCATAATGTTAAAAGAATGATGGAATTAGAGATTATTCTAGAAGTTCCTATTGATTTGGATGAAAAATGTCTAATACGTATTCAATCGAAACCGCTTATAAAGCCATTTAAATATGTTGTTAGAAATTTGTCACTACTTGAATTAATTCATAGTATTTGTTGCTAATTAAATTGTGTCTCTTCAAGATGTGGTAATAAATACGTCATTACTTTTATAGATAATATGTCCAAATTTTGTTATGTTTACTTTATGAAAAACAAAAATATGAATCTTTTAGTAAATTTGTCGCCTATAAAACTAAAGTTGAAAACCAATTGGAGAGAAAGATTAAAATTATCAGGTTTGATAGAGGAGGTGAATACTCCTCTAATCAATTGCTTCAATACTGTGAGGAGAATGATATTATACATGTGGAAACTGCTCCATATTCCCCTCAATCCAATAGTATTTCTGAAAGAAAAAATAGAACATTGTTAAATATGGTCAAATGCATGCTCTCTAGTTCCCGCCTAATTGAGCAATGGTGGGGGAATCAATATTTGCATCTTGTTTTATCTTGAATAGAGTACCATTCAAGTGATCTGACAAGACACCATTTGAACTCTGGAAGGGTAGAATACCCAATATTAATTTCTTTAGGGTTTGGAGTTGTCTTGCGAAAGTTAATGTTCCAAAAGTTAAGAAAATGAAACTAGGTCCCAACACAGTAGATGCAGTATTCATTAGGTATACTAAACGTAGTTCTGCATATAGGGGTTTTTTTTAATCAAATCAGAAGTCCAAGGTATTTGTCCCAATACCATCGTGGAATCTATGAATACAACATTCTTTGAAGATATATTTCCTTTAAAAAATAAAGTAGAAAGATCTTTACCTACAATAAGTTTTCATTCCACCAGTAGTCAACCTACAATTATATCTAATCCTAAGAATTCATCTGGATTAGAAAATGAAATTAGAATAGGAAAACGAGTGAGAAAGGAAAATGACTTTGGACATGATTTTTATACTTATTCTATGGAGGAAGACCCATTGACTTGCATGTAATGCTTTCCATTGATTCTGCCTTTTGGAAAGAAGCAATAAATAATGAGATGGAATCTCTTAAAACTAATAGCACTTAGAACTTATGTTATCTTCCTCATGGATGTAAAACCATCGGATGTAAGTGCATTTTTTAATAGAAATTGAGACTTGAAGGTACTATTGATAAATTTAAAGTTAGACTGATTGCAAAAGGCTTTACACAGAGAATGTATCAATTATTTTGATACATATTCTCCTGTTACTAGAATAACCACAATTAGTGTTCTAATTGTTCTAGCAACAATCTATAAACTTGAGGTTCCCCAAATAGACGTAAAGACCGCATTTCTTAATGGTAATCTAGAAGAAGATATATACATAGATCAATCAAAAGGATTTGTGATTCCAAGACAGGAAAAAAAGTTTGTAAACTTATTAAATCTAGAGATATATAGTTTAAAGCACGCCCCTAAACAATAGCACCAAAAGTTTGATAAAATATTGTTATCTTATGATTTCAAGATAAATTAATTTGATAAGTGTTTATACACTAAAATGGTTGTTGATGGTGTATGCGTAATGCTATGTCTGTACGTTGATAATATTTTCATCTTTGGTACCAATATAGATCTTTTTCTTGATGTTAAAAACTTTTTATCTAAGAATTTTAACATGAAAGACATGAGAGAGGCACAAGTAATTCTTCGTATTAAGTTAATAAGATCTCGTGATGATATTAGCATAAATCAATCTCATTATATTGAAAAGATTCTTAAAAATTTGAGAGATTCGAATACAAATCCGTTAGTACTCCTCTTGATCTTTGATTGCAGTTAAGTAAGAATCTTAGAGATCATGTGTTACAACTGAAATATTCTCATATTATTGGTAATTGTTGTATATTGCTAATTCTACTAAACCTGATATTTCATATGATATGAGTAGACTTAGCATATATACTAGTAGGCTTGATGATCCTCATTGGAAGGCATTGGAATTTTTTTAAAAATATTTGGAAAGAACCATGACATATGATATCCATTATTTTGGATATCCCACTGTATTAAAAGCATACAATGATGCTAGTTGAATAACTGACACAGTAGATCGTAAGGAAATGAGTGGATATATTTTCACTCTTGGTGGAGCAGCTGTGACTTAGAGATTTTTCAAGTAAATTGTGATTTCACAATCTACTATGAAGGCTGAATTAATAACGTTCGATACTACCGGACATGAGGTAGAGTGGCTTAAGAATTTATTATCAGAAATTCCACTAGTTAAAAAACCAATGCTAGTTATTTCTATTTTTTGTGACAATCAGGCTGTGATAAGTGTTTGTAATCATAAATACTTTAATCATAAAAGGAGACATTTGAATATCAGACATTGTGTGATAAGATACCTGATAAAGAATGGGTACCTGACTTAAGAGTATGTAAAGTCAAAGGTTATACGTACATCAAGGGGATGGGACTGAAGCCCATTAATTAGGTCACCGGTAGTGGCAACCCAACCTTCCTGACTGGAGATTTCAAGAATAAAGTTCAATGGGAAGAACAAACTACTTGAGTGACTGAATAACACTATTAAAATATTATTATAGGTCAATCCCTAGAGTGTGAGTACTGCTACAAATGAAATAACAAAGGAAAAGCAAAATTCTTTGAATGAGTCCAAGACTAAGGCAAGGTATTGAATTGCATGTACCATTGGAAGACTCACCTATGTGAGTGTGATTGTGGAGTCGCAATCTATAGTAATTAGGCTATTCCCTAGAGCGCTCATGAATTCAAGATACGGTGTATGGCCTTTATACACTACCTTGAAAGGAGCCTGATATATCCCGTATCATGTGTATGGTGTGGAGAAGCTTGAGTTGAAAGATTCTGGTTCAAAACTTGGTTCATGATTAATTTTTCGAATGAAAACACATTAACACTAATTAGACATTCAAAACCGCAAGCTACCTTTATTGATGCATAGTACTTAGCCCAAAGAAAATTTTGTTCTATTCTGTCTTTTAAAATATTTTAATGAGGTGGGGGATTGTTGATTTTTTAGACTTAGAAATGATTCAAATATTTACTATCAAGTAAAAAAAAAAGTGAACCATTGTCATTGTTCAATGTGTCAATCCGATTGTCAAGATTTAAATAAAAATGTGCCATAGTAACTTGAACCAATGCATACCTATTGGGGATAAAAGCCTTGACCACTTGTCAACCAAACAAATGGTTATGCCATTTGATGAATTAGAAACATTTTCAATATATTCTCTAATATTTGAGAAGTTGTGACTTCTCACAAGTGGTCCTTCATTTTAGTTGTGACTCTTCACAAATACCATTTCATTTATATAAGTTGTGACTTTTCAAAAGTACCATTTCATTTATATGTTGTAACTTTTCATAAGTACCATTTCATTTATATAAGTTGTGACTTTTTATAAGTGTCATTTCATTCTCTATAAATAGGGGACCCCATCCGCAAACTTATTCACTCCAAATTCTATAAAAAAAAAATTAAAGAAACACTTCCTCATTTTGTCTTTTTTTTTTTTTGGGCTTTGACAATTTTATATCACGTTCGAGGATCTCCTTTTATATACATCGACAAGAAGATTAACGGGAACTGACATTGTTGTATATTGAGAGTTGACTTATGTCATGAAGCTTAGTGCACATTTAAATTTGAAGGCCAACGGCTGAATCTATTATAAGGAAAGCATCTATCACAACATACCTTAACACCAGGTTTTCTCTTCTAATATGTTGTTATTTTACATTTTTTCTAGTTTACAAAACATTTGCAGATATATAATTTATTATCCAAAATTTTTCCAGTTGAAAGTACCGCGCTTATATCATGCGCATGCACATCTCATTAAAAGCGAGACATTAACAATTAAAATTGTTACGTAGGCAGAGAACTCAAAAACAACAAAAGAGAATAGAATAGCATACTAGAAAGCGACTCGAAAGTATTTATCTCTATTACTTGAGCCTGGTAAAATTGTGCAATACTTGCGAATTAAGCGAATCCATCCCATCGATCATTGAAGCATGAATTCAGCTCGAGAGTTCTCGAGATCATGGGAAGATTGGAATGGAGAAGGACTATAAATCTTCAGTCATGTTTAATTAAATATTTATGCTAACGATGAGCCGCGTTGAACGACATATATACATATATATAACGGATAAGGATACATGATGATTTCCAGCTTTAACCCGTTTTGTCTCATTTTTTCATATATAGTACATGCATGCAAATTAAGGACCCACCCTACATTAATTTTTTTGGTAACAGTACTACTATACTTTATTACCATTTATCTAAAAAATAACAAATAAATAAAAGCTTGATGCATGTACATTTATATTTAATTCGAAGGAGCATTGTTAGGTGACAAATTGGTAGATGCTGATCACGTCACCAAAGACACGTCACTTTACAGTTGTTCAAGCTAGGCTTGTAGCTAGTCATGCTCTCGTCTCTATCCCGTCGCCATTTTCTGTTCCTTTTCCTTTCTCACACCCGACACGCCTTTGATTATTATTTCACTTCCAAGTTCCATTCTTTAGTTTTAATAGAACATGGTTTTACAGAAGTTTCCATGAAACTGATGTAAATGAACGACATGTGTACAATGGTAGTAAGCCACTTGTACATCCCGGTTCTCATTGGCTGAATCCTAATTCAAGGTCATGGGAGTCCCATGAAAATGGCTCCTGCTTTTAAAAGAAAATGTAAATGATCGAATTTTCTCTTACTAATTAATGTTTCTTTCGTGGAAAAATGCCTACCCGGCCCGAAGAGTAAATATATTATTATAGAGGAAAACAACATTTTCTTCTCTCTCTCTCTCTCTCTCTCTCATCTCAGTTTTCCACAAAAGAGTTGAATATTTTTTGGCCCTTTCTGGGTGTGAGAGTGGTTGCCATGAGTGACGCTTCCCATAGCAGAAACCCCTCTGTGTATGTCTTCTTTCCTGATCCTTTCTCTCTAACTTTATGAGTCTAGCTAGAAGTTGCAAGGAAAAAATCTTAAAGACTGATAGCCATGATCTCCTAGGCAGTTTCCTTTCTATTTCCAGATATCTTCCGACAAATTTCCTCAGTAAATTCTTAGATCCTTCTTAAATTCCAACTAAGTTGTATTTTAACCTTGAGATCCAATGTGTATGTGTGTATTTATGTCTTACCTTGGATCATAGGAGTTTGAACTTTGATGCTATGATTCCATTTACTCTTTAGTACTTGCTTTCTCATCGGATATACGCATGTAATGATGCACTTCAGTCTTCATGTAAATGGAGGTACTTCGAAGTGTACTATTGATGCAAGTTTGCTGGTCTTTGTCCATGGATCTATATATATAAATATTTGTAGGGACCTATTTAAGCACTGTGTTTTTTTCCTCCTCGATCGGCTTTCTGTTTCCATCTGTGTGGCCGATCCAAACTTCCGAGATTAGGCTAGCTAGATGAAAAATAATCATTTGTGTCTGCAAAGTTCTTTTGCTTGGTTTTCTAGTTTTAACCTCAGATCTGTCTCAACATACTTGTCTCCCGACATCATACATATATACGTTAGTACTGTTTAATCATCTTGGTCGACTTCAGCTTTACTTAAATTAGCCGATTCAACTCACTTTTATTTTTTCTCTCCTTTTCTGTTGATCTTGTGTTGTTGTTGTGATTAAAGAAGATCTTCATGCGTTTGCTATATTCCAATCTATATCTCAATGCGTTCTTAAGAGTTCTGTCCAAAAGAAACAACTTTCCCCTTTATTTTCTTGTTTCCCCAGCTTGTTTGATCTGTAGTTATACATTATTAAACCTAATAATGGATGGACGTGAAATACATTTATATATATATATATATATCTAGAACCGATATAATTTACTTGATCCCTTCTCTCCTCCAGCCGGCCCTTAATTTTCTCTGACCTTATATCTCACGCCATGTGTTATAAGCATATAGAAATTACTCCTCGGTCCATCTGCATATTATCTAAATGTTTGTGGCAGCTTTATGCATGCCACTGTATAATATTATTGGTGTAAGAAAACAATATTTAAGTAGTAATATGCTCTTGATCGTGTCTTAACTCCTCCTCCTCCTATATATATATATATAGGGAAATTGATCAGGATGGAGATAAAGATCATCAAGATGATCAGCAGGATATAGACGGTAGAGGATATCGATTGGTCATACCAGAAGATGGATATGAATGGAAAAAATATGGCCAGAAGTTCATAAAAAATATTGGCAAAGTCAGGTATACGTAGAGGATTATAATTATTAGATCTTGTCTTAATTTGTATGAATGATTTCATTTATTTTCTTCCATGATTAATAATATATATATGAATGGTAATGATGATGATGATGATCAGAAGCTATTTCAAGTGCCAAAGAAGTAATTGTGGTGCGAAGAAGAGAGCAGACTGGTCCACCTCGGAGGCCGGTAGTCTACGAGTGGTGTATGATGGGGTGCACAGCCACGAGTTACCCTCATTAATATCCCAATCCGACCATCGTCATCATGGAACTACTAGTACCACTTCTTCATCATCATCTGCCAACCAATATGACTTGTTGACACAAGTTTTTGGAGATCATTATCGATCATTAACTAATTCTCATCATCAACATCATGATCATGAGAATTAATAATAATGAATGATCGATCAAGTACTACAGCTTGCCTTGCAGCTTATATATATATATATATATATATTTGATCGCAACAGTACCAGTACTCATCGATCGAAGGTAAATATATAATATTCGATCTACTAGTTGTCGTTTTCTTAATTTGTTGTACAGTATATATAGCTAGAACCTGATCATGATCATGAATATATAATATTATTGTTCTAGCTTTCTATCTATGTAATTTGCTATAGCTTGTACATGATGTTATAATTCATGTGATATTAATCCATGCATGCAGTAGTACTGATCTTTGAATATTTTATATATATATGGTAATCAAAGCCTTTTATTAATTTGTATGTATGTATGATTGATGATCATATATCATACACATATATCATATATGACTAGGATCGGATGAGATTAGCAGTAATAATCTTCGATCTGAGCGTGGAATGCAGTGCAGTTGGTTCAAATATTACTTGTAATGCTGGAAATGCATCGATCGAACCGCATAACTGGTAACTTTCAAATATTAATCATGAAGTAGATTCCTAAAAAGTATGTCAACCTTTTCGATTGGTTCTTTTTTTTTTTTGGGGGGGGGGGGGGGAACTTGTTGCGAATTCACTACAAGAAATCAGACTTTTCCAGGCAATTTTAGTGTTGTTGCAAATATAATCGCTGCAATAAGTTATTAATTCCAACAATTTTGCTGTTGACGCAGACTTTTAATATCAAGTTTTGAAATTGATTTTTTAAAAAGATTTTTTTCACTTTTTGCAACAAAAAAGTTAATCGCAATATTCAAGTTTCCTTTTGCAACAAGTTTTTGACCTTTTACAATAAAAATATTCACTATAAAAAATAAAAATTTGTTGCAACTATAGCTACCCACTGGAATTGGTGTTTTTTAAGATCATATCACTCGGGTGCCAAAACTCACAAAAATGCCTTATTACTTCTCCCCACCTACCAAACTCGATTTTAGCCCGTACAATATTTCTCAATCCTTCTTTCCCAATTTCGTCTTCTCCATTTTCATCAAACCTGCAAATTAACCCACCCCATTATGTTGGCTCACAACCAAGAAATCGCATGGCATTTCCTCAGGCATAGCATTTCTTTTTCACTCTTGCATCTTTTCCTCTTTAGCTGTTCTATAGAATTGGACTCGGGCGAAGCATTTCCAATCGGCAGCATTGGGAGGTAATCGCAGCCGCTCTCTCTCTCTCTCTCTCTCTGAACTTTGTAATGCTAGAAAGGAATTTTTCTTGGCCTTTCTTAATCGAAACCAGAGTGTGACTGAGGCTTAAATTCCTTCCTCAAAGTTTTTGTTAGTTAAGAGTCTAGGATTTATAGAGTGTTTGCATGTGAGGAAGGAAACCTAGGTTTCTCTGTGCAACAAAGACACTTTGGGTCCTGCTTTCTGTTGTGATTGGCTGGAATAGCATATATGGTGGGGTTAGCATGTTTTGACTGGTAGATAGCTCTCATCGACAAAACAATCTTTCCATCAATTAACTCTTCCATGAGCCTCTGTCTTCCGACCAAATACCTAAAGGCAAAAGTATTAATTGCTGCTATTTATTTATGCTATTGATGTTGGGAGTATTAGTAAGGAAAAAAAATCGTTGCTAAAAGTGTTTTTAGTAGTAAATTTTTTTTTACACTACTTTGAGCAAAAAAGATGTGATAATTGCGGCGAACGTGCAAAGAAATTAAAATCGCTGGAAATAAGCATATGCAGCGGTTTAAATGCTTTTTTACAACGATTGTACGCGCTAGAAAAGACCTAATTTCTTGTAGTGAAAATATATAATATACTATAATATATACTCACAAACCAGCCATAACATATTAATTAGCTAGTATTCATCCGTGCTGCATGCTGGAAGCACTGGAAATTAAACTCCAATGATCACTGTTTATATATAACTACTATGTATATATATATATATGTGTGTGTGTGTGTGTTTGTGTGTGTGAGAGATCATGTATATATACTATAATATATTATAACCATCATATATATATATATATATAAACATATATATATATATATGTTTATACTATAATATATGTATATATATATATATGTGTGTGTTTGTGTGTTTGGTTTTAAAGGAATTTTCAAAACCAAACATCATCCACTTGCCTTGTAACCATTAATTTGTTTGTAGGACAATGTAATACGTACCTTTTTTAATTAAAATAATAATTAAAAAATAAATACAAAACTGGTAGACCTTTTTATTCCCATCTGAGCCCAACTCTAACGTGTCCTAAGAGTAAAGCCCATATTAGATCATGTCCTAGTCCAAGTCCCCTAACCCAATTAGAGCATTGTTATTTGATTATGCATATGTAAAGAATATTTTTGATGAATAAAAGATGAATTTAAATTTTAATTATTCCATTTATATTAGTCTCCACATTGGAATAGCTATTTTTTCATTATATAATAATAAAATAATATAAAATGAATTTGAATTTGACTATTCACATCAAATCTCTATATTGGATATCAATTTATTTATTATATAGTAATGACTAATTAATAATTTTAAAAATATTTAATTTTTTTAATTATAAATTTATTTTGTTTTATCATATTTTGTTATTCTACTTATTATATTTTATTAGTAATATTTATTTTACTATTTTATCATATTTTTCTAGATTTTATTCTACAATCAAGAGAGAGGGAGAGTTATAAAAATAATAAAATAAAGATTTACTTATTGAACAGTAACTATCAAATTTGCTTTTTCCTTTACATATACTGTAGCTCAAAGTTAAAATATTTGGCTATAGACAATCAATTGTAGTGACTTTTATTTATAATAATTGAAAAAATAGCTTTATTTTTAGATATGCAATATATAATGAGGATGCTCTTCGCAGGCCTGCTTTCACCTAAGGGTTAAAGTAAGAAATTTCATTTGATTATACAATTTAAATAAAGATATTTTATTAAAAATTAAATAAAATATTATTATAATATTAATTTTATTTTAAAATTTTAAAAAATTAAATTATTTATTATATTTTATATAATAATTATATAAAATAAAATAGTTTAATTTTACCTGATCAAATCAGTATTAATGACAAGAAAAAAGGAGCGACTCACTCTCAGCACTTCACCAAACCAAAACCAACGAGCGAAAAAAAAGAAAGAGATAAAAAAGGTTATTCTAGAGTGTTCCAACGTAGGACAAACAAGACTGCTCCTCTTTTACATCCAACGGCCCAGACTCGCTGGAAGCTTCAGGATCCCTTCTCAATTTGTTTATTCTCCAAACCCAAAGGGCCTCCGTGAGTCCGTCTCCGTATGCGTTTGAGGAGAGAGAAATCACAAATATAATTTTACTTTACTTTATATATAAGCTATACCTACTGGTACTACTATCGTTACGACATCTCCAAAGCACTCTCGGCGTCTCTTATCCAAAACACCCCCCCCCCCCCCCCCCCCCCCCCCCCAACGCTAAACCCTAGCATCAAAGCTCACCCTCACTTCCGCCGTTTCTTTGTAAGTTCCATTTCTAACATTCCCTTCCACACTTACTTAACCCTTCTTCTTTTTCTTCTTGTATGTCTTTTGGTTTTCTTTTCCCTCGTTTCATTAACTTGTTTGTTCCATATCTTTCCCTTGAATAGACAAATTTTATGGGTTTTGGTTGGGCTCTGTGTTTAGTGGGCAAAATGCTTATCTTTCCCAGCAATTATCGATATCGCTTGGTATCCGGTTGCATTTCGTGTTTTCTCCAGTGTGCTTAACTGATATTCGATTGCCTATAGCTACTGCGGTTTTTCCCCCCCAAATATTGTATCCACGGTTGAGATAATTGGACATGATGAATTAGATTAGAATATTAATCCTTTTTTTCTAGTGTTTATCTTGCCCTGCCATTTGAGTTTGTCCAAAACTGCTTCATTTTCTCATAAGAAAAGGAACTGCTTCGATATGCATGAATATTTAATTTGGTCAATCATGTTAAACCATCTACCTATGCTATCCATGAATACTTTATATTGGAAATTTGGCTCCATATTCGTGAGATCCAACGACTATATTTATTCTGATTTGGAAGATCAATGTTTTCAATACGTATGCTCGAGACAGTAACTGCTGATTCCGCGTTGAACCAATTGCAATCTCGTCTTTGTTGGGATGAAAGTAGTTGCTCGAGCTTTGGATTAAAGCTCTTATCTTCTTTCCCATCTTTATTAAATGAACTTCGACCTGAAGATATTCAAGTTGAAGTGGAGTTGGCTTTGGTATATTGTTTGACTTATTCTTCTGAGAAATAGCCTTTTTCACATGTACATGAACCGTCTTTGTTCTGCGTTGGTGGGTTGTTAAATGATTATAGTTGGAATTACTTTCTTTACTTTTATGTATTTGCTATTACTAAAGTGGTATGATGTTTACTATTTCCAGAGTCTTGAGGGGTAAATGGCATCAACTTTCACTGCCATGTCTTCAGTTGGCCCCTTTGCTGCTTCTAGCTGTCGCGCTATGGATAAGAAATTTGTTCCATCTTCCGACAAGTTGTCATCTTCAGCTTCCTTTTCTCCATTCACTATAGCTAGGAGGCAGAGCGTAATATCACGAAGAAATCGATCTCCCTTGATTTTTGCAATGGCAAAGGAATTGCATTTCAACAAGGACGGCTCGGCTATTAAGAAACTGCAAGTGAGTCTATAGTTTAGACACTGTTAACAGTTTTCTTATTGGAGAGAAGTTTCCATTTTTTCTTTTTAATTCTAGCTTCTAAATATATTTCTTGGTTTGTTTCAGACTGGTGTGAACAAGCTTGCGGATCTAGTTGGGGTTACTCTTGGTCCAAAAGGCCGGAATGTTGTTTTAGAAAGCAAGTATGGCTCCCCAAAAATTGTTAACGATGGTGTTACAGTGGCAAAAGAGGTATACAATAATGCATTGTTAATTATGGCACCAAGGCTGTCCGTTGAACTTCAAAACAGTCTTGACCTCCAGCCCTTGGAATGTTTTGGTGTTACGTTCCATTGTTGTTGAAACTCAGGAGCAGCTGAACTTGTTAATCCCAACAAGATTATGTTTATCTAGTAAGTAATAAAAATGTATAAAAAGGCGCAACCCAAGAATACAGGAGGTATACAAGATAACAACTGCTTAGGAGGAGAAAAGGCTACAAAAAAATCATGAGATTGAAACACTTTAGTTTATAAAACCTTTCCACAGGCGAATGGTATTGCAAAAGAAAGCTAAGCCATTAGATAAAGTTTGGAGCCTATAGAAGCTGTCCAATAATATTATGTTGACAATGACTTTTATATGCTATTCCATAGGTACTCTGCTTTGCACGATTTTTGCTTGCATCCACCTTTTGTTTTTCAATGGCAAAAACTCTTTATCATCTCTTGTGATGTATTGATAGACTATGGTTTTTCCCATCTAAGGTTGAGTTGGAAGACCCAGTTGAGAACATCGGTGCTAAGTTAGTGAGACAAGCGGCTGCCAAGACCAATGATTTGGCTGGTGATGGAACAACAACTTCTGTGGTTCTTGCACAAGGTCTTATTGCCGAGGGTGTTAAGGTTGGTATCTTCAATCATGCCATGGAGTTGTCTGGATCCTGTCCAGTCCACTTCTTATTAGAGACTAGAAAGAATAGAAACTTATGCCTTTTCTTTCATCATGAATGATGTCCGGACCTCATGAGTTAAATTCCAGGTGGTAGCAGCTGGTGCAAACCCTGTCTTAATTACTCGAGGTATTGAGAAGACCACGAAAGCTCTAGTTTCTGAGCTTAAGTTGATCTCAAAAGAGGTAATGTTTATCCAGACATTTCTTTCCTGATTTCAAGCAGTATTATTATAGAGCCACCATGATTTCTTCCTTATTGTTCCACTTAGTTTCTAGTAATGTCACTCATCAATCGAGGATGACATTGGTCTTCAGGTTGAAGACAGTGAGCTGGCTGATGTGGCAGCAGTTAGTGCTGGAAACAACTATGAAGTAGGAAACATGATAGCTGAAGCCATGAGTAAGGTGGGTCGCAAGGGTGTGGTGACTCTAGAAGAGGGAAAAAGTGCCGAGAACAGCCTGTATGTTGTTGAAGGAATGCAATTTGACCGTGGTTACATCTCACCTTACTTTGTCACTGATAGTGAGAAAATGGCTGTTGAATATGAAAATTGCAAGGTTTGCATTCTGACAGATCTTACCTGTTATTTTCTATTTCCTGCAATTAATATCGTTGGCAGGAATGTGTTGGCTTTGCTAATTGATGTGTTTTTTTTAATGCAGTTGCTTCTTGTTGATAAGAAAATAACAAATGCTAGGGATCTTATTAACGTTTTGGAGGATGCTATCAGAGGTGGATACCCGATTGTGATAATTGCTGAAGACATTGAGCAAGAAGCTCTAGCAACTCTGGTTGTGAACAAGCTTAGAGGGGCTCTGAAGATTGCTGCACTCAAAGCCCCTGGATTTGGAGAGCGAAAAAGCCAGTACCTTGATGACATTGCCATTCTCACTGGAGGTTGGTCGGCATCATCATGTTCTCCTGTTTTTCCCTTCCTGTGTTCTTCTGAATTATTGTTCGTATGTGGAGTGATTTTTATTTTTTATATTTTTGGGCTTGCAGGAACTGTAATCAGAGATGAGGTGGGGCTTACCTTAGACAAAGCTGACAAGGAGGTGCTTGGCCAGGCTTCAAAGGTGGTGCTTACCAAGGATATTACCACAATTGTTGGTGATGGAAGCACCCAAGAAGCTGTAAACAAGAGAGTTGCACAGATTAGAAATCTTATTGAGGTAAACATCTCTCTCTCTCTCTCTCTCACACACACACGCGCGCGCACGTACACACACGTGTGCACACACATGAGCCTTGCATGCATGTGATACATTTTGATTATTGTAAAGGTGACCAAAATGTATTCTAACACAGGCTGCAGAACAAGACTATGAGAAGGAAAAACTGAATGAAAGGATTGCAAAATTGTCAGGTGGTGTTGCTGTGATTCAGGTAAGTTATCAATTACCTCTTATAATTGTGATCTGTGATTAAGTATAAAATATTATGCTCATCAACTTCCCTCGGAATACAAAGGTTGGTGCACAAACAGAGACAGAGCTTAAAGAGAAGAAACTGAGAGTTGAAGATGCTCTTAACGCAACCAAGGTAATTTATGATTAAAATTATGCAGCATTTCTGTACTATTAGTGCCAATACGTTGTATGCTAGTGGAGAGCCCTCATCATGTTTCTGCTACAAATAAAGCAGCATTGTTGACAATTCCAATGATTTTAGGCTGCTGTTGAGGAAGGTATTGTAGTTGGTGGTGGATGCACTTTGCTGAGACTTGCGTCGAAGGTGGATGCTATCAAGGACAGCCTTGACAATGATGAAGAAAAGGTTAGTCCTGAAGTTTCTGAAATTGTGAAAGTCACATCTTAGCAATCAAAGTCTTAGATACGGAAGAAATCACACAAATTTATAGATCGTGTTGAATATGAAAGGCAGCGTCAGTTTCTTCTTTTTTATTTTCAAGGCAGCACTTTAGGGTCACATTATTTGGGTTAATTGCAGGTTGGAGCAGATATTGTCAAAAGAGCTTTGAGCTACCCATTGAAATTGATTGCCAAGAACGCTGGTGTTAATGGAAGTGTGGTCAGTGAGAAGGTATCCCCATTTTTCTTGTCATTGTAGTATGGGTTGAACTCTACAAAGTTGTACTGTACTGACTATGGATTTTTCTGTTTCCCTTGCATTCAGGTGCTATCCAGTGACAATCCTAAGTATGGATATAATGCTGCGACTGGAAAATATGAAGATTTAATGGCTGCTGGTATAATTGATCCAACTAAGGTGAGTTAGCATCTTGAATCTCTTCAAGTGAAGCATAAGTTGGTTTTGCCTTGCATTTGGTGTGTGTTCTTTTGAAGCTGCTGGGAGTAAAAATTTTGAACAATGTATGATTAAATTAATGCTTCCATCACTCTGAAATTATGTGTAGTCATCTGATCAGGCTGGTTAAAGTTGTTGAGTAGTATCTCATGATTTTTGCTCTTTGTTTGGGAAAATTGTATATATGTTGGCACATCTTTCTGGCGTGTTGGTTTCTGTAACTATGAAAGACATAATGGTTTCTGTCACTATAAAAACAATTGGAACATCTTGAATAAGCTAAACATAGGAATGTTGGGCCACTGCCCCCAGAATTGGTATAGATTTCCTTACCCTAACAAAACTCTGTTAAAATCATGTTCATGCACCTGTGCTTGATTTCCTTGTGTCATTCTACTGAACAATATTCATCTCTTTTTTCTGTTTCTTTCTTTTCTTTTCTTTTCTTTTCTTTTTTTTTTTCTTTTTTGTGGTAGCTGCGTAAAAGTGTGGTTGGTTTAGCTTAAGTTATTTTGGTTTTGGTTTGCATGTTGATTGATTCTGTTATGGGGATTTGTGATGCACGGAAGTTGAAGTGGATTATTTTACTAGTTGAACCGTTTTCAAGTTAAAAGTCTGAAAGCTAGTTATGTCGTTGTAGGTGGTCAGATGTTGCCTTGAGCATGCAGCCTCCGTAGCAAAAACATTCTTGATGTCAGATTGCGTAGTTGTTGAAATTAAGGAGCCCGAACCAGTGCCTGCTGGCAATCCCATGGACAATTCAGGTCAGAAGTTGCTAATTGTGATGTTGTGATGCTGCCAATTTTATCCTTTTCGAAACTCATGCATTGGGGTTATTTCTTGGTTGTTTCAGGATTTGGCTACTAACGTTGATTGACGGCAGAGCTTTACAAACGGAAGCGTGAGATGCGAGAGAGGGGGGGTTGTGGAAAAAACGCCGTGCAGTAGCGAAATTGCCGCAAAGGCCTGACACATAAATCAACTCTGTTAGTTTAATAGTACTAGATCTGAATTTTTGTATTATGTCCCAGCAAAAGACGTAAAATTGTGGTGAGGTTAGGTTGCTGGAGTAGAGCATGTTTTCAAGGCTTATAAGAGAGAATGCAACGCATGTACGACGTTGGGTTTATAATGCTTTTTTAGCTTTTTGGGACTTTGCCTTGAGTGATTTTCAGCGTGATGAAGGTCATTACTCTCATCTCTATTTTCCTAATGTGTAAATTGGACGCGAAGTTGTGTTTACGCACCACACTGGGGACCACCTTTTGTCTGGTGCGGGGCCTGCAGAAGGTATACGCATTTATAATGGAAGACCTAGCAGTGGCACTCATCATTTATTCGTGATCATCATCTAAGTATTCTTTTCTCCGATTTAGACAACATAGAAAAAGACAAAGCAGGCTGATGTCTATATATATAAAGGGTATATAAATTAAAAAAGAGTTGGATCTTTTTTGTAACCACTAGAATTGGCTTGAGGCTTTAAGCTTCTTCACCCGTGATAATGAAGATGTTGGACGGTAAGATAAAAGTTTTAATCTCAGGCACTGGGGCACGACACAAATGGGGATATGGAAGAAAAGGAAACTAGTTTCACGTGATAGAAAAGCGATAGTCGAGAGACTACCGTCTTCGGTTCTGGGGAAGATGGGATAAAGTTTGGACTGGACCAACTCACTTTTTAAATGATGTTCTCTAATTGTACGAGGGAAAGGCATATTGTTCACGACAACTAACACGAAGGATGTGTGCGCGCAGAGATTGAGGGAGAGGGAGTTTGTGTGAACGTGTAAGAGATCAGATGGGATTATTTATTTTACAAAAAAACAATTTACTCAATGGACCGGCAATTGTTGTCTAATGGTAGAAGTAGACAAAATAATAATAATAAGTAAAAATAAGGGGAGTTTATTCCGACCAACCCAATTAAGGTGTATTTGCATGTTAGATTTGTCATTTGGTGTGGGAGTGTAGCCTCTATACGTCTTGAGACATTACATTTTGTTATAATTAAGGATTAGCTTAAGCTGAGCACTGTAGCGTTGCAGCGCTTCATTTTGTTGGACTCCATCTTACAGTGAGACACTAATAAGATATTATTAATTATGATAAAGATAACCTATTAATTAATGTTGCACCATTCAATTATCTTCTCTCTCTCTCTCTCTATATATATATATTGCAAACATTTTATACATAATGCATTAAAAAGAAGATAAATTCATTAGCAGGAGATAGAGCATCTCTTTCTTTTTACAGCTTTTTGCCTAAAAAAAACGAAATAAAGCAAAAGAAGGAAATATGGAAAGTAAATATGAAAATGGGTATTATTTTCTAGTAAGAGAAAAGAGAATATGAAAAGATAAGAAGATATTGGTATTAGGAAGGATGTTTATGTATCATTTATGTATGTTCGTAAAGTAATGTCGTAAAGCAAACCATGAGATACCATCATCGTATTATTATTATTATTATTCCACACAATTCCATGCATGTAAATCTCCCATTTCTAGTTTCCGTTTCTTCTTGCGTTCCTTTGTATTTGTGCTAAATCAGCATTTGCCACCTCCCTCTCTCTCTCTCTCTCTTCACTCCATTGTAAACCTCTCCTTCTTCACGCCGCCTCTCTTTCTCTTCTGTTTCTGGGCTATCTTCTCTTCACCCTCCACCATGCCCTCTTCTTGTCTCTAATGACGCCTCTTCCATCAGTGGTACGCCCTTTTACATTTGGGATTCTCACTTATTGCCTTTTGCTTACTTCTGCATTGTTCCTTCTTCTCTTTTTCGACTTGTAAATTATCTTTCATTCTGTATTCTCCGTTTTGACGATCGCGCATCATTGGCACATGTGATGAACTAGTTGACTTTCGCTTCTGATTCTGTGGGAATTGCTCTCACATTCGACTTTTCCTTCTTGGTTTCTATTTGACAAAACTTGAGGACGGAGTTGTTTGGTCCGATGACTGATGATAATGATGATGATACAAGTTCCGTAGTATTTTCTGGGCTCCGTTTTTTATCTGGGTTTTTGGCATTGAATTGATTGTCTAGCGTAGAATCTGGTGATGTTTTACTGATCTTAGTAGTCTTCCTATTATTTGAATTGCTGCATTTAGATCTTTTTTTTTTTGTTCTTTATGTTTTTCAAAATTCAATTCTGTCCTGTGTTTGGAGAATTTGGTGACATGGGGATGGCAGTATCCGTTGATGAATATATGTTATTTTTCTGACTAAGAATTTAGATGATCACTCGCTTTAGTGGGAGGATTGGTTTTTCTCTGATTGTTTTGTTCTTTAGTAATTTTTTATAAAAATAATGCTTATTTGGAAATAACTCTGGGATTACTGATTTTAAGTGATTTTAGTTTCGTTTCTCCATTAAAGGTTTTTTTTTTTAATCATCCAATGGATCCACATTGCCTGGTAGACTTTAGTCTGTTTGGCAGATTGGATGCTTGAATCATAAAGAGCTTACTTTTCTTGACAGATTGGATGCGTAAACCTTTCACGATTGGCGAAATGAAGGAAGGGAGAACTGAGCTGGAATTTGATGAATTTGAGAAACTTCTTGGTGAGATACCAATTGCTACTTCTGGGAAACCACATTCTGATGACACTGGACCAAAGATGGCGTCTTTCGAGGGAAGTTTGTCTCCTATCAGTGTGAATTCCTGCCAAGGGCCTATCACTGAGAAACTCCAAAACTTTGGGAGTTTAAGTGACAGAAAAATCTCATCGAATGTAACTAAGCAATTACCCATTATAAGGATTCAACCAGAGGAAATGAATCTGCCCGATGATCAGTCCTTGACATCTGCATTTGCAGGATTGAGCTTTACTGATGGTGTGACAGCGGAAGTCGGTGCTGCTTTGGCAAAGTCTAAATCCTTAGAGAATTGCTCCATTTTATTGGATGGCCAACATCTAAAGGACTTAAAGAAACCTAATTCTAATGTGGATCCAAATGTGAGGGCTATCCTTTCTCTTCAATATCCAAAAAATGTACCTTGTGGTTTCGACAAGGTTGGTGAGACAAGAGCTGGCCAGGAAAGTTCAAATATGTTAAAATTCAATGCTGAAGAACTTAAGAAGCGCCAAGTAGGCTATCACCAGCAATTTGAAAATTTCTCTGCTACTGCACCATTGGCTCATGCAGTGCAAGGCCTTCAGTTCCTCTCTCATGTGCCGGTCCACCATGGTGTGCAGTTTCCTGCAATGCCTGATCAGCAACAATTTTTCCTGGATGCACAATCTCTGCAGGCTTATTTTCACCCGCAGCAACTAAACGAGCCTCAGATAAGTTGGAGGAGTATGGAAGAGGAACAATTTTGTAGGATACATCACCAATACCTTTACTTGCAGCATCTTCCCATTCAGAGGCTAGAAGCTCAGCATCCTATTCAAGAACAAGGGAATATTACAACTAGACTGACAAGTGAGAACCTGAGGGAGCCATTTGTTGAGGTGCCAATCTCTTGCCAACTTGAAAATTCTCGACAAAAATCATTTTGGAACAATAGTGCAGACTACAGGACCTTAAACCTACCGAATCCTGCCATGTCTTTACCCAATTTTAGTGCAATGCCAGTTTTGGACAAAGTGGCAAAACAGAAGTTCCCTGAAAAAATCCTGACAAAATCACATGGAACAAACACCCAAGAAAATGTGAAGTTTGGCTCCGTGAGTAAGAATGAATCGCTAACCCGTGTCAGCCGAAATGAGGAGGCTCTCTCAAATCATCATCATTGGCATGACTTTTCTATTCCAAGGACCAGAGGCTTTCAGTTGGATAGTTTGAGCTTGTGGGGTTTGTCAACTGAAGATGCAAATCTTAAAAGCACTTATCTGAAGCCAGTGCCTCAGAAATGTTACTCTGTTGATGATGCCACTGGCAGAATATATCTCATGGCCAAAGACCAACATGGTTGCCGCTTCTTGCAGAGAAAATTGGCTGAGGGCACCCGAACAGATGTTGAAAAGATTTTTTTTGAGATCATCGATTATGTTGTTGAGCTCATGACAGATCCTTTTGGAAATTACCTAGTACAGAAACTGCTTGAAATTTGTGATGATGATCAGCGGATGCAAATACTTCATACAATCACTAGAAGATCTGGGGAACTTGTTAGGATTTCGTGTAATATGCATGGGTCGGCTCTCTCTCTCTCTCTCTCTCACGTCTGTTGCTGCACAATTGATGGATACTGTTTTGACTCGATATGTTTTAGTTGTCTGCTGACTTTTTCTTCCCAACGGCAGGACTAGGGCTGTTCAGAAGGTCATTGAGACCCTCAAGACTCCAGCGCAGTTCTCCATGGTTGTTTCCTCACTTAAGCCTGGTATTGTGACTTTAATAAAAAACATTAATGGCAACCATGTTGCACAGCGCTGCTTGCAGTGTCTAATGCCTGAATGTACTGAGGTAAGTGCATGTCTCTTGTTCATATAAGTTTTTTCAGTCAATAGAAATACTTTGTGTGCAAAAGATGTTTACCAAGGGTTTACAAAGGGTAGACATCCTAAGTCCCCCTCGGGGGGATTACCTGGCCATCTAGAGATTAGACATCTTCAAGTCGAAGGTGTCCAATGAATAGGATGACAACCTTTTTCTATGTTAGATTTCTTCTACATATAATAGAGTTAAATCTAGCCTAGCATGACTCAAGTCTAAGTTTATATGGCGCTATATAGCCATAGTATCATTTGTAGTTAAGCTGCTCCTCAAAGCAACCATCTTGAAATATTTTAGCTTGACTTTTATCAGGTGGAAGAGACCAGGAAGTTGTCCCTCAAAAGTTAGGTCCTTTTTTAAATTAAAAAGCTGAGGAACTAACTATTGTCTCGTGTGCAAGTGAACCCAAAATATTGATGTTGAATTGTCCATACCTTGCACTTAACATTGAAAGGTGCTAGAGAGTATCTGGTCCTATAAATCTCTCTCTTTGCTGGAACCCTACTGTTGGCGCCTTGCAGCCGTGCATTTTTATTGTTGTTCTGTTAGTCTATCAAAAATGAATTACTCAATTTTTGGAGCTGCATTCATATGGTGCACATCTGGTTGGTGAAATAACTCCCTAATCTATGGCTGGTCTTTTTAACTCATTAGTCACTCGTCCTCTTGGTTGTTTGCGTTCATGTTGTTTCATTTCATATCATGAGAGAAGGCCAAACTATTTTGCATATCTCAGTGGCCTCTTTGGTGATTGCTTTATTCTCCAGTAGTATTGACTTTCTTCTAAGCTTCTGGGTAATTGCTTCAGTCAGTTCGGATATCACCAAGAATTTAAATATTTCTACAACTAAAGGAGTGCGCCCATTTCATATTTATAGCATAGGGTACTGTTCGTAGCAAATGCATTGCACAAATAGCTTGGTATCATTAATTTGGGTAATTACTTTAATTAGAAAATGATCCTGTAATGACCCAAGGAAAGCTCAAGACACGTTTGGACAAAAAGACTGACAACGTTACAACTGAAGCTCATTGAAATCATTATATAGGCTAACAATTTCTCCCTCCCCTGAATTTGTAGGGTTATAATCACCCCCTTAAATTCCTAACATTCCCGTTAAGCTATTCTGTTACAAGTGCTATAGCACAAGTCTCACTATTCTGGTTGAAGATTGGTTTTAATACCATTCGTAGCAACTCAAAGGAAAGCCCAAGCCAAATCTGAGCCTGTACTCTAAAGGGACGCCCACTTTATGATTGAAACTTTTTAGAATCATTATTAAAAGCTAAGAACTTCTCATTCCCATAGATTTCGAGTGTTGCGTATCTTCTTCCTCTATCATGTAGTATTAGTGTACCATACATTTAGTGTTTTGCCTTCCTTCAATTTATATTAAAGGTAAGACCAATGAAACCTGGATCAAATGCTGCTAATGGATTCAAGTCTATGTGAGGTAACTTGCCAATAAAAAGCAACAAATATAATGTTTTCAATTTCCGTGCACATCTTGACTAAAATTATCATCTCCTATTTGGTCAGCTCCTCCTATAGATAGATGCATCTCATAGTGTTTCTGCTGTTATAAATCTTAATATATATTTGACTCAGCAATTGAAGGAACACCATGCCATGAAATTAAACACTAGCGATTTTCCTTTTGCAGTTCCTTTTTGAAGCTGCAACTGCTAATTGTGTTGACCTTGCAACGGATCGCCATGGTTGTTGCGTGCTTCAAAAATGCCTTAGCCATTCTGATGGTGAGCAGAGACGCCGTTTAGTTTGCGAGATAACATCAAATGCTCTGATACTCTCCCAAGATCCATATGGGTACTTCTTTTCTCTTTCTTTTTTTCCCTATAATCATGCTGTCATTTTTTCTTCTAAACAAGTCTCTTCCTGGGAGGAGCTTGGATGCAATTTTTCTCACACAATAATTGAAAACATGCATTAATTTGATCACTCATGGTTTTAAGTAGGGTTATGCCTTGCACCAACCAGGATGGCCAAGAAAAGGTCGTGTAGCTAACCTGAAATGCTTGTAATGAAGCTTTTATTCAGCAAATAATGATACACCCACAGCTCTTTAACAACTAACCAATGTGATAGTGCCACCTCATTAAAAATGCTTAAGTTTTCTTCTTTGAATCTTTCAATTTTTCATAATTGTTCTTAGAGTTGTAGGTGTATTATGACTCTTATTCAGCCTAGTTGATATTTATCAGAAAATGTTCTCATATCGGTCAAAGGAATGTGCACGCTTAAATTCGCACTCTGCATGTGCAGTAATAATGCTTCAGAACCAGTCCTTGGTCTCTGAAGACTCAATTGCAATTGGGTCACTGGCTCCATTTCCAGCATTTTTTGAGTTTTTATTTTTCATGTGAGGGATGTATTTTAAGAAAGGCAACCCAACAGTATCTATTATGCCATATCTATTTGGATTTTAAGATTTCAGTGACTTTTATTACACTACTGTTCTTGTTCTAGTGAGGCTTTTAATTTCCCATTATGCGTGCATTGTTTGAATGTTGGATTTTGAAATTTGGAATCTAAAATTTTGGTTACACAGGAATTATGTCGTGCAGTATGTGTTTGATCTACAACTTCCGTGGGCAACAGTAGATATTCTTAACCAATTGGAGGGTAACTATGCAGACTTGTCTGTGCAGAAATTTAGCAGTAATGTGGTCGAGAAATGTCTGCACTATGCAGGTGAAGACTACCAATCTCGTGTCATCCAAGAGCTGATTGATAATCCTCGGTTAGATCAAATTATGCTAGATCCTTATGGCAATTATGTTATCCAAGCAGCTTTAAGTCAGTCAAAGGTTAGTAAGTACATTGTTTTAATCTTTTTTTTTAACGGAAAACCTCAACCTTTTTTGCTTTGCAACTGTATGATATATAAGATTATACTCAGAAGACTTGGGATTGATCAATCATGTATTTGGATGACTTCTTTATTTTTTATTTATGGTTGCTTCTCCTCTTTTGGTGTCATTACTATAGTCATCTGCTTTAGTATTGAAGCATCCATTTTCTTTTCATGGATTTAAATCTAGTTTTCTCTTTCCCGAGAACCCATGTTTTCATGTATGGTGTCATAACAGCAAGGTTTAAAGTACTCAGTTTGCTAAGTAGAAGCAGGAGATTAAAAGCAGGAATTATGGCTTTAAAAATTTAGGGAAGTGTGATAGATGGCGTCATTAAGATATGATTGTGTGGAAAATTTTGATACAAACTGCTGTTGTGATTGCTATGTTTTTTATGCTGATTAAAAATAGGAGAGAGAATCGTTTAGTTTCCAGCATTATATGTGACCCGACTGGGAACAATTAAACCTGACATTAGCGTAAGAATTCCAGATTACCGAAGGGAATTGAGTCTTTGATTGCCATGACTTAACTCCTTTTTTGGACAATTTATGATTTTTATAATTATTTTACTTGTTGAGCAGGGAGCTCTTCATAATGCATTAGTGGCTGCCATAAGACGCCATGATCCTGTGCTTCAGACAAGCCCTTATGGGAAGAAAGTCCTATCTAGTTGTGGTTTGAAGAAATAACTTGTGGGTATAATACAACTTTTGTTTGCCCTAGACATAGCATTTGAGCCTTCTCAGTCTTTTTTATTTCTGCCCTTCTTTTCCTTTGTACATTTTAGGTCTGGCTGTTGAAGAAGATCTTGTATATTATGTAATAAGCAAGTGAAGTAAAGGTTTGAGCTGGGCTTTATGGCTTGTGAATTTCAGAACTCAAAACCCTGACTTAAAAAGAAACAGGTCAATGACGCCTTTAAAAGCTCATCTACATAGATGGAAGGTGAATTTCTCATGCTAGGCATTTATCTTTTTGGTGTTTGGCAATAGATTGCCACGATTAGCCCTTGTTTATGTTGTCCTAGTTTTTACATCCAAACGGGATCTAAAAAAGCTCATTTAAAAATACAAGAAACAAGATTTAAAAACAAAAAGCGTTTGTCTCAAACAATCCCAGCTTTTTAAAGTAAGAGGGTTGCAAACAAATTTCGTTGTTTAGATATGGTGTATTTTTCTAAAATAAAACAGTTTAGCCAAACAATTGCACTTACGGCCATTTTACTGTCAAATGACTCAAACCATGCTTCGACATATTTAAGAAAATAACGACTAGATGTTTCTTGCTTCTCAAACGCTGCCAACAAGAAAATATTTTGCAACCAAGGTGGACTGACTTAATTAGACAATCAGTCCTCGTCTCTCACAACTAAATATTGATCGGAAACAAGAGTGTGCATGTATATGTATGTTTGTTTGTTCTGCATAACAAAAGGAGACAATCGAGGTAACAGAAAATGAAACGTTACTCTGTTAGACTTCCCTTCAATGAGTTTTTTGTCTTCAAACTTACAAATAATATATATTCTGATTGAAGAGAGAATTCATGAGAAACATGTCATTAAGAAAAAAAATCACAATGAATTATCAATAGTCATTGAAAAGTAATGACATGAACAAATTCACGAAACAGAAACTGATTGTTTTGAAATATTGCTATGCCAATCCCTGCATTATCTTAGTGCCATTTGGAACTTGGACTCCGTTTTATTTGAAACTAATTCAAGGCTCTAGTTCTTGTTGAATATGCCAAATAAAGACTTAATGGCATTGATGGCATTTTCATTGATAAATGACTCGTCGAACCTTTTTAAAAGAGTCTCAAATTCCTCGGATGTTCTTATACTGGCTAGGTCAGGATCTGTTCGGATTCTCTGTTCATCAGTAGCAACAATTTTAGACAGTTTGCAGATTGTACCGTGTAAGAAAAATGGTGCCTGTTCTTTTTAATCACAGGTTAATTACCTTAAAGTCTTCAAATCCTGCTTGCAAGGCATCTTCAAGCGCAGAGAGCCCAGCTTTCACCTGTTAAAAAAAAGTTATTGGTTCTATAAACAGAAGTATAAAAATCCTGGCTTTTGGCAAATAAGTGTGAGAGATACAAAACAAGAATATATCCATCATCAACGGCAATAATGTAAACAAGAAGTAGCAAAAAGTCAATGGGTAAACTCAGATGAGATGATCTTCCTAGTTGAGCACATGAGCTAGAGTAGAGACTGCAAATTGAGAAAGCTCCTCTATGGGAAACAAGGCCAAATAGAGCGGATTGGGGGAGTGTCGGCTTGCCATTTTTTTATATAGGCTTTGGGTAGACTGAGGATAGTGCTCTTAGACATGTTTGCTCGACCTACAAAAGATGGCAATGAGATCATGCATGCGTAAGCAGTACCTGATTAAGCTTAGAATAACAACATGCCACATTGTAACTTGCTACTGAAGCTTCATCTAGATCTGGTTGTGATCCCAATACTGACTCGAACCTCTCTAATGCTTCCTCATATTTGGCATTCCTTTATCATTAACATAAAAGTTATCAAAAAAAGAATGAAAAGGGAAAAGGGAAAAGGGAAAAAAAGATATATTTGTTGGGCAGATGGATTCTCACTTTGCCTGCAGAGGGAAAAAGCAGTATATTCTATACGTGTCAGATCAAATAAGCACAAAAGGCATCTCAGGCCCCAAAGATCTATAGCTGGAAATTTTGTTGAGGGGAAAAGGGTACCTCTCCTCTCCTAAGTTTTGATATGGATACAGGGCCCAAAGTCATGAAAAGCGACAGCCATAGAATAACAAGTTCTAAAATCTATAATTTTTGGCTTTGGTACAATTGGTCGCAGTCCACCCTATTACTATTATATGATTCAGAGTCATCAGCTTAGGCCACCACTAACAAAATAAAGCAAGCTTAAATCAAGTTGGATCAGCATGTCTTACTTGTAAAGTTGCAGTCCTTCACGAAGGTCCTTTGCCCTGAGCTCTTTCTGTTCTTTTTTTCTTAGAGCATTTTGCAACTGAACTCGATCACAAAATCAGACACTAAAGATGATTAATGATAGAGGAAGCAAAGGAATTAAGAAAGAGTTCCAGCTTGCAATATCAGCTAGATATTCAGTATTAACTGCCATTTGGAGAAGTAAATACGTACTTGAATTTCCCTCACTCTGTTACTAATCACCCCCGAGTTCCTCTCAGCTCTGATAATCTCTTTTTCTGTTAATTCACCACTATCATCCTGCTTACCTGACAAAAAAAGTATACAGCCTCAGACCACGATGTAAAATCTACAAGGTCAATATAAACTATAAAATGGAGACACGAACATAGCAATAAATTTGCGAGGAATTGGGGATATTGTCTGATGGAATAACATTCTGACCTAGAGAGTGAAATTGGAAGTGTCATAGAAGACAAGCCAAAAATGAATTGTGCATCTGAATAAGATTGGGAGAGATCGTGCTGTGTTAGGACTTGAGGTCTATTGGTTGTCTTTGGTTTGGACAGGATCTACTGTTATGTTAGGATTAGATTGGTATATGTTTGCATTATGACTGGATTGTATTTCATTTTCTAACTAACTGAACCGCAATACGTATGTATATATATATATATGTACACGTATATATTTATTATATACACAAATGGGTCTCTGCTATCTGAACGGAGTTTCTATTGTATTTGTTATTTGTGAATTTCTTTTTTTGTTGT
The DNA here is from genome assembly GCA_011037825.1 of Carya cathayensis. Taxonomy (NCBI): domain Eukaryota; kingdom Viridiplantae; phylum Streptophyta; class Magnoliopsida; order Fagales; family Juglandaceae; genus Carya; species Carya cathayensis. Next base: position 423,171 of record QGSO01000278.1, read on the forward strand.
TTGTGAGTTTCTATTTCCAGTGATTGGTATCAGAGTCGTGTTCTTGTCATGGATGTGGGTACATAGACCTCCAGTTATTGAATTACTCCACAATCAAAGGAACTTCAATGCTTTAGGATAATGAATATTCAGTCATGTGGCACGAAAATGAGAGCTTCTTCAAATGGAGATAGCAACAATGAAAGAATATGCTAATATTAATGAAAAAGAAGAGAATGAAGTAAAATGTGAAATCAATAAAGAGGTGGAGGAAAAAGGCTATATTATCAAAGAAGAAACAAGCATCTGGTCTCAACAATACAAAACATATGGCCAAGAAATGGTTTACTTGCTGCATAAATTACAATCTCAATCCTTTAGACCTCCTTTCAATCTAAGAGGTTTATTATCTCAGTACGCAATAGATGGGGGAAATTGTGCAAAATGATAAGCTGAAAGATTAGTAGCAGCACTTGTCAATTTGTCCTGTCCTTTGTCGCTATGAAAAAGGAAGAAATGCTTTGAGATGAAATTTTATTTTTAAAAGAAAAAAAAAGGAAGACTTTGTGGTCTCTCCTATCCTACAGGAGTTTCTATTCTATTGCTTTTGTTGTTTGTGATTTTCTGATTTCATCGTTGTCTAATTAACTTTAAAATGATTGACATTAGCATGAGCACGGTTGGTTGTCATTATTCCCTGAGAATGGATTGCGAACTAACCATATCTCTTCTGCATTCTCATCAACAATGGGCCAACTCTTTGGCGAATTGTGTACATTGTCCTTCCATATTCAGCAGCAGACCATATTTCTGTCCCAAACACTGCACTGCATGTACATTTAGCACTACTTAGTTACATTTCAACCAAGTCTTCATCGAAATTCCAACAAGAATCACAGAATTTTCTTTTAGGATTCAGGGAAATCAAACAGATGTAGATAATCCCATAAAAATATATCTTGCCTATTAGGAACTGGGGTACTCCTAAATCTTTTGAAAATCTGTGAGATGCATGAGTATAAAATTCCAATGAAACTTGTGGTATAAAATAAGACACTAACATCATTCACACTCATAAGCCATATTCAGCTCTGTAAAGCACAAATCCAACCTCTTGGATCTTGAAACATAATTTTTCATCATTAAGCTCAACCAAGGCGCCATCTCTTCCACCAAACCATTGGTTCGTCTCAATGCTATGCTAGGTAAGTACCAGGCATAATCGATGCTGTCACAACTTAGTCTTCTTTGAAAATGATCAAAACGTCCAAAGAAAGAACTTTGACTCAATTAATTATAACACAGAAGTTAGTTCCGTTAAAGCTAAGTCAAGACCTGGCCCCTATGGGTCGTCCCCATCACAAAATTTAATCCAAACCGTGTGTCTTGACCAACTCTACAACATTCCATATACTAAGGATATATAAATTCTCCTCCACAAATAAATAACATCAAGTCCCAGATGGAAGATTAACCTCCTACCTCATTAACAATCTCATCAAGCATATCCATCGAGTACGCTTATAATTATATAAATATCCATACTGCATATATTATCGTTTACAGAGGAACAAACTTTGTCACAACATTAAAAAAGAAATGCATAGAAAAGCAAGTCAAGAAAACCTGGTGGCAAGTACTTTATCCCCAACAGTGAACATCCCAGACTTGTCAGCCGATCCACCCGGCGCAATCGCATCTATGTAAGTCCCACCATCTCTGCCCTTGGCGAATTTCAGCCCATATGGTTGCACCAGCTCCACCTCATACTCTTCGTACTGCTGTTCATCTCCATCTACCCCTTCACTTCCACCCCCTGGTTTCGACCTCTGGGACCCAGTTTCCGATGTTTTAACGATCAAAATGGATGGTTTGAGCAGCTGGGTACGTGAAAGAAAGTTTGAAGGGCTGAGAAATGAGTGGTTGTTGAACGACAAATGGTTGCTTTGAAAAACCAGAGCTGGGGTTCTGATGGTTTTTGGCAATGGTGGTGAGGAGTAGAGAGCTAAAGACATGGTTGGCATGTTAAAAAAGTCAGTCTGACTTTGCCTGTTTTGAGTTTATAGAGACCAGATCAGAGGTGAAGAAGATGTTTGAGTTGTGAAATCCGGAAGAAAACATGGTACCATTTGGAGAGGGAAGTATCTTTGGTCTCCAATTCGAAGAGGTTTGGATATCAGGACTGTTTAGTGGCTCTGGTAGGCCGTGTGCTAAGCTCGATGGTGTTATGCCACGTGTCACTTACGGGAAAATGGCTTGGAATGTTTAAATATTGCAAATTGTGTTTTTTCAGTTGTAGGAATTTTAATTTGTTTCCAGATCTTTAGCACAAGACCATTTATAAAAGGACGATGTTAGGGCGACCAAAAAAGGCGACTTATGTTTAATTTTTTTTACACATTTGTTAGTGGAATAGATCCCATCTTAAAAAAGTATAAAAAAAATTATTATATTTTAGTGGAATCCACGTCTTTATAAAAGATCTACACGAGATTTATCTATTTGAAACTTGTACGTAACAGTGAAAATGAATTTCAAATTTACAAGGCCATGATAATGTTTGCTATAAAAGAAAGGGGGTTGTGACAAGTTTAAGATCATAAAATTACAAGTCAAAACCAATAAAATTAGCATGCCAACTTTTATGGGATGCACCGGTTGTAATGTAAGGTACTTTGATGTCACCAAAGATCATAACAGCTTTAAGAAGGCCTTTATGTTAGAAACATGAATGTGATAAAACAGTAAGCATACCAAGTGAAGGAATAAAACCATGTGCTGCAAAAGACCAGAGCTAAGCAGCTCAAGAATCAAATCTTGACGGGTGAAAGAAAATAAACTATAGCTTGACATTCTTATCAATGAAATAAAAGAAAATATCTACTAATACAGAATTTCTGTGAAGTAGACTTGATTAGAAGGCTGATGAGGCAGCGCCAAAGAAAGTGATGAGTTTGAACTTAGAGCCAGACGTGGCTCAATTCCAACTCCAGAACCCTATCCTCAATGTGTTTCAGTGTTTTGTCTTTCTCTCGTTGTTGCGGCGCTTGCTGTTGGAAATTGCAGAGCGGAAGATGTTTTGAGCAGATTCATAGAATTACACAAACACAGCCTCTATTATCATCACCTTCGTTGTCAGTATATTCTATTGCACTGTTGGAAAATCAAAAGGATGCAATATAAGCAGCCACAAACACAACCTTATAATTTCAGCATCAAATAAACAACATGCAACACGTAATGTGCGATGTGCCATTGAGTGTCCCTCTTCTATTTGCATTGGTACAAAATATATATATATATACATATATATAGATCTAGATCCTACAAATGCCGTGCCGACACATACGTTAGTAAGCAATTGTTACATGTTTGAAGCCAATGTAACCGAAAACACATTTCAAAATCCATACACCTCCTGTTCTAAGGATTAATTATAAGTGATAATATTGGCTAGATAAGTTTTCTTCCATTTCTAAAAGACATAATCTTTAAAAAGTTGAATTGAAGAACTGCAGATGATGGACAGAAGCAGCCCTGTGAGCAGAGACTACACTCACAAGTAATCTTCTGGACATGTATCTCTGTTGAAGTCTCTTCAGTCGTCACGTTAATTGAAACTTTTTCCGTCTTTTAACATGTTTAGAATGTGGGAAATCTTCCATATATGAGAAGCCAACAAAATTGACCAAATCAGAGCATGTGCACCAACATGGACAGGTATGAAAAAGTAATGGAGGTATCTCAAATCAAAGAGTTACTGGGTTAGAGGGGTCATATCCAAATCAATCATGTGGACCAACAGTAATAAAAACCTCAGCATAAGGGAGGAATTGGAAAAGTCAGGGGACACCACGCCAAGGGTAAAGCTTCCTTCCATCCACAATATCATTAAATCTCTCTTGCAATCAGAAGTTTAACTCGTCCCATTTCTCTCTTATACGATTGGAAACATCTTTGTTTCATAACAATGGGGACACACCCTCTATTCCAGCATGTTGTTTTAGTTCCATGATAAACAATCTTAATCTTTCCTGTCTTTGCTGGAATAAGAAGGTTAAAGACAGAACAAAGGTTAAGGGACACCTTCTATTGTCAAGGGGCTCGGTTTATACACGGAATCATCCAGAACCAATGCCCATGCAAGTTTTTATGGTTTCAAAAGTTGACAAACTAGACGTGCACAATTTTCTAGGGGGACGTCATCTCGAAACTTCAAGCAAAGAAAGATTTTATCTTTACTTTCTATTTTTGCTCATAAGCAAAAAGAAACACACAATGTTGTATAATATTTATTTAATGTACAATATAGAGTCATATTAATCTAATTATTATTATCCTTTTATATTAAATAAGAAAAATTTTATATATCATATTACCATTCTATTTTCATCTCACTATATAAGATGTGAGTATATTTATCACAATTAGTAAATATTTTACATCTTACATAGTACAATGATGAATCGTGATGGGTAGTTCAGTTGGTTAAACCTTGGGTTTGCTCCCAGTGGTCACCAGTTCAAGTCTCCTTAGGGCCACTGGAGATTTACCTAGTCGTTAACTTTAGGGCCATGTGGGATTAGTCGAAGTGCGTGCAAGCTGGCCCGCACACCCACGGATATAATTTAAAAAAAACATAATGGGATGAAAGTAAGATGATGGTATGGTATATAACATTACTCATTAAATAAATATGAGTAATGCTATATAGCACACCACCATTCCACTTTTATCTCACTATTTAAAATGTGGCATCTTTATCACTATTAGATGATTAAGAATCACCTAATAAATGATCATCTAATATTAATAAATGTATTACATCTTATATAGTAGGATGAAAATAGAATAATAGTGTAGTGTATAAAATTTTCCAATAAATATTATCCATTTTAAGTGATGGAACGAAACAAATTATTCAAAAGGATTGAAATAAATGCCCAAAAGATATTTAGAAAGTAGTACACCTACCATGAACCAATTTTCATTTGTATCATAATTATCAGCATTTATGGCAAAGATTATCCTTTAGTAGCAAAAGATGCCTTTCCAGACTAGGAAATCATTGAAAGTCAAAATGTCTCTAAAAAATGGCAAAAGATAAAATTGGAATTAGTTTCCTATTGGGTTACTCGATCACACAGTCATTTCTACCTCACAAGCACAGGTTTTCATCTTTAACTACTCATTCAACCTTAGAAATATAACCTCAAGGTAACCTATCCTTCAAACGTCACGTCTTGAACTCTAGATCAACATCTGGAACTGAAATTCCCTTTTAGTTCCTCCGCATTCATACAAAGAAATCTTACGGTTCAAATCAAATACCAGAAAATAAATAAAGACGACGTATATTTTTCTCAATATGAGTAAGACATCGATCTCTCTAGTAGTCAATATGAGTAAGATATCAATATCTAATCAGAAAATCCACTTCAAACAAAAATTGCACAAAAGAACACAAAACCAGAAATGCAAAGGCAGATTAGAGAGGAAGCCGAGAGAGAGAGAGAGAGAGAGAGAGAGAGAGAGAGAGGAGGTGGGGAGTGCCTACCTGGATTCAAATTCCCTGATCTCAACAAGTTCTTTCCCCAAAAAATCCACCCATTGTACCTTCTTCTTCCGATCCTCTTTGGCAGCGAGAGTGGGCTTTCTGAGACTGCTTTTCAGGCAATGATCGGCTGGTTGTTGTTGTTTCAGATATAAGCAATCTTCCTTGACCTCGATGGCCTCGCCATCTAACTGATCAGAGGCTTCATGAACCGAGGCTGGTTCTGAAAGCACATGTGGGATGTTTTCCAATTTCAATGGTCCAGAACCGTAAATATGGGGGGAGGGTTTGCAAAAGCAAATGAAGGACGGACAATGAATCTTGCAGAACAAAAACCTCATCACATATTTGCCTCTTTTACTACTGATTCTTACTACAAATTAGCCCACTCCTCTGCAACTCCGAATACCAAGAATGGATCTGTATCAAATCATCAACCGGTCGATTATCATCCTTCAAAATGTAATGACTAATGAGAGAAAACCCAACATGCAAATTTCACAGGAAAATTCTAATAAATGGTGAATTTGTTGTCAAGCAGGCACTCCACTGAAGAACACAAGACCAATTGTAGCTGCCTATATCAAACTAGCAAGGATCCAGATTTCAAAATCTTACGAAAATTGAAGCAACTAGATGGAAAAGAATGATTATAAGAGAAAAATAGGGGGGGTTACATGCACTACTGGACTAGTGGTTCTGAATTAGGCTTTGATAGAGAGAGAAAAAAAAAAATAGAAACTTTTGCCGTGAAAGAAGCGAAACCCAGAAAGCAATTTGAGTTTTGGAGGTTTGTAATAATGAAGTTCATGCTCGAGAGAAACGGGCTACTTGGAAACAAACCCAAAACCATCCAAAAAAAAAACCTCTGTTTCCGTTTCCCCTGTTCCCATGAAAGAAAAGACTCCTTGTTTTGTAGTCTACCAGAGAAGCAAACAAATTACTCAAAATTACAAAGACTATCCTACCCTTTGAGGATTTCATTTCACCTCCATTGACAATGTTGAATAAGGAGAAGAACACCAGTGTAATAGCTGAGACAGGAAAGAAGAAAGAGAAGAAAACCTTAGCTGGAAATCCAACTGGCCAACATTCTAACATGTAAGTTGCAACTGTTGGACCCTCCAAAAGAAGATTAAATAGTAACTGCCGAATTTATTTTTTAATATACTAGCGTATTGAATAGTATTTTTTTAAAATTATACAGTTTGTTTTCGCACCAACTAACGTTAAATAAAAAATTTTAAAAAAAAAATTCGAGATTTGATTGAGTTCTCCCTCTATTAATATTTCATTATATTTCCTATCAAAAAATATATATATATTTCATTATATTTAAGTATGGAAAAAGAACAGCTGGAATGGGATTTTCAGTAGGATCATAGAAGATTGTGGTCAATGAAGTGATATATTATTAAAAATAATTGAGATATGCAGAAGTTTTGGACCATCTTTAAACCAGAATGCAACCTCAGCAAAAGCCATTAAGTTTCTTAATGGTGTGCTCAAGTACCTCAAGTTTCGTGTATTATAAATGATTAGCCATTAAACCTTCCAAATTGCCACAATACGTACATATTCTAATAATTGGGTGAGGATTTCAAGGAATTTGAGAAGATTCAAGCCAAAGCAAACGCCATTGATTTCTTGAGGAGCTGGGGAACAGTTTTGTTCTCGTTCTTTCTTGAAAAGGAGTTTGGCTGCCTTTTCCTCAACAGAAGGTCAAATCTTAAAAGAGCCTACCAGCTTTTTGCACTTTTTTCTTTTTCCTTTTCTCCATTCTTCGATAAACTCTTTAAGACGCGTTAACCACCATCAGTTAGTTATCCCCAGCTTCTATAATTCCCCCTTTGAAAGTCACATTGCAGAAAGGTATTGTGTCAAAAATACAATCTTTCTTTGCATTTTCTTCTTCTTTCTCATACTCTGTTTCCATTCTAAGAAAATGAAATTGTTCTTGCAAACAGAGATCATGTCACGCAGAACTGATACACAACCTTAACAAACATTCAAAATAAAGGAGCCAAATTCGCAAAACTTTGAGAGTACACGTAATCATTTGGCTTGGTATAATTATTATGAAGAAATGTTATTAAATTGATAGATATGGAAGAGTGCCACATGTTAAGAAGGACATGGGGGTTGTTGGTGGCCCAGCAATCGAATTTGCAACATATGGAAATGAACATCATTACAGAGAAGCCAAAATTAAAGCTGGTGATTGAAAAGCCTGGTGACGCTATCAATTGATTGGAGGCTTGGAACCTTTTTTTAATGTGTTAAAAGAGACAAGCGCATGCCCAAACGCATTTGATTGTACAAGATTGTGGGAACAAAGGTCCCCTCCCTTCTGCAAAAATGTCTTTGCATCATGACTACATGTAGAAAAGAGTGGTGCTATACTGCTAGCTATATCACGTTTGCCATAGATTTTGATCCCCCGACGTGTAGTCGGTGGTGGTGGAGCGAGAGGTAGGGCAAATTTGAGAGATCTGAAGTTGGAAAAGCCAACGATGCACTTGGCTATAAGGCTTATCAGTGTAGCTAATGACAAGGTATGAGAATCACGCCAGGCCTAGGCTGACGCCTAAGCATCGCTCGTTGATGGTGTTGTTGGGCTGGTCTTTAAGACCCATAATAGATTATTTCAAGCATGTGACAAGTGAAGAAATTGAGAGGCATGAAGTTAAAAAGATGAAAACATTGATTTTGTTATGGGATGTCATTTAGGACTCCTGTTAATTCCTCTGTTTGATTGTTAGTTTACCTTATAAATGAAAAGGATGAAAGAAAAATAACTAAAGATATGTTCTATTACAAGTTTCCTTGATAAATTTTTCTCAACATCAAATCTGCTTGGCTAATCCCTAATTCCCAATTAAATAAAACATCTTCATTCTACCAATAATTGCATTTTTGAACCTTGGTCTCCCTCACAACGATTGAAGTCATTGTATTTATATATACAAGAAAATTCGCGTATCAATCTGCGCACCAATACTGTTGTCTTCATATTCAAAATTTAAATTGACACAATTTTCATTAAAGTCTAACTTTCTAACCAATCACATTGAATGGATGTGCGTATTAGTACGCAGAATCGCTTACAACTAGATTTTTCCTTATAGAGTTATTCCTAATGAACTGCCCAATACAATGAATAACATATCCAGTCATTGAAGTTGTATCGCAGCTTAGTGTCTCAAACCAGTCATAATTTACAGCCATTCGCAGGGGGGGAAAATAAGCTGGACTTAAAAAACAAGAATCTGTATTGTATTTGTGTTACAACAAATACATGACAAAATTTTCCTAAAATATAATAATGCTGTATTCAAACATGCCATATTGCTGATCCAAAAGAATTCTCATGTACCGATCTTTTGCTGTTACACTATTGCTGAATCTTAAGAACTGGGAAAGCAATTACATCTCGAATGCTTGCAGAGTTTGTCAGAAGCATCACTAGCCTGTCAATTCCAAGTCCCTGGAAACAAATACTATCCATCAAAGAATATCTCAGAGATAACATTAGCTATTGCGGTTGAGTTACAAAAAATATCAATCTAATGCTTTTTATGCTCCCTTTTATTTTGCAGAATCATTAGATGTAGCACAAAAGCATGTGCACCCAGACGCATCTCTCAAGAGCGTATTCATGGATATGAATACTGACAAATCAGGCTTGCCTGATTGTTTACTTTGTGAAATATTGCAATTCAAAGATATGGTCTAAACAAACACCCAACAAGATAAAATATTTACTAACGAATAAGATGTTGTAGCTTCTATTTTTTAAAAGAAAGAAAATACTTAACTTGGGTATTATATTTTCTTTTCATTATCCTTAATTGTTGAAGTACTATAATTATCTAGAGACCTCCAAATGTCTGAAAAGAATTTCAAGATGAAGATATGCTTAAATCGGCTCCCTAACAATCCATATCCTTAGTGGCAAGAGAATGCCAGTCCATTGTTTTCAAGTATTACATACAAGCAAATGTCATTTCATAAATTAGAAAAAAATCATTTCCCTTTCTATTCAGCACAGAGAAGCTATATCACATTAAACCCTAAAAGAACATGAAATTTAATTGACTGATTGACTTTCTGAACGCATGAAATAGTAAGAGCTCAACCCTTCCTGAGCACAACATGTGTTTTCATTGAGGTTCCCTCCAAATACTCTAGAACGTTAATATATAGTGAAACCGCAACCTTACCATTCCTGAAGCAGGAGGCATTCCATATTCCAGAGCCGTTAGGAAGTCATCATCAAGAGTCACTTCATATGAGTCATCCTCGTTTTTATTACCTCGCTCTTCTGCACTATTTGCTTCCCTAGCAGCCGCTGCTCTCTTCTCATTATGCAGCCTCACTTGCTCTTCCAAGCGTCCTCTCTGACAAAAGACAGGATTAATGACAAACTCTCTGTTTTCGAGTTTCACATATTGAAGGAAAGTATGGACCACGTGAAGAGTCAGCATAACAATTAATTGACTAAATTAAACAATTTCAATCAGTTTACACTTTTAGAAGAAGCGGTTATTTAATACACCATTCTTCAAATTCACCAAGCTTTCTGAAAAGGTAAGCATAATTCTTATTTACTGATAAAAAAAAAAAACCATACACACCAGTCATATCACTTGGTTATTTCTATGTTATTGCTCCATTTATTACAAAATGCTTTATGCAACATAATGAATTACGAGGACGGCAATGGCGAATGACAATCTACCCTTACACTTTTCTTTTTAATTCAACTCATTTGTTAGTTATGAAAGCACTCCCAAAACTTCCATAAATTCTATTTCTCTACCAAACTCAAGTCAAGGCATTCATCATTGCTTGATTAAAGAATCGCCAGATAACAAATCAATGAAACAAAATCACTGAATAACTTGTTGACTCTAATTGATTTTTTTTTTTTTATATGTAGGTGTTTGGGCCAAGCTTGCACGCACCTCAACTAATCGCACGGGGCCATGAAGTTAACAGCCAAGTAAACCTCTAGTGGCCATAAGGGGACTTGAACTGGTGACCATTGGGGAGCAAACCCAAGGCCTAACCAACTAAGTTACCCCTCAGGGTTAAAACTCTAATTGATTTATAAAGTGGATGAAACTGGATGATAAAAATTCAGTTCAATTATATACTACAGATACCAAGTTGATAACACACTTTCAAAAATAGAAGGTCCTCGATTGCGAACTTCTTACAAGAGTCTATGACTAACAAGATAGATACAAAACCAGGAAATCCAGGAGTGCAAAATAAGTTTACCTGATCCATAGGATCAGTCAATTCAGAAAATGCATTCGCCAGCTCACGACCACAGATGAAAAGTTCAAATCTCTCTGTTAGCCCTGCATGCCTAATATGGGAAGATGAAGAATAAGATGAGAATGAAAATTTCCCAAATAACAGATAAGTCATACATTAATTATCTCCCCATTTTAACATGTTCCTTCATCCCATGCAAAGAAACTACATAATGGATTTAAAATCGCAAGCTCTACAGTTGCCATCAGAAATAGGCACACAACAGTTTGGTTATCGAGACTGTTCTGCATAGGATGGAAAACGAGAATATAATGGTCAAAAACAACAAGGAAAGCAAATAAGCACAGTAGAAAACGATATTACACATTATCATTTCCATATTTAAGGACCAGTAAACCAGCATCATACCTCTACTATAACTACCGAAAACTCGGGTAGTTTTCCATTATGAATCCTCACCAAATATACATGCTTATCGTAGCAAGATTTGCACTCTATATTTTCTATTGTATTCTCCAAAAAATTATGCCTACAACATCGAGTGCATAACCCTTTATTTGACATGGAAAAGGGAAAGGAAGTGAGATGAGTAAGCCATATGTACTAAAAAATAAATGGCTATGTCCATGAAGACCTTGAAACGAGTACCTTCACAAAATAAAGACTCTGGGATGCCAGAAACACTAGAATTTGGATATAAATCCAGCCAATACCCAGGTTCAAGACCACATGATAATTCTTACTCCAAGCTCTTTCTAATGAATAAATTTTATTCCAAGTTCAAGTTATACTTGATACTTTAATGTAACTGGCATGGTACTAAATAGAAAGCACACATAAACAGCAAGAGCATACCATATCCCAGCAATTGTTCACGACAAATTTGGCATTGGATGGTAAATTATAAGTTACCCAACAACTTTAATTACCTTCTATGTGGTTTAGCCAGAGGAGAAATCTCAATAGGATAGTCCAAAACAAATGTAGGTTGCAGAAGCTTTGGTTCTACAACAATCTCAAAAACCTGGTCAAATGAAACAACTAAATACTGAGAGAGGCTGCATGTAGAGGAAATCTATAGAACAAAAATGAAAAGCACATAAGAAGGAATTATTCCTTCCCAGCATTATTGTTTTTCATACCAACAGCCTCCAACTATAAAGAAAAGTGCGCAATCTACAAAAGAGATTGCATGTTTTTTGAAAGTGGAAACCTTAGATTAAAAAGAAAGCGAAAAGGAGGGGAGCCAGCAGCAGCAGAGATAATTGAGGAAAATACTCTTTGAATATTGCAGATGATGCTGACTGACCTCATTAAGGAGGTGGCCAACAGATGGGCATGCTTCAATAGAACATTTGTCTTTCTTATCAAGGTTGATTTCTAGGGCCCTAAGAGTTATTTCTTTAGCAGCTTTAACATCATTGACCAAATCATTGAAATCAATTCCGGTGGATTCCTTTACAAGATTGTGCATAGTTTCCCTCCTCCAAGGTCGCTCAAGACATATCTCCACACCCTGCATAGACATGTTACACCAACTTTAAAAAGACACAAGTCACAGTAATATCTTACTAAAGGGATGTGTCATAGCTAATTTGTTGCTTCCACAGCAATTCCAAGCATGCAAAGCAATCAGTTCCATGCTCACATATGAAAACTATGAAAGCACCAAAAGTTCTAGCGGAATACATTTTGCTTCTTAAACCCTACTGGAATTTTTTTACATGAAAAATTGATCACACCATTCATTGAAAGAGCAGTGGTCAAAAGTGTAGCTAATACTTGGAGCAAAGTGCATATCTAGATTGTGACTATTTTCAACACTGAGATTGCTTTGAACACAGGGCCCAGAATCATTAAAGCTCAATAGGAAAATGAGAAGAGGTGCTGTTTTAGATAAATGTTCATGGAGAATGAGTACTTTTGGTTTTAGTTATTTGGCAATGAATCCAATTCCAGTGCATTTCATAAAAAGCAGGTATTTGTTAAATGCTACAGAACTGCAAGTGAGAACAAACTTACCTGGTAGTCAATGGTAAGCTTCCCATGAACTGAAAGAGCACATCTAGTAACAATTTCCTCCACCATGTTCATCATGCTTTGGTAGTCTGAATATGCTTCATACATCTATGATGAAACTAATACCAATAATGATAAGAGCTTCATTTAATAGACTCTAAATGTCAACAACATAATATATGCTATAAGAGGCAACTAATAATTAGTGTCACTTTTTGAGTACAGGACATTAACCATGAAGAAGGCCAAACAAAAGTAATAATAGAAAATATTTTACCTCTATTGTGGTAAACTCAGGATTATGACGAGTTGAAATGCCTTCATTTCTAAATATTCTCCCAATCTCATATACCTTCTCAAACCCCCCAACCTGTCATCCACACAGTTTCTATTCAAGAAATATACTTATGTGCAAACAAAATAAGAACCTTATGGGAAAATGCATACCGCTTAATTATCTAATTCTTCAAAGACCGACAATTTTGGGTACAAAAAGATTTAAGCAATCATAAGATGGTTCTATAGGGAAGGGGATACATGAGATAGGGACCATGATGTAAAATCTCACCAGCATTCTCTTTAAGTGAAGCTCAGTCGCAATTCTCAAATAAAGGTCCCTTCCAAGAGAATTATGGTATGTAACAAATGGCCTAGCTTCTGCTCCACCAGCTGCTCCCTAGTTAAATCCTTGAATATTATAATATTGCATAGCATAAAATAGAGAGGGGGAGAGAATAAGGATATAGACAAACCTGCAGAACTGGAGTTTCAACTTCAACGAAACCTAAAGATTCCACTGTCTTGCGTATCTCTGACACAATCTAGCCAGAACAGTTACATTCACTTGCTCAGGAATAAAAATAAAATACCTTGACTAACTATGGAAAGACAATAAAAGAGAACACATTGGGAAAAGGTTGAGAGAGCCAACAATTGAATAAGAATTTCAAACAGTTCTTTTAAGCTAGACACATTGCACGAATTATAAAACCACAAAACTTTCAAAGCAGCAAAGATTGTTTCCTCAAAGTTATCACCTATGGCAATTGCAACTAACAATATGGGAGATATAAGTAACAATTTGAAACACTTGCATTTAAAACAAGAACCATAACAGATTCTATATGAAAATCAGAAACCTTGATCACAGGGCAAAGAGATGGGAGCTTTAGCTTCCGGTTATTAAATTTCATAAGCATATATAGAAGATAACGATTACACAGCCATCACCACAATCCTATAAAGGTTCTGATTTTGTACCGGAAACTTAAAAGAGTAGGCACAAAATAATATTAGAGTCTGCCACTATTCAAGTGATTGCCGCACAATAATAGAGGTGGTCTGTTGGAGACAAGGTTGACAACAATTTAAGATGCCTCTTGACATCACAATAACGTTATTAATTTGATGTTATTATATTCTTCCATGATTTAGCTTAGTATCACAATGAAGATATTTTACATGTGAATTTCAGGCACAAATCTTATCCCATCAATGGGCAACAAAATTCTAGCTATATGAAAACAGAAACATGAAACCTGTGTACGGAAATACCAAAGAGCCATCAGTTTTACAGTTAACTAATATATAAATCTTGTTTAGAAATAAAAAAAAAAATTAAAACTTGAGAGTTCCGTGAAGTCTTTTCTAACATTTGGAAAGGGGGAAAGAAGATGACCTACCTTTGCTCTTTTCCGAAATATATCAGCTACTTCAGGATTGGCAATCATGTCTACATATCTAAACATTGGAAAGATAGCATACAAATACAGTCAGACATTAGAAATCAACCAATTTTCTGGAAATTAAATATTTTTCTGTCCAAAATAAAATATGATCATTGGGATATCTAATACAAAGTGTTTAACTAATGAGAAATAAAACAATAAAGTTGGATAGACAGATAAGGTGTTCCACCAAAGAAAGAATGTTCAAGGAGTTAAGCAATATCTACCATGCGAACACAAGCACTTAATTCCATCAGACCAGTGGAGTTAAAAGTACAGCAATTGAAAGTTTTTGTTTGATAAAAACCTATGACATACTATTACACCAACTGCACAACATTCCAAATTTAAACAGAATTTTAATCAGCTGGAAGTGCTCACATCATGTGCTCTAGCCAAAGGGCATCAACGCAATTTGAAAACCACTAGATCTCCTCAATCAGCGAATATCTTAGGAAAATTATTGTTAGAATCACATCCTTCAGACATAAACTCACCTTTGGCGGTAGCGCTTATCCACATCAGTTAGACCATGATATTTATCCGGCAGTGGAAGTAGGGATTTGGTCAAAATGGCAAATGAATTCACATAAATAGAAAGTTCTCCTGAGGACAAACCAAGAAAGAAAAAAATAAGTCCAAAATCATGCAAAGGGTTGTAGTAAAATACCATTAAAGAAAGTGGCATGGTTACAACCAAAGACATTTTTTATGTTCATGACTAGAATTAGAAAAACTTCTTGGTGATGTGTCCAACCAGTCAAGACTATTTTGTAACTTGTAAGCCTTGGTTTCATATTCAGTTACCATTAATTGCCTTGGAGTTTGGAAAATCCCACAACCCATATATATTTTGATGATGCAGAATCTCACCAAGGCAGGGCCCTTTGGACCCACCCTTGGATGTTAAACCCTAGATACATGACCCCACCAGCCAAAAACAGGTATCAGGTAATTTAGGAAAACTTGTAGTGCGTATTGAATCCAAGATATCTGACCACTAGGCTACACCCTGACAGGTCCCATAACCCATATATGTGCTACATACATAATTTTAGAGGCTATAACAGAGTATAACAGTCAGAAAATCTCACTCAAGCACTCTATTATCCCCAAAAGACAAAAAAAATTCAGAAAACTTTGTATGAAGAAAGCATGCAAGACCAACAACCTTTCTCTGTCCGCTTGATTGAACCACTTGCACCTAGTATATCACCAATATCAACAAGTGTCTTTAACTGATTAAATTGATCATTTACCAGCCTCTCCTTCTCGCAATAAAGCTGAAAACAACAATTTCATCAATTCATTTAGTGCCTTGCTACAATCAATAATAGGAAGAAAAACTAGAATCTTAATAACATAATTCATACACCCAGAGGATAAATAATTTAACAGACTCAATCAAAAAATGGATGATCTTTCCAGTGAAATATCAATCCTAAATAACTCTAGCTATACCAATCCACATTATTTATTAGATAAGATCGTTAAAACCTCGACCATGAAAATAGAACCAGACATGAAAGGCAAACTAGAGCCAGTCACTTAATTGCACCTTTCGACCATCAAATAAAGAGACAAAAAAAAAAAGAAAAGTAAAAGCTTTACATAAATCGTTTACTCCTAACTTTGTGTCTTTCCATACCTTGCTTGCTTGGTTTAAGGAATACAACCTATTCTACGATATACATTTCTTCATTTTAAC
The DNA here is from genome assembly GCA_011037825.1 of Carya cathayensis. NCBI lineage: Eukaryota > Viridiplantae > Streptophyta > Magnoliopsida > Fagales > Juglandaceae > Carya > Carya cathayensis. The sequence continues at coordinate 439,444 of QGSO01000278.1, forward strand.
ATGAAACCGTCCGCATCCCCACGCTCATTAAAAAGTCTAGAATATTTTAGTTGACCTTTAAGAAATCACTGGAGTGACTTTGAAGTTTCAACTATGACTTAGAAAGAGACCCCAAATCAGGCATCATCATTTCCTAGACACAGGAAAACGCCCCAGCAATGTGCACATATAAACAATGTGCACATATAAACTACTGCAAAAAGAATGGAACAATGATTGAATAGATCCTAAGTCTACACTCCCGACGTTTAAACCAAAAAACAATGTAAATGGTTAAAACCTGAATTGTCCCGGAATCATCGCGTAACGTCAAAAAGGCGAGTTTTCCGAATGCTCTGCGAGCCACAATTCTTCCTGCAATCGAAACATGATCGCTCTCACTGTTCGACTCGTCGCCATTCCCAAGATGTCTATACATATCTTGCAGCTGGTTAGCAGTGTGAGTCCTATCCCACTTATAAGCATACGGCTCCAAGCCCTTGCTCCTCAATTCTTCCACCTACGCAGCAAGCATTTTTTGTTCCTTCAAGAAAAATGCGATTTTGTTTTCTACGTTTCCAAATAAAGGAAAATTTTCTAGATTCCGGGAAAAAAATCCTTCATTTGTTCGAAAATGAAAATTCCAGCATTTCTTTCTGGTTTTCTGAAACCACGCGGGGGGCAAACAGAATCCGGAAAAGAAGATTAATTCTGTCTTTACTGCTACGCTCTGAATTGGTGAAATTAGAATCGAAACTTCAAGTGGTGATTCGTTTATTATTAGTTTACCTTAGTAATGCGAATGGAGCGAACGGCGTCTCTGTCTGAAGTGGAAGAAGAAGAGGAAGATCGACGGTTACGGCCGGAGGTAGCGGTTGCGATGGCGGCGGAAGATGAGGAGGAGGAGGAGGAGCACCTGAGAAATCCAATTCTGGGGCGTGTGGCAGCGGAGGCAGTAGAAGTTGCGAAGCGAAAGAGATGTCTGAAAGGCTGCGAGCTCACCTTCAAAGCCTCCATTAAAGCCGTCCGCTAATGCTTCCTCTTTCTTTTCCCCCTGCAGAGTTTATCCCCTACTCGTGCTACTACCATTTTCTCCACCCCCACGGGTTTTAAACGGATTCAATATTTTCAAGCTGTAGAACGACATGCCGTTTACAGCACTAAATAGTGTCGTGGCGGCCGGTCTGGTTTCATTATTAGTATTTGACGACTTTTTTTTTTTTAAATTTAATTTAAATGAACTTTCTTTTCCTCTAATCATAGACCGACTCTGATCAGTTTTCCCCCCAATAAATAAATAACAGTCCTAATTATATCACAATATTTTTTAAAAACCAAGAATTTTAGGAAAAACAATCTTCATATATATATATAGCAACTTATTTGCGGCGGAAAAAGTCCTACCGACAACAATTAACCCTAATTAAAAATTTCTTTACTGCAATATTTGGATTTTTTCTTATTCCACGATTTCACCGGAAATAGGCATACGGCGTGCAACAATTGCGGCGAGTCTTTTATGGTCGAAAGTGATTGTTTTGGTCTAATTTTAGGCCTTTTAGCGATTTCTTATCATCAAAAAATGTCATTTTTCTTATAGTGAATCCATGCAAAACACGATGGAGCTAAAGTATATACAAATACTAGAGATGCATAATCTCATATAGATACATGAATAAATTGAGAAAGAGATCATATAATTGCATGGAATTACTATCCATCAGGTTTTGATTTATATACAGAGAGATCGATCATAATTAATACAATAAAATAAATACAAAAACCATAATATACATTGCTTAATTAATTATATTATATGCACTTACATTTAAACACAGAATTATTATATAAGAAGAGGAGGTAGGCAGATCACAGGCTCCAGATGATGAGGGCGGGGTTTGGAAGTAGCAGATGATCGATGTAGGTCAAGCAACAACTCCATTAATGTAACCTTTACCTTGTAGCTGAGTGCATCCAAGGGTACAACCATGTTTACAACCGGAGGTTGTGGCGCGCACCAAACGCATGCATATTGGCATGCAATCTTTTAGGCAAGAAGATGAGAACGTGTTTTTCACCGCAGCTGCTTCAGCCCGCGTTGTCGTCACCACCACCAATATCATCCACATCATCATCATCTTCTTCATCATCACCATAATTGACATGCATGCAACAAACACGAATTATTATTATTATTGGTGTTCTTAATAAATGGGATCATCATCATCATCTGGATCTGAGAATTGTACGTTATCAGGTATATATATATAGATGTAAAGAGAGTGGGGGGCGTACGTACGTATTTGCAGGTAGAGGTATAAAGCGTAAAACAGTGTGAACCAAGTAATTAAGCAACCACATGATGCGGTGCTTGTGTCAATAGAATAGGTAAAACAAGTATTCAACAATTAATAATTTTTTTTAGATAATAAAAAAAAAAACAAAGAATAGGTATATAAGTATATAAAACAAGCGTTTGCTTCTAAAAAGAGTAATTCTACATACAGTCGTGGAGTATACAAACGCCGCGCAATCATTTTGAAAAAAAGTAGGGTCCACGATTAAAAAGTTAGTTTTTTTTTTTCATATGGGTCTCGTATTAATTCACTTTTTTCAAAAAGATTACACGGCACTTACACAACCACGACTATAAATATCATTTCTCTTTTAAAAATGCCAACATCACATGCATACTCCTCGATCATAACTAATTTGGTCAAGGTGAATGACCTTTAATGTCGTTTAAGCGATTAATATATAGATATATATAATTTTTTTAAATTGTATCAAGCTTCCCCATTATTAATTTGTTTCAATAAATAACCTTTTAAATAAATCATCTTTTAGCACACAACATGCATTATAATTTTAAAAAATTAAAATATCAAGCTTTTTTTTAACATAATTGATGCATTCTCCATCGTAAGAGCTACATTCACATCTGGTTCCTATAAAATTTCCTAAAATATTGTAGTTAAAAGACGACATTCTCAAAATTTATCTTAAATTATATTAATCTCTCAAAAATTCCATGCATTTCATTCTTTATAATTTCTCTATTATTTCTTTATTATTATTTTTCTCACTTCTATTTCCAATATTAAGCATGTTTAGGATTGCGGTGGAAAGTCTAAAAAGTACTTTAAAATGATTTAAAGTACTTAAATGATAAAATTTACCTGTTTGGTAATTTTATATTAAAGTACTTTTAAATTAAAAAAAGTTAAAAAAGTACGTTTCAACAAAAGCATCAAAGTGATGCTTTTTGTCAGAAACACTTTGTAAAAAGTAAGTCCTATTTTTCCGTAATATGTATATTACAAAAAAATCCTCACTATTTTACCACAACGACAACTTTGCCCCTCCCCTTCCCCCCCCCCCTCTCTCTCTCTCTCTCTCTCTCTCTCTCTCTCTCTCTCTCGGACTCGAAGACCTTCACCCTTCAACTTTCAGATGGAGCTGAAAATTTTCATATGGCAGTTTGTCTTCAACTTTTTTTTTTTTTTTATAACACCGAATCTCAGAGAGCTAATAAATTTGGAATTTGCAGACAATAACATGACTGGAAAGATTCTCGAAGAGATAGGAAACCTCGTGAACCTTAGCTTGAGCGTGATTATATTGCTCTTTCACTTATACATGGTTGAAGTTATTTTCATTCAATTATAATTACTGAAAAATCTATTAAACTATTTTCGTTGTTATTTTATTATAATATTTTATTTTTATCAAGAATATACCCTTTTGTGTCATTTCTACATCAAAAAGTACTTTTCAAATTCGTTTCCAAACAAATCTAATATATTTGAAAGTGCTTTAGACATACAGATCCCAAACAGTAAATAACTTTTTAATAGTATAGCTTATTACGTTAAGTTTTAAGTTATAAGCCTTAAGGTAAAAGCAATATTTTCTACCACAACCCAAAACATGCACTAACTACTCATTCTTTTGTCTTTTTCCTCTGTTAAGCAATATCAAACTTCCACATAAATTTTAAAAACGAAGCTGATTTTTTAATCCCGGCACAAAAATAGTTTTGAAATTATTACAACATTACAAACAATCAATATTTGTATTTTTCAACTGTATTTTATTTGTAATGGATAAATTAAAAACAAAATAATCATTTTCCTGTTAGATGTAACGATGATCGAAATGATCTAAGTCAAAGAGACACCCAAAGAAAAGGAATAGATAAATGTATTTTTTCCACACGTTAAGAAAAATTATACACCGGATAAATTGCAAACTCATTCTCAATAACTTAAATACAAAATTTAAAAGAGGTAAGATACATCCATAATATTTTATCAATTATACGAATAAGTACTACTATTGCCCATTCACACTAGCCCCAAAACACAAATTTAATGTGCGAACCATAAAACTTTATTATAATTATAATTACTAAAAATGCTCATACATCGGGCCCAAAACTTTAGTACATTTTGCCATAAGAAAACTCAAAATTTTTCAAAATAAATTGCCAAAACAAATAACTACGACATCGAAATCAGTATAATCAACTAGTTTTCTCCAATTTTCTCTTACACCTTTCTAAATCAATTTCTAGTCAATTTGTTAGAAATAGAATAGCAAACAGATATCAAAATTTACAAACAGTGAAGCGATTGTAAATCTTTCTCTTAGATAAATATTACATCTCACTCAAAAATTGAGTTATGCAAAAGAGAATGTGGCAAAAATGTCCTCAAGTTATAACACTGTTTATATAGTATATAAATTGTAAATTCTGAACACTAATCTTAGAACGAACATATATAAATAGCAACAACAAATGCAATATTTCATTTTGATTTAAATAAAACGGTCAAAAAATAATTGCCATTAATAGTTATTAATAACTATCAACAATTCAAGAAATGCATCATATCGTTTAATTAAATTAAATCTTTCATTTGCAACGATGTGTCTAAAGTGCTAAGTGTGCGTCTATGCATCACATGCGTGCGTGCATGCCATCAGTGCTTCATACTAGGTACACACTATTACTATGTGTCTACCATTATATTCTATTTTATATATTATGAAACTCATTCACTCATAAACCGCTAAAAGTTTGACAGTCTTTTCAATGTGAGACTAACAAAAAAAATCATATTGGAGGGAAACTCTAAAAGGTATTATTTATTTCAAATATTTGAAATAATCCAACACAATGTCCACTGGTTTGGATGTCCATTGAGGCTTGTATCGTATAAAGTTCAGTTTTTAATCGGTTAATTATATTTTGGCCATATGCTGGTATTTCTGGATCATACCTACAGAAAAACCCGCAAGCCTGCCCAGCCTAGACAATTGACAAGTATTGAAATATGTTAGCATAACAGTACCACAACAATTCAACAAATTAAGACCACCAACAAATGTAAAATTACCTCATAGTTTTGGTAACTGAAAAATCAACGCCCCTTATTATCCTCAGTATAAGCAATTCGTTGACATGCTTTAATACTATAATAACATAATAGATATTTATTTTGACGATAGTTCCATGAGTATGAGATATTGCTAGTGTTACTACTTGACACGGGCATTAGGTAGTATTATCTTTTATTTTGCTTCAAGTTTGTAGACCAAGAGTAAGCATTTCCATTGTTGACATTGAACTCTCTCTTGTGAAGTCCTCAAACATATCCAAACCATTAACTTACACAAAGTGGCTCAGGAAATGAATAGTAACACATAGAAAAAAGCAACATACTCGAATGACTGCAACAATCAGTTGCCTTTGTGATTGGTCGTCCAAGTTACCATGTCATCTAGTATGTTACAAATTTTTCGTATTTTCACACAACTTTGTTATTATCATAGTTAGGGGAATACACAACCAAAATCATATCAAACAAGAAAAGCATCTAACAAAAATATACCTTTAACTAAACATCAAACTCACCAAGTAATCCAAGTTTCAAAAAATCCAATAGCAATTATAGAATAAGAACATAAAAATAGAAATAAGAAAGAAATGAATAAGAACATAAAAACATAAATGAGAAAGTAAGGAGTTATGATCACAACAGAAATGAGAAATTAAGAAAGTAATTATTATAACATAAAGTAATTATAAATGAACATTTCGAGTTCCCATCCGCTTCCATAACGAACGTGTGTTCCATGGGACTTAGAATGGTTTTCTTATTTACATTATGCGTAAGACCGGAGCCCAACCTCGAATGGCCACAAAACCTTAAACCCCGGCTGCCTTTTGTGAAAACTATCACAAAATACTTTGTGGTCATCCAAGTTTGAATTACCATGCCATATCGATAGAGCCCTATTAAAAATGCCTGTGAATTAACCCTATCCCATGGAGTAATTAGAACTATCATCACAACTTTATACTAAACATGCAGCCTCAAAGAATGGGCCTAAATCAATACCAAAAGCCGCAAATGACAAATGTAGAACCTAAAGACAAAGAAGAGATATATTGTCATGCATCTTGTCTACAACCCAAACATGCATCTTGTCGTGAATGAAATCACATATAATGAAATCAATTATAGTAGTAGAGAGAATCCATGAACATAGGATTAAGCTGAAATAGTCTAAAATGTAAACCAACATAACTCATACAAAGTGGCTGCTAAACAGTCTATGAATGAATTGAAAGGCCTAAAGAATTCAAGCCAACAGCAGCTCATTTAGTCCAAACTAGGTAATTCAAACCAACAACGACTTAGTCTATGGGAACAATAGCAAATAAAGCACCAAATCAATTAATAGTAAGGTAATATTAATTTGCTCAAACCAACAAATACATTCAGCCAACAAGTCTAAACTTTGCAATTCCACAAAATTTAACTATAGCATATTTAGATTTGAATGTGCCCTGAATCATACAAAGATCCAACATGCATACAACCAACAAAATTGCTCAAACCTAGATATAATTTGCTCGAAGAACAAACAATTTCGACAAACCAATTGGTGTAATGTCTCAGATTTAGCCATGGCATATACATTAGAGCACAAGTCCAAAGATACACAAAGAGACTAATGATTCAAATCATAAAAGAATATTTTGAATAACATGAAAATTGGGTGAAGGAAAGAACAAGAAAAAATGAACTCATTCAAAGTTTTTTTAACAATTTAATCAAAATCATTTAAACTCAATCAATTCCATTAACTTATATATCTCCATTTTCTGAACAAGGTAACTAAACTAGATGATAACTGAAGCTAAACAAAGCCAACTCATTCAAAGCCAATCAAAGTGAGGTGTAAGAAGAAGAACAAAAACCAACTATCCAAATCCAAACTAGAGCACCAAATTTTTGTTGTCTTCGATTTTGAGTGTCCAAATACATACAACCAACAAGTCCAAATTATGCAATTCCATAACATTCAACCATGGCAAATTTAGATTTGAGTGTACCATAAATCATACAAAGATCCAACATGCATACAACTAACGAAACTGCTCAAACCTAGATATAATTTGCTCAAAGAACAAAGAATTTCCTCAAACCAATATGTGCAATGTCTCATATTGAGCCACGACTGATACATGCATTGAGTGTGCCATGAATGATACACATATCCATTATCTATTTAAACCCTAGAGCACCAAATAAAATGTAGGGTTCTCGAAATTCAATGGCCAAAGATCGAAATACATACAATTAAGAAGTCAAAAAGGTAACATAGATGAAAGTCATGGCAGATACATGCATTATGTGTCATGAATATGGGTCACAAATCCATTTCCATTCAAACCTTAGAGCACTGATTTAAATGTAGGTCTCAAATTTCAGTGGCCAAAGATCTAAATACAATAGTTTAAGAAGTCGAAAATGTCTTAGATTTAGCCATGGGAGATGGGGCTCAAAGTGTGTTCAATTTGTGTAAGAGAGAAGGACAAAGTCCAACCATGGAGAAAATCGAGGGAAAAGAAGTGCATTTGTGCAAGATAGTAAGGACATTTACATATATTCGAGCCGATGAAGAGAGGCCACTATCAATGGTGGCAAAAGTTGCGAGGGCTTCCACGAATGAGGGTAATTGAGAGTATAGAGAAAGGAACACAGGACTAACAGCAAGAAATGAATGGGATGGACAATATGGGGGATGTACAATGGTTTCCCTAAATCAAAATCCTAGATTAGGAAATGGAATGAGATGAGATTTTGCAACTTCCCCTAAGGGATGGGAGGGGAGGAGATAACCCCTAGAGGTTGGCTCAAGTGGTAAAGGCCTTGGACTTGGGGATATGCTCTCCTTGATCTAAAGTTTAAATCCACTTAAGTACAAACAATTTTTAGGGACTATCGAACTGAAAGATTTTTATTTTGATTTATCTGATGTGCACTTGCGAAAAACTATTTGTCGAATATTTATATACCTTCAAAATTAGTCGAGACGCTGTTTCTAAACATCCAATACCAATTAAAAGTTTTTTAAGAGATAACGACTGTTTAGGTTCAGTTTGGCACCATAAAAATTTTCATCTTATTATTACAAATTTCTTAAATTTCCATACAAAATATAATTAATAATTGAACTTTTTACTTAAAATTTTAAAATAATAATAATATTTCATTTTAAAATTCAAAATTTTTATCTTATTTACCAAACCCAACCAGAGAACCGGCTGCGAGTCTTCTAATCTACACGATAGATTTCTGATCAATAGATTTTCTGATATTTATAATGGATTCAACGTGTACGAAAGTTTAACGAAACTCTCGTCCAGCTACAACGCCGACAGATTCAATCAATCAAACCAAACCTCCGGCTTGAACACCGCAGCTGATTGAAATACCAACCAAACATAGACATTCCCAGAAACAGCGGACTTTGCTCGGCAGAAAGCATCACGGAGCCAAATTGAAATGGTGTTCAGTAGCTTGCTAGTGCTCTCAGTGGCGCACGTCTCCGTGGACGCATGGCAATGCATAGCATGCATGCCAGAGCGGTTGAGCAGCCAGCAGCTCTTGGATCTCATCTGTTGCTTCCCACTGCAGCAACTGGGTAGCCTAGCTCTCTGCCTCTGGACCTTCCTCTGCCTCCCTCTTCCCAATACATTCTACCCCTATTACTCCTCTTCTGAAGACGAAGACTCTGATGACTCTTCCTCCACCGTCGATTACAACCACTATTATTACCACACCCATTCCGATTGATCCTCTCTCACCGGATTTCATGTACAGTAACATACGGTCTATTTCTTGCTTCCGTTTTTCTGTGCTAATTCTGGTTTGTTGCTGATTTTCTATTGGTTGATTTTTCAACTGGGTTGTGGGGATATATGAATCGGGCTGTTTGCAAATTCTTTCCTTTTTCACTTTTGCGATTATTAGCAATGGTCAGGGATGGATTTTGTTCTTTTCCTGCTTGATGTCTTGGGCGAATTGTTTTAATTGATGAATTGGGTATTTTGCAATAGTTAGCGCTGCCCCTTGAAAATTTGTCATATTAATGTTCCTACTGCTCTCTTCCCAATTCCCTTTAATTAAGGATCATGGAATGAGAGGGCGGTGCCTGTGAGAACCTGCACCTCTTTGCTATTGTTCAGTTCTAACAGTTGTGGTTCGGAATTGCTGCTGTCTATCAATATCTAAACTTTGAAATGAAATGGATATTTTTTAGTGGTTGCCATATATAAATTGGGCTACTAATACCCGACAGAATGAACTCACGAGAATTTAATTGCTTGTTATACCATAAAATGAATAAGTGGAGGATTTTGGAAGAAGTCATGGGTCTGACATGAAAAAAAACGTATCAAGTACAACATTAGGGTCAGTAATCACAGTCCTGTACGATGAGCTAGATGCAAAGGTTGTTTAAAGAGAACTTGCGATGTCTTCATAGTCGAGAGCAATTCATCAAAAGTATGTTAATAGTATGTATGTGTTGGTGTATTTGGAGGGAGAGAAATGATAGAAGTTTCGAAGATCAAGAGACAACAATGATGAGCTAAAAGTTTTCTTTTTTAAGTCATTGTTCTTATGGGCAGGGGCCATAGTTTGTAATGGACTAAGTGTCCATGACCTTCTTCTTTCTATTGTAACCTCTAGCTAGGCATTCCTCATGTATACTTCCTATGTACCTAGGTTTTGCCTATTTCTATGAATATATTATCTTTGATTACCTATCAAAAATAAAATAAACTGTTTCCAGCCACCCAAATTAGTTCCTAGGACAGATCAATGAGATAGTTCATGGAATAAAAACAGTTGGGTGAGCTGAAGATAAACTAATGGGTGTTTGTTGAATATTGGCATATTCATTTGACTTTTTATTTTACCCTTGACGTGAAGTAACTATAATTGGGACTTGATAATTATGGAGGAGGAAATGTCTCACTGAATATAAGAGAGTTAGCACCTGTTAGTGCTTGATTTCATACAAGTTAACCTAGATGGTTGCAAACAATCTAGTAATGGCTATATAGCTAAGCTCTCCCTCTCTTTCTCTCTACTTTTGGTGGTAGAATCTAAAATATATGGTGCTGTCCTTATATTTTGGAAATTTCTCAAAGAAAATAACGACCAATGTACCACTATTTACTTATTACTCTTACCCTAATTAATGTATCTAAAAGCTGTTTTTTGGTTATGAAAGGAGATACTGTGTAAACCAAACAACTAGCCTTTGAATTGACTAACTTCCAAAGTATTTAGTTCTTTTGCTGGTGGTGACCTTCAAGCTGTTTCAAGTTATAACACTTTTTCCTGTGTCACTGTTTCATAAATTACTGGACCCTTACTTGTTTGGATTCAGATATGAGATGGTTTAGATAAAAGATGAAAGTTGAATAAAATATTGTTAGAATATGATTTTTTTATATTATTATTGTTTTAGAATTTGAAAAAGTTGAATTAGGATTTGAAAAGTTGAATTAGGATTTGAAAAAGTTGAATTGTTTATTATATGATAAACAATGGTGAAGTTGAAATGTATGAAAATTTGGGGAAGTTGTAATAATGAGATGCTTTCCGAATCCAAATGGGATCATTGCTACTGGTTTTTGAATTGTTGGCTTCTTCTTCGGGGTTGACTTAGGCAGGTTTGGAAGTAAGATGAGATACAAAATTTTCATCTCATCTTATCTCATTATTACAACTTTCCCAAATTCCCACATAAAATATAATAAACAATTTAACTTTTTCAAATCTCAAAATAATAATAATATTAAAAAATCATATTTTAAACTTTTATCTCAAACTCAAAATTCTCATCTTACTTCCAAACCTACTCTTAGGAGATCTACAGGAAGTTCATTTCAGGATATTTCCCAAGAATTGAGCATTTTTAGATAAATTTGACATTACTTTTGAAAAATGCATATGTGAGCGATGATTGAACTTGCAGGATGTACAGGGGAGATAGATTCTTTGGTTGAATTCTTGGCATGTGATTGAAGTGCAGAACTTGACAGAGGAGTGACAGGAAATCATCAAAAAGCAGGCTGAGGCTTCATGGTTAGTCACTGTTATGGTCATTGCTGGTTGATGAAGAAATTTTTAATTTCTCAGTAAGATAATAACAGAGGACCTTAGTTCTGTATAAATATTTTCTCTTTGTACAACAGCAGCTACAACTGATTGTGGGCACTCTAGAGTTTATATTTTCCAAGTAGGGTGGTAAATGTGGCTCAAATCTTATAGAATATAGCATTGAAAAGTGCATGTAATGGCAATGACAAAATTTGAATGATACTCAATCTTGTATGGCATCAATGATTTGTATTCACATATATAATCTCAGTTATTTTTTTTTTTCATTTATACTTGATGTTACATTGAGGGGTATTTATTTCTAAGGAGTAGGAGACCAAGAATGGTAAGATTGTAGATGACAATTCTCATAGAATTGTAGAAGTCTAACCTAAAGCAAGCATGTCAAATTCACCTATAGCAATATGCTAAATCAATAGCCCATGGCAATAAATTCACCTATATAAGTTAGTTAGCAAAGCTTCTCATTGTTCTTGATCAAGATTAAAACGTAAATCAAACATTATTTGTTTAATTTGTTAGAGGATCAATGAGCATGATGAAACTGTGCGCTGACTTAAAAATCTAGAGTTGCCCCACTCAGGAAGGTTAGAGTGACCAAAACCTCTCAGAAAGGTGAGGGGTGCCAATTTCCATTGTTTAGGGCATGTGCAATAGAGTAATGAAGATACCAATGCTAGTTGGAGTTTATAATAGTAGGGGAAAATAATCAAACATACTAATGTTCTGTAAATAATATTAAAAACCATATATATCCTGCTATAACTGGAAGTATTGTTTTTACAGCCTGAAATCAAGGATATACGTATATGAGTTTCAAGACTTGTGGTGGTTTTGTGAAACTGGGAAAAGGAATCAATGCAGCATGATATAAGACCAGTTTTATTGGAGTTATTTTCTTTCAGTAGTAGAAGCTACTGCACACGTGGGCTATGCTGATTCTATTGATTAAATTAAAATTTTACTTAACTATCAACAAAAGAATATAGGAAGCTACGGAGACATGGTCTTATTTACTCGGCTTGACCAATGCAGCAAGTGAAAAGGCAGTTTTTTGGCAAGTGCAATACTTCTTTCTGTAGAGAATGAAATGATTGTTTTAAAGTTGCAAATCTATAAGATCTGCAATACAATTAACTGAACATGGGAGTTAAAATAAACTAGACCTTTAGCAAGAGATTCAATTTCTTGGCCATGTTTAATAGTCTGAGTTATACTTCCAAGGCACTGGAGGACACCGGCTGAGGGCCATGGTCCCCAAGATTTTCTGAAAGTTTTTCAGACTATCCCATAGTCTGATGTATTCGCATGTCACCCATAGGAAAAAAAATACCCCCACCCCCCTCTCTCTAAAAAATAAGTCTTTTGAATACATTTAATGACATGTACCCTTAACATCAGGAAAGAAAAATATGATAGATCATGAATTAAGTGCATGTTTTTTTTACTACGATCATTTAAATGTTTTAAGAAAATTATTTTTTACCAAATAAGAATATACATTATATATTCCTTAGTGAAGCAATCGTATAGATCAATATGGTCAGTTCTGAAATGAAATATGCACCCTTAATCTTGCATTCTTGTTATGTTTTTCCTCTTTTTAGATGCAGATCACTGGGAATCAATACATAATGGGTATGTGTCTTTGAGATTTAAGGGTTTCTACCAAACAAAAGTTTCTGGGTCTGCCGCTCCTGGAGGAGATAATTTAAAGGCTAGTTTTGGCTTATTGTCTAGTCACTTTTATGAATAGTTGCTGGGTGTTTGTGAAGGTTTTTTACTCGATGTTGTGTTTCAGCTTGTATTTTTTGTACAACAACAGCTTAAATTATCCTTAGATCCTTACAGGTGATTCTTTAATGATCTTTAGGAATTCCAGTTTTCCTAGTTAACATAACCAGTCATATCGTATTTGTGAAAAAATAATCAGTCAATGAAAACCTATGTAACCACAAGCCTTATGGTCAAATGGTACTTCTCTCCCTCTAGGACAGAGGTTTTGGTTCATATCATGGGAGTAAGTGTTTGGAAGCGGTAAGGCAATCCCTGTTTTGCACCAAAAGAGGCAAACTGAATGACCTAATGAATTCTTTCTTGAAGCAGATTCAGTGATCTTAATACCTGTGCGCTAGGGATTCACTCACATGTACAATTAACTGTGTCTATTATGATGTTTTAGATTAATGAAAGTCAGATTGGCTGACCAATCGTAGGATGTCTTTGAAGTTAGTTAAAACTGTTTTGCAAGTGAGCTAGTCTGGGTGTTTCATCATTATGTGGAAAGTATTTGTTTACTCTTACATGAGAAACACTGTCTCTCTGTATATGTGTATGTTTTCACTCTCACTTTTTCTTTTGTATCTGAACTAGTGCTAAAGGCAAAGGTTTTAACGCTCATGATCATCAATATGTATTTGTTTGTGTATATGGACCTTGTCAGTCAGATGTAAGCTTCTAGTGATGTTACAAGATTGGAAGATCTGTCAAAATAGGGTTTTGTGAATCCCTTGCAAACTTTTTTGAGCATATGAGATCCTAACGCCATGAGTAACCACATTCAAGTCTTTCCTTTTCCCACGATGGTTTTTTTTTATAAAGAATGGGATTGTGAATTATTAAGATTTCACTTGCATTGATGTCTATGAGATTATTACACACATTCTAATGCATTTCTAAAATCCATTAGATCAGATCTCACGCATGTGCATACAATTTGATTTTGTGAATTTCAGTTATCGTGGTTGCTTTTCCAAATTTCAGTTGTTTCCAATGTAATTTTTAAATGACTAATTTACAGTACATGTGCACTTATAATTCTTCGCTACGTTAGAATTCAGTACGAGGCTGGAACACCCAGAGCTCTGCATTACCACTTCATTTAGCACGTGTTTTGTCTTTTTCTATGAGAAAATGCAAGGATTCATGATAGTTAGATTGCGGCCCCTGTTCAACAAATTACTGTCATACAGGAGCTCTTACAAGTTACAAGCTTTCCCTCAATGCTCTGATCTCTGTATTGTCCTCCTCTACCTTCTTGCTGAGTGTATGGATGACATGGGTAGGGAGCTGACACCTTGTGTGATCTCCAGCAGCCATTGCCTGTTTGGCTTGTCAAGTTCCTTTCTCCGAGAGAGGTAAATAACAATTGCTGAAGGTAGACTAGTAGGAAGGAAAGCCAAGTAATGTAGCACATATGCAGGTCCAAAGTAGAGGGATGACACTACGCAGGTAATAGATTCTTTTAGGATTTTCCCAGTTAATGAGATGCTTTGATGATGAAGAATTGTGGATTTTTTTTGTTTTTTTAACCATTAGTTCATAACAACGTGATGCTTCGTTATTGATAAAAATTGAAAGGGTTTTCAACAAGCTGATAATCAAAAAAATATACTTAGTGATTTTGTTGCTTTGCTTCATCCTATCGTGTTTTGCACAATTTCAAGGTTTAATTGTGAAAGAAGTTCTTAAGACCTATTGATGGAAGGCTTTGACTGTTATAAAGCAGAAATGTCTGGTGGTTGAAAATATTGTCCCTGTATTAACGCCATCAACTGGAACAAGGGATCCTTGACTTGTGACATATTTAACATTTCCTGATGTGTTATCTTTTACCTAATCTTTTAATGAAAAGTTGCAGCCCATGTTCTAAGGCTGAAATGGCAGCTGCATAACCTACTTTATTAATATTTATTATGAAATTCTAGTTTCTTGCAGAAACCGTTTGGAAAAAAATGACATAAAAGTCAAGTATTATCTCGGAGTGTTTGTTCCCATGTAACATGGGGATTGGGGTCCACGCTTGTCTTCCTTTAAAAAATGGCATAATGATGGGACCAAAGATTTTATAGATGCTTACAACTTGTCTAATGCCTCTCCTCGTGACATTCCCTCCTCCAATGGCATCTTCTTTCGCTGTGAACTAATGCTTAACAAGCAACTAACGTGTAAGAGCTCTGAATAATACACCCAAAAAAGCTTCATCGTGCTTTCTACTCGGTATTTGAGATTCTTTCTTTCCTGTATTTCCTCTTATTCAAATGTCCAATGAAGATATATGAGCTTACAAATGCACCATGCTAAGTGACTCAATCAGAATCAGTACTTAAGGCCTTGCTTGGATTATCAGCTGCGTTCGAATGTTGAGTTGAGTTGAGTTTTTTTTATGAATAATAATAAGTTGAATAGATAGAGTGAGTTATGTGAAGTCTATCTAAAATAAGTTTAGATGTATTTAGATATTAAGATGAGTTTAGTACTATTTATGAAAAATTAAAAAAGATTGTGGGTTCCACGTATAAAGATATATGGAGTTGAAAAAGGTTGTAGGTCTTACTTGTAAAGAGATTTTGAGTTGAGATAAGTTTAATAATTTGAGAATTTGGTGTTTGGATGTTAAACTTAACTTAACATTAGACTGAATTGAGTTAATCTCAACTGAGTCTTGCAACCAAACGAGGCTGAATATCAACTCATCTCATTTTATCTCATATAATCATTATAAGTTTTTAAAATTTCTATATAAAATATAATAAACAATTCAATATTTTCAAATCTCAAAATAAAAATTATATTCTAATAATATTTTATTCAACTTTTAACTTTTACCTAATCTTATCTCATCTATATAATCAAACAATTAAATAATGAGTTACTCAACTCATCTTATCTCATCATTACAAAATTTTCAAATTATCAAACAAAATATAATAAATAATTTAATTTTTTTAAATCTCAAAACAAAAATAATATTCTAATATTATTTTATTAAATTTTGATCTTTTATCTCAACTCAACTCATTATCTAAATCTCCCACCTCAACCACATTGTCCTGTGCGATGCGTGATGCGGTGATGGCCTAGACTTTTGTTATGGAATATTCATATGGACATGGGAATTGAATTCAAATACGGAGTAGTGCTGGCACACACCAATCACGGGATATGTGTTCCCTACGCAAGGGATGGGACGGGGCCCTTTGCCTTCAATTTGCTTTTGTCCCAGTTCAAGAATGGCTCCGTGTTCACGGATGCCTAAATGGTTGCATTTTAGTACGAATCATATGGCGCAATTATGGGACGGAAATTTCCTTTTTAATAAAAATCTTTGTGGCCACATCAAATATGCAGTAAGAGGAGAGCGAAAGCTTGAAGATACAGACAGATACACCTGTGACATCCCAACTTTCTAGCTTTTCACTGTGCACGCCCATTCCCCATTCCCTGTGTTGCCAACAAAGGTCAAGCCTATATTATTACCTTCTTATATATGGCTGCCTACCTATTCAAATGCCTTAATTTTAGACCCGAAAACATGCCAAATTCCTCAATCGTGTCATCACAGTCAATTTAATTAATTAATGACCTTGTTCATGCATCTCTTTATTTTTAAAAATCACATGCTCTCTAATTTTGGTATGCACTTTCCACTCATACTAAGAAGAAAGATTTGTGGATCCTTGACTACAGATAGTCTAGAATCTAGATCATGATTGCTTCTATTTCTTAGTGTCTATACACAAATAATAACCCTCACAAGTGAAGTTTTCCTTATGATAAGTCTACATCATGATTCGTTTACCTACTTTCGCCCTTCACCCTCGCCCTCATTTTTTTTTGTTTGGCTTTGATCTTTCTCTCTTTCTTTTCTTTTGCAGATCTCGATGGTTGGGTCAAGCTTCTCCCCAGCCTCCTCATCCTCGTATGCCACAACCATTTGAGTCCCCATAATCTTCTACGCACAGTACTCTTTGTTGACCCCTAACAACAACCAGTACAATTAAAATGAATGGACCATTAGCTGTATGTTCATGAAGTTGTTTTTCGTATTTACCTACCTTTCTAAGACTTATACACTTCTTACGATCTTAATGAAGTATCTGCATTAATCGATGAAAAAAGAAAAGGGAACTAGACTTCAAACATGTCCGGACACGTACAATACTTATCCATATGTACTCAGAGCCTTATTTTGCTGGGTCATTTAACAAGATCGACCTTGTCCAGCCAACATTTGGCCACAAGCAAAGCCACCAGAGTCATTTTTGTATCATTACTTTGCCTTTTTTAAATGTTTTTTCACCCAATGTTGATCATAATGGATGGAACAGATAATAATTGCTTTTGTTTTCATGTGAAGATGGAGGTCGTGGTGCAGATGGCTCACCGACAAATTAGGCAGATATTAATTTCCAGCTGGTATAGTTTCATTATCATTTCATACATGTTCTATATATATAAATACACATACATATATATTTACCAATACATATATGTGTATGATGATCTATGGAAGACAAGATGGTAATCCAAGATTTCACCGGGCGCATAGGCTGAGATCAGACGCTTTAGTTTAGCCCAAAAAGCGACTTCTTCACTCTACATACAGGAAAGTTTGCATAACCAGAAAGCCCCTCTCCCTATATATCTATCCCTCGCACCCCACAACAAAGAAAGTTTCTTTTGATTGAAAGCCTTTTGATGTCGGTTACGCTCGCTTTAATGATTGTAAGAAAAGATTAACAAAGGAGGGATGATTGAGCTATTCTTTTTAGCGGGGGTGGAGATTTGGAAAATCTTTGCCGGCAGGAAAGAAAATTCTAATCACAAACAACATGAACACTGGATTGGCTCCACGAAAATAATGTATTCAATTCAAAATGATACCTTTTGTAATATGAGGCAGTGCATTTGTTTTCTTTAGGTGTTATTGTTAATGATGGATTTGTATGTAGAACCGTCTTCAATTGTTTGGAATCTAAGAATTTAATGACAGAAAGCATCAGTTCTTGAATACCATAAACATGATAGGAAAAGAACATCTTCCAATACTATTGAAGCGCAAGTGGGTTGTGATAAGACGAATGATCAGTAGGTGGATGTTGATGCCTAACAAATCATGGGTCCATTCCATTCACGAGACTAAATAGTTTACACATGAACAAAGGCAAAAAGTTTCAACTTAGGTTATGATGCTTTTAATACATATGATAACGATTGACAAAAGGGCCCCTCCCAAAGAGAATCTCTGTTCTTTCTTTGTACATGTACATGTTCATGTACATGGCAAGGTGTCTAAAAATGTAACCACAATATTTCTTCTGTTGTAAGCGAGAGTTTATTGTTATTGATAAGCTAAACTATAGTCCTAAAAATAGAAAAATAAAAAAGAGTGAAAAATGCTTAATAAATGAATTAGCTTATTTTTCAATTTAAGGAAATTGTACATAAAAATTGAGCATTACCTATCAAACGTAAAAGTAATGTTATATACAATAATGAAGTGTCCAAAAATTATACAGTCGTTTTAAAAAAAAGTAAAATCTAATATTAAAAAATCAATTTTCTTTTCATGTGGCTCTCAAATTTTTTTTTTTTCAAAATAATTGCGCTACGCTTGTATACTCACGCTGCAAGTATCATTTTTTAAAAACTAATACACACTGTAATTCGAGATGTCATTGGTGATATTTTGGGATAGACATTTATTCTAATTAAACTCCAATTTAAAGACTCAGCGTGTCATTTAATTAAAAAAAAATTCTACATCTATTACGATGAAATGATATTATTCTTAAATAATTTTTTTAAAATATAAGAAATGATTCAAAAGTCATGCAAAGGTAACATGTTTTATAAAGTATATAAAGTAAGATTAGCCGTTAACTTTAGGGTTTTGTAGAATTAATTGAAGTGTGTACATACTGACTCGAACATTTACATATATATTAAATATATATATATATAAAGTAAGATAGAAGACTTTGGTTATGTATAAAGTCGATAAAAATCTACACCCCTAAACTGCAGCCAATTGTGAGACAAATACTAAGGAAAAAAAGAAAAGTAGACAGATGGATGATGAATGTGTACCTGAAAACTCGTGGGGTGACAGTAAATAATACAGAGCTTGGAATTTGGTGGACAGCAGAGAGCAATAGGGGACGGATGGATGGATGATGCTGCTGCTGCTGGTGGCTGCAACTATCTGACAAATCACACACAAGCTCACAAAAGCAGTGAGTTTCAAACACACCCATGTGGACGTGACCAAAGGTCCAAAACAGACTCTAATGCGTACTGTTTGCTGCTTACACATTCACAGCCTGTTGTCCATTTCCAGTCTAATCTATCTATAATGACTCTTTAGCCCCTCTCCCCCTGCCCGACATCGGATTCTTTTACCCGCTCGGTCAACTTTTCCCTTTTAATATTATTATTATTATTATTTGGGATATTATTTACCCACACTACAAACATGGTAAGTCGTGCCCCAGTTACACGACAAGGCTGTTGTTCACGGGCGCGTTCGTCCTTGTCTTTGGACGAGATGAGCGGTCCTACACGTGTACGCCGACTGATCCTAAACCCCACACAGGTTTAGTAAAAGACGGACTCTTTCCCTCTTTTCTTTTTATCTTTTTTCTTTTTAAAAAGACGAATATCGCCTCCACCCTCAAAAATAAAATTAAAGGAGAAATTATATTTTGTCATCAATTGTCAAACACCATACTTTTAAGCCTAATTTAGATAAAAGTATTTTATAATTTTTTTAAATTCTCACATCAAAATAATAAATTATTGAATTTCTTCAAAATTTAAAAATAATAATAATATTTAAATAATATTTATTTAACTTTTAATTTTTATATAAAATCATTTCATCTCATCTTATTATCCAAACCATAATTTAAAATATTCTCATTGTAAAACCAGTTTCTTTGCAAGATTGTTTAGGGGCTTGTGACTTTTGCCGAACACCCTACTCAGTAGTCATTTTATTTTTTAGAGCATTGGCAATGACTTATGTATCTTTATATTCACCTTCATATTTATATAATATCTCTTTAAATTGATCTATATTGCATTATGCATCTTCAAAATTTTGCATAATTATGAATAGTATTTCTTTAAGTTTGAAGAAGCATCATTCACTCTCCAAACATTATTTTATTTTATTTTTCTCTTTTACTTATTAAAATCAACTTTGTAAAATTTATATTAAAATAATTTTGATATATGAAATTTATATTAAATTGACGACACAAAGTGTTTTTTAGTACATATTAATATTTATTGATAAAATTGATCATTTTGATATATGAAATTAGTAATATTTAGATATATGAAATTGATATTTTTGAACACATGGTGCTAATTGTAAAATATACAAAAAATAATAATTTTAAGAAAAAATAAAAATAAAAATATTTTTTTATTATTTGGTTCAAAGATGCATAATACAATGTGAGAGTTTTTCTTGATCTGTAAAATTAAATTTCAAAAGATGTAATTTTAAAGACGTATATAAATAAACCAATGCTAGTGTTCTAGGGAATTTATTATGATTATACACAATATATTTCATATGCATATGAAAAAACCAATGCTAGTGTTCTAGAGAAATTATATTTTGTCATCAATTGTCAAACACTATACTTTTAGGCCTAATATAGATCAAAGTATTTTATAATTATTTTAAATTCTCACATAAAAATAATAAATAATTCAATTTTAAAAAATTTTAAAATAATATTTTATTTAACTTTTATATAAAATCATTTCATTTTATCTTATTATCTAAATCCTAACTAGTTAGGGTTAGGATATTTTCATTGTAAAACCATTTTCTTTGCAAGACTGTTAAGTGGCTTGTGATTTTTGCCAAACACCCTACTACACTAGCAATGCTACCTACAGTCTCCATTTAGAAACTGTAATATCTTATCTTTAAAAATTTTTAAAATTATTAAAATATCTCTCATAAAATTATTTTTTTTCTTATTTTAATAAAGTGTCTGTACATGTAGTCTCCACAAATAGAATTTCTCCTACTACACCCTACTCAGTGCACACTCTATTTCTGATATTTGGGTGTGTTTTATTTATTTAATTTTTGTGGAATAATGTGTTGAACCTTATTTTAATATTGGCTGAGACGATGGTGGATGTTGAACTCCTGTCCACCTTTCAAAACTAGCACTTGCAAATTAAAAATATTATTATTTTAATAATAATGTCATGTTCTATTAAAATAATGAATATATTAAGATAAGAATCCAGCATTGTCCCCACCATCTTTCGTATGTTTACATTATAAAATCATATGGACTCCATAATGTTGATAAAAAAAAAAAGAACAAAAGAATCTATGTCTAGATTAAGGCAGAAGAAGAAGATGATACGGCACGTTGTAAATGATTCGATCCGTATTAAAATGATTTCAACAAGTATGGGGTTCTCATTGGATTCCATTCAATTATTTCATCACAAATACTAAAAAGAATACTCGATGGTCAAATCAACCAACTGTTGAATCATGATGAACCATACCCAATTCTCCATCACCAATGGTAAATGATGAACCCCTTTTGAATTCAACCATTTTAGCACCAAAATGATTATTATTCTTCAAGTTGACAAACCCATGGAAATGAAATCAAACCCTTTTTTTTTTTTTCTAGTTTCTTGATGAATAATATGACG
Source organism: Carya cathayensis (assembly GCA_011037825.1). Lineage (NCBI taxonomy): Eukaryota > Viridiplantae > Streptophyta > Magnoliopsida > Fagales > Juglandaceae > Carya > Carya cathayensis. The sequence goes on from QGSO01000278.1 coordinate 461,403, forward strand.
TCATTTATAGTGGGCATCACACAGAACCATTTGTATTTTATTCATACAATTTCAATTTTTTGGGCGGTCGAATGACCTATCGCTTTTACATTAATCCGGTTTTTGGATACTTGCCTATAAAGTAAATAATAAATAAAATGATACATAAAAATTTACATAATTTGACACGTGTCATTTATGAATGAAAATCTATTATATTTTATTATTTTATAGTTTATTATAGCCTCATGACATTCTCAATACAATAAAATGCATATATGATATAACATTTCTATTTAACTTTTTTTTTTTTTACTTGTATTAGTTGCGAGTGTTATTTTCGTTGTAATAAATTAATCATAAAAGTCTATTTTTCTTATAATATATCTTCATTTTATTTTTAATAATCTAGCTTATTTTGTTTCTTTTAACAGTCGCACAATATCATTAAGTGAAGGTGAAGAATGGAAAAATAGAGAGATGACGTGTCAAACATATAAAAAATAATTTTTTAAAAGGATAAAGTGGTACCATACAATATACATAAAGATAATTTTTTTGAAAGGGATAGTGTTACTATATCACTTGAATTTGTATTTGCGCCTAGTGCAAATTATAGTTTTTTTTTTACCTTTTCTTTTATATATATTTAAATATTTAATAAATAAATAAATAAAATACTAGGCCCTGTTTGGTTAACAGATGAGATGAGATGTGATGTTTTAAATAGTAATGAATAAAATATTGTTATAATATAATTTTTTAATATTAATTTTGTATTGGAATTTAAAAAAGTAAAATTGTTTATTATATTTTGTATGAGAATTTAAAAAAATTGTAATGATGAGTTGAGATGAGATGAGATAAGCTTTTTAGTTTTGTGTAACCAATCCTGAATATACTAATAGTTACTTTCTTAACTATTAATTAAAAAAATTAAAAATAAAATAAAATATATGAGCGGTCAAATTAATGGAGGTTTTTTTAAGAGATTTACTACGCATTATTTCTATATATCATACTTATTTTTATTTTATTATTTTTAAATTAATTAAATTTTTATACTAATTATCTATATATAGTCAATTTAATTAATTAATGACCTTGTTCATGCATCTCTTTATTTTTAAAAATCACATGCTCTCTAATTTTGGTATGCACTTTCCACTCATACTAAGAAGAAAGATTTGTGGATCCTTGACTACAGATAGTCTAGAATCTAGATCATGATTGCTTCTATTTCTTAGTGTCTATACACAAATAATAACCCTCACAAGTGAAGTTTTCTTATGATAAGTCTACATCATGATTCGTTTACCTACTTTCGCCCTTCACCCTCGCCCTCATTTTTTTTTGTTTGGCTTTGATCTTTCTCTCTTTCTTTTCTTTTGCAGATCTCGATGGTTGGGTCAAGCTTCTCCCCAGCCTCCTCATCCTCGTATGCCACAACCATTTGAGTCCCCATAATCTTCTACGCACAGTACTCTTTGTTGACCCCTAACAACAACCAGTACAATTAAAATGAATGGACCATTAGCTGTATGTTCATGAAGTTGTTTTTCGTATTTACCTACCTTTCTAAGACTTATACACTTCTTACGATCTTAATGAAGTATCTGCATTAATCGATGAAAAAAGAAAAGGGAACTAGACTTCAAACATGTCCGGACACGTACAATACTTATCCATATGTCTCAAGCCTTATTTTGCTGGGTCATTTAACAAGATCGACCTTGTCCAGCCAACATTTGGCCACAAGCAAAGCCACCAGAGTCATTTTTGTATCATTACTTTGCCTTTTTTAAATGTTTTTTCACCCAATGTTGATCATAATGGATGGAACAGATAATAATTGCTTTTGTTTTCATGTGAAGATGGAGGTCGTGGTGCAGATGGCTCACCGACAAATTAGGCAGATATTAATTTCCAGCTGGTATAGTTTCATTATCATTTCATACATGTTCTATATATATAAATACACATACATATATATTTACCAATACATATATGTGTATGATGATCTATGGAAGACAAGATGGTAATCCAAGATTTCACCGGGCGCATAGGCTGAGATCAGACGCTTTAGTTTAGCCCAAAAAGCGACTTCTTCACTCTACATACAGGAAAGTTTGCATAACCAGAAAGCCCCTCTCCCTATATATCTATCCCTCGCACCCCACAACAAAGAAAGTTTCTTTTGATTGAAAGCCTTTTGATGTCGGTTACGCTCGCTTTAATGATTGTAAGAAAAGATTAACAAAGGAGGGATGATTGAGCTATTCTTTTTAGTGGGGGTGGAGATTTGGAAAATCTTTGCCGGCAGGAAAGAAAATTCTAATCACAAACAACATGAACACTGGATTGGCTCCACGAAAATAATGTATTCAATTCAAAATGATACCTTTTGTAATATGAGGCATGCATTTGTTTTCTTTAGGTGTTATTGTTAATGATGGATTTGTATGTAGAACGTCTTCAATTGTTTGGAATCTAAGAATTTAATGACAGAAAGCATCAGTTCTTGAATACCATAAACATGATAGGAAAAGAACATCTTCCAATACTATTGAAGCGCAAGTGGGTTGTGATAAGACGAATGATCAGTAGGTGGATGTTGATGCCTAACAAATCATGGGTCCATTCCATTCACGAGACTAAATAGTTTACACATGAACAAAGGCAAAAAGTTTCAACTTAGGTTATGATGCTTTTAATACATATGATAACGATTGACAAAAGGGCCCCTCCCAAAGAGAATCTCTGTTCTTTCTTTGTACATGTACATGTTCATGTACATGGCAAGGTGTCTAAAAATGTAACCACAATATTTCTTCTGTTGTAAGCGAGAGTTTATTGTTATTGATAAGCTAAACTATAGTCCTAAAAATAGAAAAATAAAAAAGAGTGAAAAATGCTTAATAAATGAATTAGCTTATTTTTCAATTTAAGGAAATTGTACATAAAAATTGAGCATTACCTATCAAACGTAAAAGTAATGTTATATACAATAATGAAGTGTCCAAAAATTATACAGTCGTTTTAAAAAAAAGTAAAATCTAATATTAAAAAATCAATTTTCTTTTCATGTGGCTCTCAAATTTTTTTTTTTTCAAAATAATTGCGCTACGCTTGTATACTCACGCTGCAAGTATCATTTTTTAAAAACTAATACACACTGTAATTCGAGATGTCATTGGTGATATTTTGGGATAGACATTTATTCTAATTAAACTCCAATTTAAAGACTCAGCGTGTCATTTAATTAAAAAAAAATTCTACATCTATTACGATGAAATGATATTATTCTTAAATAATTTTTTTAAAATATAAGAAATGATTCAAAAGTCATGCAAAGGTAACATGTTTTATAAAGTATATAAAGTAAGATTAGCCGTTAACTTTAGGGTTTTGTAGAATTAATTGAAGTGTGTACATACTGACTCGAACATTTACATATATATTAAATATATATATATATAAAGTAAGATAGAAGACTTTGGTTATGTATAAAGTCGATAAAAATCTACACCCCTAAACTGCAGCCAATTGTGAGACAAATACTAAGGAAAAAAAGAAAAGTAGACAGATGGATGATGAATGTGTACCTGAAAACTCGTGGGGTGACAGTAAATAATACAGAGCTTGGAATTTGGTGGACAGCAGAGAGCAATAGGGGACGGATGGATGGATGATGCTGCTGCTGCTGGTGGCTGCAACTATCTGACAAATCACACACAAGCTCACAAAAGCAGTGAGTTTCAAACACACCCATGTGGACGTGACCAAAGGTCCAAAACAGACTCTAATGCGTACTGTTTGCTGCTTACACATTCACAGCCTGTTGTCCATTTCCAGTCTAATCTATCTATAATGACTCTTTAGCCCCTCTCCCCCTGCCCGACATCGGATTCTTTTACCCGCTCGGTCAACTTTTCCCTTTTAATATTATTATTATTATTATTTGGGATATTATTTACCCACACTACAAACATGGTAAGTCGTGCCCCAGTTACACGACAAGGCTGTTGTTCACGGGCGCGTTCGTCCTTGTCTTTGGACGAGATGAGCGGTCCTACACGTGTACGCCGACTGATCCTAAACCCCACACAGGTTTAGTAAAAGACGGACTCTTTCCCTCTTTTCTTTTTATCTTTTTTCTTTTTAAAAAGACGAATATCGCCTCCACCCTCAAAAATAAAATTAAACGAGAAATTATATTTTGTCATCAATTGTCAAACACCATACTTTTAAGCCTAATTTAGATAAAAGTATTTTATAATTTTTTTAAATTCTCACATCAAAATAATAAATTATTGAATTTCTTCAAAATTTAAAAATAATAATAATATTTAAATAATATTTATTTAACTTTTAATTTTTATATAAAATCATTTCATCTCATCTTATTATCCAAACCATAATTTAAAATATTCTCATTGTAAAACCAGTTTCTTTGCAAGATTGTTTAGGGGCTTGTGACTTTTGCCGAACACCCTACTCAGTAGTCATTTTATTTTTTAGAGCATTGGCAATGACTTATGTATCTTTATATTCACCTTCATATTTATATAATATCTCTTTAAATTGATCTATATTGCATTATGCATCTTCAAAATTTTGCATAATTATGAATAGTATTTCTTTAAGTTTGAAGAAGCATCATTCACTCTCCAAACATTATTTTATTTTATTTTTCTCTTTTACTTATTAAAATCAACTTTGTAAAATTTATATTAAAATAATTTTGATATATGAAATTTATATTAAATTGACGACACAAAGTGTTTTTTAGTACATATTAATATTTATTGATAAAATTGATCATTTTGATATATGAAATTAGTAATATTTAGATATATGAAATTGATATTTTTGAACACATGGTGCTAATTGTAAAATATACAAAAAATAATAATTTTAAGAAAAAATAAAAATAAAAATATTTTTTTATTATTTGGTTCAAAGATGCATAATACAATGTGAGAGTTTTTCTTGATCTGTAAAATTAAATTTCAAAAGATGTAATTTTAAAGACGTATATAAATAAACCAATGCTAGTGTTCTAGGGAATTTATTATGATTATACACAATATATTTCATATGCATATGAAAAAACCAATGCTAGTGTTCTAGAGAAATTATATTTTGTCATCAATTGTCAAACACTATACTTTTAGGCCTAATATAGATCAAAGTATTTTATAATTATTTTAAATTCTCACATAAAAATAATAAATAATTCAATTTTAAAAAATTTTAAAATAATATTTTATTTAACTTTTATATAAAATCATTTCATTTTATCTTATTATCTAAATCCTAACTAGTTAGGGTTAGGATGTTTTCATTGTAAAACCATTTTCTTTGCAAGATTGTTAAGCGGCTTGTGATTTTTGCCAAACACCCTACTACACTAGCAATGCTACCTACAGTCTCCATTTAGAAACTGTAATATCTTATCTTTAAAAATTTTTAAAATTACTAAAATATCTCTCATAAAATTATTTTTTTTCTTATTTTAATAAAGTGTCTGTACATGTAGTCTCCACAAATAAATTTCTCCTACTACACCCTACTCAGTGCACACTCTATTTCTGATATTTGGGTGTGTTTTATTTATTTAATTTTTGTGGAATAATGTGTTGAACCTTATTTTAATATTGGCTGAGACGATGGTGGATGTTGAACTCCTGTCCACCTTTCAAAACTAGCACTTGCAAATTAAAAATATTATTATTTTAATAATAATGTCATGTTCTATTAAAATAATGAATATATTAAGATAAGAATCCAGCATTGTCCCCACCATCTTTCGTATGTTTACATTATAAAATCATATGGACTCCATAATGTTGATAAAAAAAAAAAGAACAAAAGAATCTATGTCTAGATTAAGGCAGAAGAAGAAGATGATACGGCACGTTGTAAATGATTCGATCCGTATTAAAATGATTTCAACAAGTATGGGGTTCTCATTGGATTCCATTCAATTATTTCATCACAAATACTAAAAAGAATACTCGATGGTCAAATCAACCAACTGTTGAATCATGATGAACCATACCCAATTCTCCATCACCAATGGTAAATGATGAACCCCTTTTGAATTCAACCATTTTAGCACCAAAATGATTATTATTCTTCAAGTTGACAAACCCATGGAAATGAAATCAAACCCTTTTTTTTTTTTTCTAGTTTCTTGATGAATAATATGACGTCATTTATAGTGGGCATCACACAGAACCATTTGTATTTTATTCATACAATTTCAATTTTTTGGGCGGTCGAATGACCTATCGCTTTTACATTAATCCGGTTTTTGGATACTTGCCTATAAAGTAAATAATAAATAAAATTATAGATAAAAATTTACATAATTTGACACGTGTTATTTATAAATGAAAATATATTATATTGTATTATTTTATAGTTTATCATAGCCTCGTGATATTCTCAATACAATAAAATGCATATACGATGTAACATTACTATTTAATTTTTTTTTTTTTACTTGTATTGGTTGCGAATGTTATTTTCGTTGCAATAAATTAATTATAAAAATTCATTATGTATATTCATGGTATTATTACGTGAAGGTGAAGAATGGAAAAATAGAGAAATGACGTGTCAAACACATCAAAGATAATTTTTTAAAAGGATAGTGGTACTATACATAAAGATAATTTTTTTGAAAGGGATGGCGTTACTATTTCACTTGAATTTGTATTTGCGCCTAGTGCAAATTATAGTTTTTTTTTTACCTTTTATTTTATATATATTTAAATATTTTTAAAAGATAAAAAAATATTAATATACTAATATTTACTTTCTTAACTATTAATTAAAAAAATTAAAAATAAAATAAAATATATGAAAGCTCAAATTGATAGAGGTAAACTTAGGTGACATGATTATTTTTCTAAGAGATTTATTACCATCATCTCTATACACCATATTTATTTTTATTTTATTATTTTTAAAATAATTAATTTTTTTACTAATTATCTATATATTATATATTTAACAAGAGATAAAAATAAAAATAAAAATAATATATATATGTGAATTTTATTTTTTTGTAAAATATACATATAGAAGGTGTTATAAAGTCACGGGTTATTGTTAGCGGGATGACGGTGAGTATATATGATTACGTGCTTTATTGACAGTCAATGTTGTTGACTTTTGTCCTCTTCGAATATAGGCAGTTCGGTTATGGATTGCAGCTATGATGGTGTAAAACCCCCCACCCCCATATTTATAAGACTTTATTTGGTAATATTACAAGCAATCATGTAATCTTTTTAAAAAATAAATAATTTTAAATTGTGATTTAATTTAATATATTTCTCATTATTTTTATTATATAAAATAAATTTAAAAAATATTATAATTTAGTTAACCACATTAATTAAACGTAAAGAGGATTTAAAATTTACTGTAAATGAAAATTTGGATTTATTTTATTTTACGTTAATAAAGAATATTTATAGTTTAACCGATGAAATGCGAGATTCGAGAATTTTCTTTAACAAACGAGACTGCGACTGCGCAGATGAGAGAGTGTGCGAATTGGCAAACAGATGGAGGGTTACGACGGTCTAATCTGAGATGGGAAAGGGCAGGATGGGGAAATCAAAAAGAAAAAGAAAAGACAGAAACGACTAATGAACCTCCATTTACTATTTATTTACCACACTCCCCTCGAAGCGAACCTTCAAGCTACCCCCTATTTGACATTTTTCCTTCTCATTTTCTCCCACCATTTCTCTTTATTTTTATTTTGTACACAGTGCGCCATCTTCCACTTTCCCACCTTTCTTATCTCTACCCTTTTTACCCCTCGTGCTATAAAGAAACTAGAAAGATAATTAATCAACTTCTGGTTTTAGAGAGAGATAAAGGTGGGGAGTGGGCGTTATAAATGACAGAAAAAGTAGAAGGAAAATGACAAGGGGAAGAGAGAGAGTCTGTGTATGTGTACGGGGAGTGGGGAGTAGTGAATTTAGAAAAATGGGGCAAAGTTTTTAATGGAAAGTGGTGTGAGAGAAAATGACATTTTCGAGATAGAGAGAGAGGGGGGCACTGGACAGTCGGATTTATTGGATTTTTGTGGGAACAAGAAGCGTCCCACTGTTAAAAGTTGTGAGCTCTGAAGTGGTGGTGGGTGGGGTGCGTTGGATAAGCAGGTCCATGGTGTATAAGCTCTTCTAACCTACATTGGGTAAGAGTGGTAGTGTAGTGCGCGTGAGTGAGAGAGAGAAAGCTACTAACACCTGTGGTTGCAAGGGTTTGTAGGAGATGGGTGGTGCGCAGCTTAGCAGTAGAGTGAGGAGAAGTAGTGTCTTGGAGGTGGTTTTCTGCTTGTGGGGGCTGATCTCCCTATCTTACGCAGCTAGGTTGAGTGTCTCCAGGCAGAAACTTGAGGTCCAGAAGCACTTGAACCGCTTGAACAAGCCCGCCGTGAAAAGCATTAAGGTCCTCTACCATCTCCTTTTCACTTTATTTTCTCTTTCTTTGAAATTTCCCTTGTTGCTTTATTTCCAAAGTTTTGGTTCTCCGTTTGGCACCTGAGAAAGTGATAGAAATTGCGAGAAAGTGAAGATCAAAGTACCCTTTTCTGATTGAAAGTTGTGTCGTCGTTTTTTTTGGTCACAAATAGTGAATCTGCGTTCCTTCCACTTATCGTTAAACATATGGTGCGTAAATGCAAATGGGTATTTCTCCAGTTTCAGTTGTTTTATGATTTGCTCCAAAAACATGTACCATTTTAGTGCAAGCTTTGGTTTTTGAGGCAATAATGATACTCTGAGATGATTTCCCATTTTAAGAAGTTGTTGAACTTGGAACAGTAACAAAATCGAGAGGGCAAAAAATGAAGTGATGTTCAAAATATTATCTTTGATAATGCAATGATACTTTATTATGGCTCTGAAACCTGTTACCAAACAGAAATGGAACTTCTTTGATTGATGATTTTTTATGGTTGAGCAGAGTCCAGATGGAGACACGATAGACTGTGTTGATATTTCTCATCAGCCAGCTTTTGATCACCCTTTCCTTAGAGACCACAAAATTCAGGTCAATATACCTCACCTATGTATCTCTGGAATTGCAATCTGTTTCAGCTCTTCTGTTATGGAAATTGCTTCTAAACTTCTTGGTCTGTAAATTTATAGACGAGGCCTAGTTACCACCCAGAAGGACTCTTTGACGAGAACAAGGTTTCTGCGAAACCCAAAGAGATATCTAACCCAATCACCCAGCTGTGGCACCAAAATGGTAGGTGTCCTGAAGGCACCATACCCATAAGGAGAACAAAGGAGGATGACGTTCTGAGAGCCAGCTCTGTCAAAAGATACGGGAGGAAGAGGCACAGAACCGCCCCTCAGCCAAGGTCAGCTCAGCCTGATCTCATTAATCAGAGTGGTCATCAGGTACCAATAATTATGAGTGTTTTTTTTTTTTTTTGGCTTCTGCTCATTGGAGTATTGAAGCGTCTTTCCTGTTTCTATTTTCCTGATAGCCTCTGTTTGCTGCTTTTGTTTGGATTTTCTCTTGGGTTGCTTAGCATGCAATAGCCTACGTTGAAGGAGATAAGTATTATGGAGCAAAAGCAACCATTAATGTGTGGGAACCCAAAATACAGCAGCCTAACGAGTTCAGCTTGTCTCAGCTTTGGATATTAGGAGGTTCTTTCGGTGAAGATCTCAACAGCATTGAAGCTGGTTGGCAGGTACCACTGCAATTTCTCTTGACCTGGGATTGACCTTTAATAGCGGAATCAAGACCATTAATATTTAGTACTTGAAAGTCTTGATTGTGCATGAAACAGGTTAGCCCTGAAATTCTCCATCACCAATGGTAAATGATGAACCCCTTTTGAATTCAACCATTTTAGCACCAAAATGATTATTATTCTTCAAGTTGACAAACCCATGGAAATGAAATCAAACCCTTTTTTTTTTTTTCTAGTTTCTTGATGAATAATATGACGTCATTTATAGTGGGCATCACACAGAACCATTTGTATTTTATTCATACAATTTCAATTTTTTGGGCGGTCGAATGACCTATCGCTTTTACATTAATCCGGTTTTTGGATACTTGCCTATAAAGTAAATAATAAATAAAATTATAGATAAAAATTTACATAATTTGACACGTGTTATTTATAAATGAAAATATATTATATTGTATTATTTTATAGTTTATCATAGCCTCGTGATATTCTCAATACAATAAAATGCATATACGATGTAACATTACTATTTAATTTTTTTTTTTTTACTTGTATTGGTTGCGAATGTTATTTTCGTTGCAATAAATTAATTATAAAAATTCATTATGTATATTCATGGTATTATTACGTGAAGGTGAAGAATGGAAAAATAGAGAAATGACGTGTCAAACACATCAAAGATAATTTTTTAAAAGGATAGTGGTACTATACATAAAGATAATTTTTTTGAAAGGGATGGCGTTACTATTTCACTTGAATTTGTATTTGCGCCTAGTGCAAATTATAGTTTTTTTTTTACCTTTTATTTTATATATATTTAAATATTTTTAAAAGATAAAAAAATATTAATATACTAATATTTACTTTCTTAACTATTAATTAAAAAAATTAAAAATAAAATAAAATATATGAAAGCTCAAATTGATAGAGGTAAACTTAGGTGACATGATTATTTTTCTAAGAGATTTATTACCATCATCTCTATACACCATATTTATTTTTATTTTATTATTTTTAAAATAATTAATTTTTTTACTAATTATCTATATATTATATATTTAATAAGAGATAAAATAAAAATAAAAATAATATATAATATGTGAATTTTTTTTTTGTAAAATATACATATAGAAGGTGTTATAAAGTCACGGGTTATTGTTAGCGGGATGACGGTGAGTATATATGATTACGTGCTTTATTGACAGTCAATGTTGTTGACTTTTGTCCTCTTCGAATATAGGCAGTTCGGTTATGGATTGCAGCTATGATGGTGTAAAACCCCCCACCCTCATATTCATAAGACTTTATTTGGTAATATTACAAGCAATCATGTAATCTTTTTTTTTTAAATAAAAAAATAATTTTAAATTGTGATTTAATTTAATATATTTCTCATTATTTTTATTATATAAAATAAATTTAAAAAATATTATAATTTAGTTAACCACATTAATTAAACGTAAAGAGGATTTAAAATTTACTGTAAATGAAAATTTGGATTTATTTTATTTTACGTTAATAAAGAATATTTATAGTTTAACCGATGAAATGCGAGATTCGAGAATTTTCTTTAACAAACGAGACTGCGACTGCGCAGATGAGAGAGTGTGCGAATTGGCAAACAGATGGAGGGTTACGACGGTCTAATCTGAGATGGGAAAGGGCAGGATGGGGAAATCAAAAAGAAAAAGAAAAGACAGAAACGACTAATGAACCTCCATTTACTATTTATTTACCACACTCCCCTCGAAGCGAACCTTCAAGCTACCCCCTATTTGACATTTTTCCTTCTCATTTTCTCCCACCATTTCTCTTTATTTTTATTTTGTACACAGTGCGCCATCTTCCACTTTCCCACCTTTCTTATCTCTACCCTTTTTACCCCTCGTGCTATAAAGAAACTAGAAAGATAATTAATCAACTTCTGGTTTTAGAGAGAGATAAAGGTGGGGAGTGGGCGTTATAAATGACAGAAAAAGTAGAAGGAAAATGACAAGGGGAAGAGAGAGAGTCTGTGTATGTGTACGGGGAGTGGGGAGTAGTGAATTTAGAAAAATGGGGCAAAGTTTTTAATGGAAAGTGGTGTGAGAGAAAATGACATTTTCGAGATAGAGAGAGAGGGGGGCACTGGACAGTCGGATTTATTGGATTTTTGTGGGAACAAGAAGCGTCCCACTGTTAAAAGTTGTGAGCTCTGAAGTGGTGGTGGGTGGGGTGCGTTGGATAAGCAGGTCCATGGTGTATAAGCTCTTCTAACCTACATTGGGTAAGAGTGGTAGTGTAGTGCGCGTGAGTGAGAGAGAGAAAGCTACTAACACCTGTGGTTGCAAGGGTTTGTAGGAGATGGGTGGTGCGCAGCTTAGCAGTAGAGTGAGGAGAAGTAGTGTCTTGGAGGTGGTTTTCTGCTTGTGGGGGCTGATCTCCCTATCTTACGCAGCTAGGTTGAGTGTCTCCAGGCAGAAACTTGAGGTCCAGAAGCACTTGAACCGCTTGAACAAGCCCGCCGTGAAAAGCATTAAGGTCCTCTACCATCTCCTTTTCACTTTATTTTCTCTTTCTTTGAAATTTCCCTTGTTGCTTTATTTCCAAAGTTTTGGTTCTCCGTTTGGCACCTGAGAAAGTGATAGAAATTGCGAGAAAGTGAAGATCAAAGTACCCTTTTCTGATTGAAAGTTGTGTCGTCGTTTTTTTTGGTCACAAATAGTGAATCTGCGTTCCTTCCACTTATCGTTAAACATATGGTGCGTAAATGCAAATGGGTATTTCTCCAGTTTCAGTTGTTTTATGATTTGCTCCAAAAACATGTACCATTTTAGTGCAAGCTTTGGTTTTTGAGGCAATAATGATACTCTGAGATGATTTCCCATTTTAAGAAGTTGTTGAACTTGGAACAGTAACAAAATCGAGAGGGCAAAAAATGAAGTGATGTTCAAAATATTATCTTTGATAATGCAATGATACTTTATTATGGCTCTGAAACCTGTTACCAAACAGAAATGGAACTTCTTTGATTGATGATTTTTTATGGTTGAGCAGAGTCCAGATGGAGACACGATAGACTGTGTTGATATTTCTCATCAGCCAGCTTTTGATCACCCTTTCCTTAGAGACCACAAAATTCAGGTCAATATACCTCACCTATGTATCTCTGGAATTGCAATCTGTTTCAGCTCTTCTGTTATGGAAATTGCTTCTAAACTTCTTGGTCTGTAAATTTATAGACGAGGCCTAGTTACCACCCAGAAGGACTCTTTGACGAGAACAAGGTTTCTGCGAAACCCAAAGAGATATCTAACCCAATCACCCAGCTGTGGCACCAAAATGGTAGGTGTCCTGAAGGCACCATACCCATAAGGAGAACAAAGGAGGATGACGTTCTGAGAGCCAGCTCTGTCAAAAGATACGGGAGGAAGAGGCACAGAACCGCCCCTCAGCCAAGGTCAGCTCAGCCTGATCTCATTAATCAGAGTGGTCATCAGGTACCAATAATTATGAGTGTTTTTTTTTTTTGGCTTCTGCTCATTGGAGTATTGAAGCGTCTTTCCTGTTTCTATTTTCCTGATAGCCTCTGTTTGCTGCTTTTGTTTGGATTTTCTCTTGGGTTGCTTAGCATGCAATAGCCTACGTTGAAGGAGATAAGTATTATGGAGCAAAAGCAACCATTAATGTGTGGGAACCCAAAATACAGCAGCCTAACGAGTTCAGCTTGTCTCAGCTTTGGATATTAGGAGGTTCTTTCGGTGAAGATCTCAACAGCATTGAAGCTGGTTGGCAGGTACCACTGCAATTTCTCTTGACCTGGGATTGACCTTTAATAGCGGAATCAAGACCATTAATATTTAGTACTTGAAAGTCTTGATTGTGCATGAAACAGGTTAGCCCTGACCTATATGGTGACAACAACACAAGGCTCTTCACCTACTGGACTGTAAGCTTACACATTTTTACTTCTCCTCAACTCTCTGGTGATTGATAATTTTAGTGTTAAGGGGATTTCCTCACACTTCCTCTCTGTTAATGTACTTCAGAGTGATGCATACCAAGCCACGGGTTGTTACAACCTCCTCTGCTCTGGCTTTATTCAAATCAACAGTCAAATAGCAATGGGCGCAAGCATCTCTCCTGTCTCTGGCTATCGTAATTCCCAATACGATATCAGTATACTTGTCTGGAAGGTAAAGCCTCGGCCTTAAGATAATATACTGTCCTCCATGTAAAGAAGGGTGTCTGGAGAGGACCAGAAGGTTGTCCGAGACATCGTTTTAGTTCTGACACTAAGAATCTTTTGCCATCTTCTTGGGTAATTGATTTTGACACTCGCTGCAATTGATGAAGGGACACTAAACAGACATCGAAAAAATTAAACAATTTACCTTTCATTGCACACCAGACTCTGGCAGAACACTTTCTATTCTAGCCTTTTCATTTCAAGGCAGTATGTATACCACTATTAATAATCTCAGAGTTTGATCACTTTTTTTTAATGTCTTGTTTGCAGGATCCGCGAGAAGGCCATTGGTGGATGCAGTTTGGGAATGACTATGTATTGGGCTACTGGCCTTCATTCCTATTCTCATACTTGGCTGACAGTGCTTCCATGATTGAGTGGGGTGGTGAAGTGGTGAACTCAGAGGATGGCGGTCAGCACACCTCAACTCAAATGGGCAGCGGTCATTTCCCCGAGGAGGGATTTGGAAAGTCAAGTTATTTTAGGAATATCCAAGTTGTTGATAGCTCCAACAACCTCAAGGCTCCCAGAGGGATTGGCACCTTCACAGAGCAATCTAACTGTTATGATGTCCAAACTGGGAGCAATGGGGATTGGGGCCATTACTTCTACTATGGAGGCCCCGGTAGAAATTCAAACTGCCCATGAATTTCAGCCCACCTCCTATCTTCCTATGTATCATTCAATCTAATGTAATGCCTCTTCCTTTGTATACCTTTTTTCTTTCTTAGGTGGAGCTAGTAACAAGTAACCTTTCTGTTCAGTGGGAAGTTTTGCCTCCTTTTGTTTCTTTTACTTGAAGATTCTCCACGCAAGTTGTGGGGAAGTGGCCAATGTTTCTCGAAAGCCTAAAAGGAACAGGTCTTTAGTATTCTGTGTATTCTATTTGTTTGTTTGTTTACTCCTCTCTTGGGAGCGGTTTGGTAATGAATGAATGAAGATCTGATCTTGGTGTTTGAGCTAAAACCATACTTAAGAGCCGTTCTGAATCGTTTTTCGCAACATTTTCAAATTTGCTGTTGATGGGGTGTCCTTGCGGAATCGGAACCGTTCTGAAAAGATGTTTGGATCAGTGTTGCATGTGAGTGGACGGTAGCACTTTACATCTCTGTCTCGTCTGCTTTTGTAAAGAGCCCCCACTTCCACTGCCACCACAGCCCCGGTACAGTTTTTTGGAATAAACAAATTGTATATCCTTTTTCCAGTCTATGCTGGGAATATAATTGTACTATATTATTATTATTATTATTTTGTATTTCATATTAAATAACCAGCTCGCAACCGAAAGAGAAAAAGGAAAAAGAGCTATTTCTTTATATTCTGCTTCATTTTACTTTGACTTAGATTTTTCTTTTCATTCCTTTCTTTCAAGACTTTCAGAAAGTGTTATATTCCGTGATCAAAGTGGCATTAAAAGTTCGGTGCATTATATAATAGTAGAAAGACTTTTAGATGTTTGTTCATATTTGTGTTATTTTCATCCAACTGCCTAGAATATGTTGGGGGACATATGTCGCTATCCAACAACAAATGTTAGGAGAAACTAACTTCCAGTTGTTATCCACCATTGTCGTTGGTTGCAGCTTGAAACTGTACTTAATCTTCGATTAAGATGGCATTTTGGTACAGCACTCTCACTCTCCACCAGTACCCGATAAAGAAGCAGTTTCGAGTGAAATGTTATTAGTTGTTGGCATATTTTTTTTTTCTAAGCAAAAACACTTCTGTTTCAAAAGGAATTATGCTCAAAACTTGAGCAAATTGTACAAGTTTCGTCCCCATTTTTCCTGGAATAGAAGTTTGTTACTAAGCATTTGTTGAAGGAGGGAGGGAGGTACTTAAAACTCAGATGTCATCACCGTTGAGATATCGGTGAGGTGCCAATTGGGCCAAAGGCAAAATAAGGCTTTGAAAAGAAAATAATTAGTTGGGGATGTTGAAACCAGAACAGTATTTGTTGTTGCCCTGAGTGTTTTTGGGCATCATATCATTTGAGGTTTTATTTTGAAGCTTGTCTCCCCCAAAATATGACACTGCGGAGTGCGGCAGTCACTCTCGTTAGGACCAGCTTCCAACAGAGACGGCTTGTCAAAAAGCCCATATCACTCTGTACTTTGTGTTTGATAGAATGAGTTTGGGTTCAAACGTTCCCTTTTACTCATTTCATTTATTAGTCTGTTGCAATAGATTTTGGGTTTGAAAATTCTTTGGCAATAATACTATGTTTCTTAATTTATATCACCCACTTTGTTTCTTAGTGTGACATTATAATAAGGTGTCACGGGACTTATTAAAAAAATTTTAAAAATATATATTCAAAATAAAATGACGTTTGAAAATACAAAAAATTGAAGATTAAAACTTTATATTATCTCTATCTTTTTTATGTTTGTGTTTGGGGACAAAATAAATTGTATAAATCAGGGGTTAGTAGCATGTACATAGAGATAAGATGCTACGGTAAAACTTATTGTCTCTTGCTAATGAGTTTTTTGTGGTAATGCATTCTCTTATACTTGCATGAATATTTTAACAAGTGTAATTTAATTCCACGAGACAGTTATGAGTTAATTTTTTCTAACCAAGCAAATATTTCATTAATAAATGGAAAGCAAGATATATATGAAGGGGGTGAAGTTCCTCAACAAATTCCGCATCACAATAACCACAGCACTAAGGTGAAAAAGAAATAAGGTTTTGGGACAAAAAAACTTGATCTCCACCTATACCTTGCAAAAGAGGGTGTTGTCTTAAATGACGGTTCTTTTTACAGTTCTCACAATTGTACGAACTATGATGACATCGTTGGAGGTAGTGGATGTTGAAGGTGCAATGCAATTTGTCTTAAGATGTTTCCAGAAGAGATCCGTATTCACTTCCTTAAGATCATCAGTTAGGAAAAGTATAAACATAATATAGAGACAAGCATCGAATGGGCTAGACAATAGCGGATTGAGTTTCTTCACGCTCGTTGATGGTGGCTCGTGGTTCCTATGCACCGATGATTGCCAGGTGGATGGGTAAAATTTGGAAGATCTTGAGGTGAAGAATTTATCGACGCAGCTTGTGTAACCACCGGACTCACTCTCTCGTGAAGGCGTGTGGTGGCCTCGTGTGGAACAAGCCTTGTGTGAGCCTCACGCGCATGGATTTTTGCCATGGTTCCGCTTCATCCTGGTAGATCGGCGGATTAGGAGTTGTGTGCAAGCCATGGGTCGTAGAAGTGCGGTATATTTGACCAAAATCGAGCCGGTGAAAATGAAGGACTAAAAGCACTAGTTGAAAAACTTATACATAAATATGAACTGAAAAAAGAATGGATAGGAGGAGTGGGAACATTGATCGAAGAGGATGAAGACTTTTTGAAGAGAAGAGAGAGTTTCTCTTTCTAAAAGAGGCTAGATTTCATATAGGTGTAACAACTAATTCAAAACTTATAATTTTATAAAAAAAAAATTCATTCAATTTTCAAAGGGGAGAATGCTTATGTATTTATTTATTTATTGGATATTGACGGCTTCCTCATTTGTATTTCCTAGATTAATCAATGGTAGTCTTCGACCTAACCTTTTTTGGTGAATATGGATGATGTTTGATGGTGAAATGTTTATCCTTTTTTAATTGAGTTTACACTATATATATATATCAATTATTATTATATTTTGCTAATTAATTAATTCTTGATTTATTCACTTTGCATGTCGTGTGTATCGACGACTCAAATGATGTATTAATGTTTGATGATTTCGCATGTTATTAGACTGACTACTCTTTTCTTCATTTGATTGTCAACCATGATGTGCTTGAAGCATTGAATGCCCAATTCTTTTCAACCGTTGTTTTAATACTGAATACTCCTTTATTAGCCATTTGAATTATAGGCTAAAACCATTCAAATTCTTTCACTTCTCATTGCAAAATTCCTTTTTCTTTAAAATAAAAATAAAAATTATTTGGTGTATAATAATATGCATATTGAAGTACCATGGTATTGAAAATCCATTTGAGCTAATTTGAATGATTGAGATGTTATTCTTTATTTATTTTAAATTGGGTTATTCGTGTAGATATTCTACAACTCATTTTACATGTAATAAATGTGAGAGTGTCACCTTGTTAAAAATATTAAATATTTTTCTTTCAATTTTAAATTTTACATAAATGACCTCCATTAAAAAAAAAAAAGTAATATAAAATGTTTTATTTATATCATTAGTTAACAAAGTAATATAATTAAATATATAATATGTAACTTAATTACTTATCTCTATATATTGAATATATTGTATAACTCTATTTTATAATTTATATAATGGGTATGAGCAGGTAGGAGGTTAGAATGAGTGTGGAGGGCTACATATCCACCTTAGATCATCCTCATTAGCTCGACTAAAGTTAAAGAATGGCCAAAATTTAAATAATCTGTGCTAAAAAGATCCAACATTGGATTGTGTATCTCTAAAATAATTTGGATTTCAGCTGCATTGCTTCACCAAATATAGCCAACTACAATTGTTTAATCAAACATTAAAATACTAATTTCTCACTCCCAACAAATAAATTAAATTAAAAATTATTAAATTAATAATATTTTATTATTATATAGAGAGTAAATAGATAATCTAATGTAGAGATTGAATTTAAATAGAATAGATAAATATAAATTTATATGATATTAATTAAAATTTAAATATGCATTTAGTTAATCTAATGAGAATGCTCTTACCAAGTGAGGATAGGTGTACGACTACGCTTATGCATAAGGCAAGTAACACACTAAGCGACGACGACAATAACAATAATCAAATATGTGGGCGGGTAGCCACCCTTCCTTACCATGTTCTCACTTGGGCAAGGTCGATATGTAGTCCTTTCACCTTTGCCGATACCCCTTGCCTGCCTGTACTCATTGGTGGGTGTGTGGGCTGGCAACTGGCACCATCATCGCTCGACTACTCCACTGCAGCTCCACGTTTTATACCATCATCGTATAACGCACCTTACTCCCTAATCTCACTTTCCACTCTGACACTTGAGCCCTATGCATTGGTACGTTCGCGTCTCACATATTTATTGCCAAAATCTAAAAAGGGTCCTATCTATTTAAATATGTTATCGTTTTTCCAAGCTAAAAACCTAGAGTAGAAGGAAGTCGCTATAACATACAAACTCCAATTCTGTCTTTTTAACTACGGCTGCTATGTAGTCAATCGGTTTGGTTTGTGGGCATGGATCTGACCAATTTATATTTATATATTGTGTAATTTGTAAGAAAGATGTAGTCGTGAGAAGCCATGTTGTACTTGTATTATATTCTAGATTTGAAGTAATGAATCGGTGATGAAAAGAAAGACCGTATGAAAAAGTTGAAGTGCAAGAAGAGTACAAATAACCGAGTTGGCAGCAAGTCGATTTCTAAATGGAAGAAAACAAACAAACCAACCATTCCCAAATTCTTTACCTAATTAAACAAATGATACAAAAAATTCTTCACCTACTAATTTAATAAAATAATCCAAAATCAACCTTAAATTATTACAAAGTAATACTTCCTGGTAAATTTGTCTAAAACCTATTTTATTCTTTTGTCTGAAAATAGCTCCAAAAGTGCACATATCACAATTCAACACCCACCTCCACTCAAAACTCACTCACTGCACTGTCCAATCGTTTCAAACCAATTGGTGTGTGTGGTTTGAAACGCGCCAAGTTCAAGAGTGAGTTTTATTTCCTCTCTGGCACAAAGAGAGCTGCCCAGAGTATTTTATAGTCACTCTCCTATATTTTATCGTTTTCTTATCTGTCCTCTCTTTCTCTCTCTACCCATACTGTCCCCCCCTCTTTCTCTCTAAAAATCCCAACTTTTCACTCCACAGTTCACGCACGCAGAGACGTTCACGCACAGAGAGGACAGTAAAACCCAAATAAGAAATACCCCGACCCAAACCCTAAATTCCCACCTCCTCCTCCTCCTGCTGCTCCATCTGGGGTTGTTCAAAACCCTAGCCTTTTCTCTTCTTAACTAACTCTCACTCTGTACACTCCATGCCCATCTCAAATTTCTGTACCGAACCCTAGTCTCAGGCCTCAAAAAACCCATCTTCAGACATGACACATTTGCCATCAGTTCTCCATCATTCATTGCCATTTCAGGCTAGGTAAACTCCACCCACATTTCTGGGTGCTCTATACAGGCTTCAATTCTAATACTTAATTTTCTATTTTGTTTTCTTGGGTTCTGATTTGGTGCATGTTGGTATAGCTGAGAGAGTTAAGCAATGGAAGGGGACGAGCATCGAGTTCTCGTGGCGTGTGTAATTTCGGGGACACTATTCACGGTTTTGGGTTCGGCTTCGTTTTCCATACTCTGGGCTGTGAATTGGAGGCCTTGGAGGATTTATAGGTAATTTGATGTTTCAAGTTTTGGAACCTTTTGCGTATGTTTCCAAGTGAGGATTGGATTATAATTTAAGGTTGCATTATTAGACTGTTCTATATGGTTTTGGTTATCGATTAAGTATAGGTAGGCATAGTTTTATGCAAATTTTGTCTTTAACTTTAATGGGGTTCAAGTGCTTAGTTACTGAGACGCTAAAATGCACAATTTGGTCCACTATCTGCCTCCCTCCCTCCCTCTCTCCTATAGGTTTTTATTATCTTCAAATTCTTAATATAATTGGCGGAGTATTCTTTACTCATAAGAAATGGCAGATCATTCTTTTAGTCCTGTTTCCTGAAAAATTTACTGCGAAATAAAAGTTTTGAAACAAATTTTGATATTTTAAATATCAAAATGACCTGAATGTGGCTAGTTTGTAGCATTTATTATTGTTCATTGCTTATACGGGACTTCAATTGATTTCCTTAAAGCTGTTTTTGAGATATGAACTTGATTATGCCTAAGCTGTGATTAACTTGATTTCTTACAAACTCGTTTTCCTGTGTCAATAGTCATTGCTGTTACCATAACCAGAGAATATTGTAGCAAGGGCATGGGTAACAGGGGAGGGATATTGCAGCCCAAAGGAAAAACAAAACTGTGAATAGACATTCGGAAACTACTTAAATTTTGACAAGAACGCGGTAAAGCTGGTTGGCAATGTTGGAAAATGGATGGGATGGATTTATACATTTGGGGATTCTGAAATTTGAAAACAGTGTTGTCGTAGGCTATATTACAATTAATATGATTGTATTAATTTATGGTGGAAGTTTGCATTTAATTTAGGGTCATATGGATTAACTTGATTTCTTACAAACTCGTTTTTCTGTGTCAATAGTCATTGCTGTTACCATAACCAGAGAAGATAGTAGCAAGGGCATGGGTAACAGGGGAGGGAAATTGCAGCCCAAAGGAAAAAAAAACTGGGAATAGACAATTGGAAACTACATAAA
Organism: Carya cathayensis; assembly: GCA_011037825.1. NCBI lineage: Eukaryota > Viridiplantae > Streptophyta > Magnoliopsida > Fagales > Juglandaceae > Carya > Carya cathayensis. The sequence continues at coordinate 482,747 of QGSO01000278.1, forward strand.
TTTTGACAAGAACGCAGTAAAGCTGGTTGGCAATGTTGGAAAATGGATGGGATGGATTTATACATTTGGGGATTGTGAAAACTTGAAAACAGTTTGTTGTCGTAGGCTATATTACGATTAATAGGATTGTATTAATTTATGGTGGAAGTTTGCATTTAATTTAGGGGCGTATGGATTTTTGTGTTTCTAATGCGGTAATGCCTAATTAATGGAGTACCAAGGCTGCATTTGGTTAGTGATCTGGAATTTACTTTTGATTTTCAAAAGTGCTGAAAACAGAATACCTTATCCAGAAGACATTCTGTAGGTTATGTTAAAAGACTCTTTTCAGAAGCCTTTCCTCAGAAACATTAAAAATTGGAAAGCTGGTTGTGTATGCTTTAAGAAAACTAAAAATAAAAAAGCTTACCTCATTTGGCGTTTACGGAATCAAAAGAATGACAGAATCTTTGAGGGTTGCTAATGGTCCTTGGAGGAGCTCAAAAATTTTATTTCATTTTATTCTATCTTTTGACTAATACCCTTTTCCAGCAGACTGTTTCTAGAAAAATTAATGAGCTAAATTTGCATGATTTTCTTATATCTTTTTCTTACATATTGGTGTCTCTATTGTATTCTATGTACTTAGGTTGTGCCTTTTGTGCTTTTTAATAAAGATTCTTGTTATGAGAACCGTGCTGCAAATCTTTTCGTTTTAGTTGTCCCTTATTTGATATTGTAGTTTTTTATTCTTTTCCGAACATCACCATTTGGAGTATTGAGTCTTTTTTTTAAATTTTTTTTTTTTAAAATTTGATAGTTAATAAGAGAATTTTATTCCAAGTAAATAGGCATAGGTCAAGTACACGGGATGTGTACAACAGAAGACTCCTAAATTGAAGCTAAAACAGAAAATTGACTAAAACAGAACGCAACTAGAGCAGAACATTACAAAAGTTCCCATTCCTTACAAGATTCTTCACCCAAAACCTTAAATTGCTAAAGAAAAATTCTCTAAGTTCTCCCATAAAGTGTTCACAATCTTCAAAACATCTTCCATTCCTCTCCAACCATAGGCACCAAAATAAACACAAGGGGATCATTCTCCACACTGCTGCACTGCCTCTACTCCCCACAAGATCTTGCCAGCAAGCCAAGAAATCCACCACATGCATAGGCATCACCCAAGCAATGCCTACAGTTGCAAAAATCTCATTCCACATATTTGTCACCACTCCGCAATGAAGAAAGAGATGGTTAACAGATTCACCATCCTTCTTACACATATAACACCAATTAACCAGCAGTAAACCTCTCTTCCTCAAATTATCCGTGGTTAATATTTTCCCAAGAGACACCAGCCAACAAAAGAAAGCAACCCTGCTAGGTACCTTGGCCCTCCAAATACATTTACAGGGATAGTCTTTAGCTCCCTGACTAGATAACACCTTGTAAAAAGATTTCAGAGAAAATCTGGAGTAATATCTTGCACCCACAGCAGACTGTCCTCCCTATTCTGATCAATCTTCACATCATATAATCTTCCCAAGAAATCAGATACTTCACCCACTTCCCAGTCCTGCACATCTCTGTTGAATTCCACAATCCAATGAAACATGTTATTAGAAAACTGGTAAGAATCAGCCACTGCAGCCCCTTTATCTCTAGCAATCCTAAAAAGATTAGGAAATACATACTTCAAAGCTGAATCCCTGCACTAAGTATCATGCCAAAAATAAATTTTTGTCCCATCTCCCACTTTGAATTTTATGTTTTTTGAAAAAACTCCCCATTCCAACCGAATGGACTTCCACAAACCCACCCCATGCACCCCTTTTACTTCATTTGTACACCAAATCCCCCACATCCTCCCATATTTAACATCCACAATTTGTCTCCATAATGCATTACTCTCATTTTGGTATCTCCAAAGCCATTTCCCAAATAAAGCTTTATTGAAAAGCTTTAAATTTCTCACACCCAAACCTCCACATGAAACCGGTTGACAAACTTTATTCCAACTCACCAAATGGAAATTTCTTTCCTCCCCATTACCATCCCACAAGAAATTCCGAAAAATCTTCTCTAATCTTTTTGCCACCCCCGCTGGTAAAGGAAAAAAGGCAAAGGAAATATGTAGGAAGATTAGACAAAGTGCTTTTAATCTAGGTAATTCTTCCCCCTTTTGATAAGTAGATCTTTTTCCAACCAGCTAGCCTTTTCTCCATCTTCTCGATACATCTTAAAAAGATTTGGGATGAGTCTGAGTTACTTGTTATGAGAACTGTGCTGCTACCATGTTAAAAAGTGAACCTGCTAGTGACATGGTAAAGGAGGCAGCTGATCAGGTCCAACATTTCGTAGGAAAAATATAAATTTATAGAGAGCTTACATCATATGAAAAACCTTGATTGAAAGATAATGGAAAAAATTGGTAGGAGGATATGAAGATGCATCTGCATGAGCTGATTTTTGAGTGGGAAAATAGCTTGGACTGCAAAGATAATCCATGAGGGCTTTTAAGAAACAAAAAAACAAGGACATGGTTAAATTATTAGAAAAATTAATTATAGGAGAAATAGAGTATGTAGTGTTTGTTATATTCACTTTCAGAAAACTTTTCATCTCATCTCATCTCATCTTATCTAATCATTACAACTTTCTCAAATTCCCACACAAAATGAAATAAACAATTCAACTTTTTCAAATTTCAATACAAAAATAATATCAAAACAATATATTCTAATAATATAATTTATTCAACTTTCAACTTTAATCTTAACTCATCTCATTTTATATCTGAAAACAAACGAGGCTTTTTAGAAAAAACTTGACAAAAATGATTGTACTTGCAAACTATGTTACCTTGGTTTCCACTTATCGGAAAAAAGTCTGATGTTTCTTAGGTATTTTCTAGACCGTCTCAGTGTTTCCTGAATTTTGAGTGTATGATATATTTAAACTGTCGAGGCTATTTTCTTGCAACTTATGAAGGAAAAATAAAGATGAACAATATTCTTATAGAAGCGTCTAAAGGAAAATCAAAGTTGAAATTTTTTTAGCATTCATATCTTTACATTTTAGATACACCCTAGCCACATCCAACATCAAGGTCTCTCCATGCTACTAGAGGAAGGGCTGCTAATTTTCAATTAGAATTTCAGTACCAGTTGCCAAAAAAAAAAAAAAAAAAAAAAAATTCAATACTACATGTTAAACTTCGATGTTGGCCTATTTACGAGGATCAATAAACTTCTTTTATCTATCAAAAAAAAAACTTTGATGTTGGATTTTGAGTAATTGATGATTCAATGTGTGGTTGATTGTATACATTAGATTGTGGTTTTTAAGGAGTTTATGTTATGTTTCTTATCGATATATGAGTTAAAATACCATCCATTTGCCAAAATGCCTGTGAAATGTACAAAGTACTTAAGGAGGACAAAATTAGCAAGCTTTTACCATTTGGCTGGGTCCTTTACCTTAAGACTCAAGACTATCAAAGTGTAAACTTTCTCATGCTAAACTTGTCTCTAGCCCTCTATGAGTTGTTACAGTGAAATCACTGATTCTAGTTCTAAAGTTCTAGGGTCTCTCCCAAAGCAGCTTCTTGGTGGAAAAGGGAAGTGATCAAAAGAAATTTGTTTATTGTCTAGTTTGCCCATGGACTTGCCAAATGATTTTCAGTATGGCTATACAGTAAGCCTTGATTGGTTGTCTTGGCGTCTGTTTATTATTCCTTTGCTTATTGCTGCACTCATTACTTATGTGGCTTGTCAGATTGAATTAAAGTGCTTTGTATGCATCTGGCCTCAATTGACCTTCTTTATGGGCTAACCAAACTACGTCATGGAGAATACTTTATTTCATGTTTTGCAGTTTTGTGGTAGTTGTCAAATTTCTGATTTGCTAGGGATCTATTGTTCTAACGACTTGAGGAAAATTTAATTGCATCTTGACCTATACTCCAAAAGCACCAATCAAAGTTACAATTGGTGTCTTTTTAAATCATAATATAGGCCAAGTGGGATCCCTTTCACCACTGTTCTATACTCGATAAGCTATTACAATCTTCCCTTTTATAATGATTACATCATAGATGGCCCGGCTCAAGTTTCACACTTCTGGATGGGATTGGCTTTGATACTATTCATAGTGATCCAAGAAAATTCTAGGTCATTTCTGGGTTTATGCTCCTATGAACTAGTCAAAGTTACAGTTGGAGCTTCTTAAAATCATCATCTGGGGCAATAACTCTTGCCTCCCAAGCAATGTGGAATCCTTTTTAGCACTTTCCTATACTTAACATGGGGTATTACAGTCATTTTAAGTGATCCAGGGAAAGCACTAGCCACATTTGTACTATGACCCGGAAAAGACTAATCAATTTAAAACCTCCCTAGAATCACTTATAAAATGTAGTTTCACGTAGGAAGTAGCCAATATGAGACTTAGCACCCCTGACTACTTTATACCTGCCCAATCTATGGGTTATTCATATTCCTGATGCTAGCTGGGTTATTACAAACTGTCTATGAGGCAATCCACATATTGCAGCTATTTGGAAGATGGTACTCAATTGTCTCTAGTGGTGTCTTTGGAGGGAAAAAATGATAAGTTTTGAAGATCGCGAATGGACCATGGATGAGCTTAGAACTTTCTTTTTCATTACTTTATTCCAATGGTTAACTGTAATAGAATTTAATGGATTGAGTATCCATAACTTTCTTGTATCAATTGCTAATCATGCTTAGGTGTTTCTCTAGTATATGACCCGTGTACAGGGGCTATGCCTATTGCTATCAATAAAAGTTCTTGCTTACCTGAAAAAAAAAGACTGGATTGTTAAAAACTTTCCACTAAAATTTCTGATGTCCTTGTCAGGTGCTGTGCTTTATTATCATATGGCTGACCTTACTAGATGACTTTGATACCATATGAAATGACCAGAGGAAAGTGCTAGCCGCATTTGCACTATATCCGCAAGACTAGTCAATTTGAATCTTATTTAAAATCACTTAGGTTAGTGGGTTGTTAAAAACTTTCCACTAAAATTTCTGATGTCCTTGTCAGGTGCAGTGCTTTATTATCATATGGCCGACCTTACTAGATCTCTTTGATACCATATGAAATGACTTTAGGAAAGTGCTAGCCGCATTTGCACTATATCCCCAAAACTAGTCAATTTGAATCTTATTTAAAATCACTTATAAAGCCAATTTCACTCAGTAAGTAGCCAATGTGAAATTTAGCACTAATACTACCTTTATAACCTACCCGCTCTGTATGGATTATTCATATGTGGGACTAGTGTTACAATAATAAATTTAGGAGGAATTCTTTTAGCATTGCAAGTCTTTTTGCTTCAATAGCAACATGGAACGCATGGATTTAGATTTTACCTGGATTAAGGACAAATGTGGGGACCTGAAGATTTTGCAGCTTTAGGATAACACTAAATATCAACGTGGAAGAACTAACAACTATGTGGAGTCTTAATACTTGTAAGACCCAAGAGCATGTATTCGTTTTGATGTACATCTAAGGTAACAATTTGAAGCATAAAATCCAAAGGAATGATCTGCTAAGGTTTGATGTTCTTGCATAAGAATGAACCTTATATGGGATGGAGAAATTAAGTTCAGAGGTATCTAGTGGTCTGAAGATGATTATTCTCTTTGTGAAGGTGAGTTAGAGATAGAAGTTGAGGGCATTTGGCTAAAGTATTGAGATAAGAACACGGTATTTTCCTATTGGGTGGCTAATTTGAACTATAGAAACAAAATGGTCAACTCCCTAGTTATAAATGGTGTGGTTTCTATAGACAACACAAATCAATGAGCATATCCTGCAGTTCTACACAAATGTCTCTATTTTGGATATTTAACTTGGAGGCCTAAGTTGGATGGTATCAATTTGCCACTATTGGGGTAGAGGAATCTATGGGATCAGTGGTGGAACCAATAATTTTTTTTGAGGGGGGGCCCATTTTTTTACTGTGACTCGTTTATGTAAAACAAAAAGAGATTAAAAAATCATAAAAACATAACTATATATAAAGTTAGATCTTGATAATTTGCTACATACACGTAGAAATAAAATTCTAAAAATAATCTCTTCTTTTTTAGTAGAATAATGTCAATTGCTTCAAGTAGGAGGCTCTTATTAGGCTTTTCAATGGGGTTTTGGAGTAATGAAGTGACTTTCTAGAAAAAAGGAATAATGAGGAGTTTGTCAAGTTTCATTTGTGGATGATACCCTAGATTTTTAATAAGGCTAAGTCGAAACATCTTTGCCATTTGTGCTGTCCACCATCTTGTTTGAAGTTGCTTCTAGGCTGAAAATAATCTAGGTAAATTGTCTATCTCAACTGGAGTTGTGGTTGATATTGGAGGATTGGCCCGTATCTATCTATGGTTCTACACTTTGCGGTGCCTTTAAAAAATCCCATCTAGATGGTAATATCAAGAAGATAGAACATTGATTGGCGTGTTGGAAGTGACTTGGGGAGTACTATCAAATTTTGACAACACAAGATCATCCTTAGTTCCCTTGGAAGAACATTTGGAGGACCTGTGTGCCTTCCAAAGTTGCATTCTTTGTATGGAACGCCACTCTTTGGAAGATCTTGACCACGGACAATCTGAGGAAGAGGGGTTGTGTAGTTATGGATTGGTGTTATTTATGTAAAAAAAAATGGAGAATCTATGGATCACTTCTTATTGCATTGTGAGGTAACAAGGGAGTTGTGGGATGAGATCTTTCACAGGGTTGAAGTTGCTTGGGTTATGCCTGTGAGGGTGGTGGATTTGTTGGGTTGTTGGAGGAAGATGCAAGGATGTCATCAAGTGGTAGTTGTGTGGAAGATGATCCCGTTGTGTATCATGTGGTTTATTTGGTTGGAAAGGAATGCGCGCTGCTTTGAAGACAAGGAACGCACTAGGGTTGAGCTAAAGAACTTTTTTCTACACACTTTAATGCTTTGGTTTTCTGCTATTGTACTAAATGGGGATGAACCGTTCATGATTTCCTGTCTTTAATATATCGCTCTTAGAATATATTTAGGTGTTCTATGTATACTTCCTGTGTACGTGGGCTATGCCTATTTTGGTCAGATCAATAATATTTATCTTTTACTTATAAAAAAGAAAAAAAAAGGAAGTGACTTAACTTATTCAAGGGTTTAGGTGGATCACGCTGATTATGAATACTCTCTAATTTGTCCACGTATGGTCTATTTGCTTCCCCCATACCTTTTGCCATAGCCTTTTGTCTTGAGTAACATCAATGTTATTCTTGTAGGGCAGAGCTAATGATGAGTTCGCGTACCACCCAATCAAGTGGTTTAGAATTTGCACCCTGGTTTCTTAAGCTGGCTTGGGGCCCTAAACTTGTTATTGCTTAACAAAGCTTTCTTGGGTAAATAGTTATGGCATTGTGCTGTGGAGAGTGAGGCTTTATGGAGATTAGTGGTAGAAGTCAAATGTGATGGTATATCTTGGGAGGATGGTGTTTAAATGATATCAGCAGCCTTTTGAGGTTGGGGGTTGGGGTGTGGAAGAACATGAGGAGGGGATATGGGATTTGTCCCATAGTGTTAGATTTAGGGCTTGTTTGGGAACACAAACCATCTCATCTAAAATATTTTCATAACTTCATTCCCAAACATCACTCAAAATACAAACACTTTTCAATATTAAACCTTCAAATTTTTCATCTAATCATTATAACTTTCCCAAACTTCCAAAGAAAACACAAAAAAGAAATACAACCTTTTCAATTTTCAGAACAAAAATAATATTCTAACAATATTTTAATTTTATAATATTTTTATTCAACTTTTTCTCTCCCCTTACCCAAAATCCAAAAAAACATCTTAATTCAAACCATTTCACACTATTCACAAACCATTCACTACTATTCACATATTTCTCATCTCATCTCATTCTCCGAACATTCCTTTAATTTTGGTTGGATCTCAACTTAGATTTTGGTGTGATATGTGTTGTGGGGGCTAGACTTTTGAAGACAGCTTTCCTAGAATCTTTTAGTATCTTTTACCGTAAGGAGGATTTGGTAATAGAACATTTGCAGATTTTTTAGGAGTGGCTCCTGTGGAAGTTACTTTTATTAATCAACACTAATTCTTTGTACTCCATCAGGTTGATAGCAGTGGGAAAGATAAAATATGTTCAATTTGTTCTAGAAGAGGACCATCAAGTCAAACTATGTGCTCTTCCCTTGAGTTGAGCCTTGTTCGCTTGGGAGAGACTTTGGAGTTAAGACACCATCAATGGTGGTATTCCTTGTCTAGATAGAACTTCAAGGAAGATCTTAACGGTGGATAACTTGACTACTGGAGAAAAAGAAATAATGTAGTGAAGGAGTTGTATTTATGTGAGTATTGTGGAGAAAGTGTGGATCCTTTGTTTCTTCACTGTGAAGTGGCTAGGAGTTATGGTTATTGATAGTCTGTACCTTTGGGATTGAATGCAGGGTTGCCAATCGCGTCAGGTCATGTTGGGTCAATCTGACATGAGTTGTTTAAAAATGAAAAATGAAAAATGAAAAAATTCACGAATATGTGAGTATTCCGACTTTTATATAACAAGAGAAAGGCTATATAATACAAATTTGAGACTATTTAAAATGAGAGCTATATTTTTCAATTTAAAACTGAATTTCTAGTTTAAATGTGGCTGGTCAATCGGGTCAGGGCTGCCAATCGCTGGATCCTTTGTTTCTTCACTGTGAAGTGGCTAGGAGTTATGGTTATTGATATTCTGTACCTTTGGGATTGAATGCAGGGCTGCCAATCGCGTCAGGTCATGTTGGGTCAACCTGACATGAGTTGTTTAAAAAATGAAAAATGAAAAAGTCCACAAATATGTGAGTATTTCGACTTCTATATAACAAGAGAAAGGCTATATAATACAAATTTGAGACAATATTTAAAACGAGAGCTATATTTTTCAATTTAAAACTGAATTTCTAGTTTAAAATGTGGCGGGTCAATCGGGTCAGTTGTTGACCCGTGACCCAAATCACCCGAATGATAGTTTTCTTGTTCTCTTATTTGGTTAATCGGGCCAACCTGTGAACCTGCGGGTTGAATTAATTGGGTTGATCCGACCTGACCTGAACCCGATTATGCCCAACTATTTTCATGTTGGGTTCGTGGGTCATGAAAAAAATTGACAGCCCCAATTGAATGACTTATGCCCTAACGGGGTGGTGGACTTGATCGCTTGTTAGTGTAGTCCACTAAGTAGCCATGCAACCTAGAAGGCTGGAGGATGGTTTCTTTGTGTTTGATGTCGTGCATTTAGGGGGAATGTAATGTTTGGAATTTTGAAGATTCAAAGAGGATGATCTTCCAATGAAGAGCCATTATGTTCAATTCTCTCTATGTTTAGATGGCTAAATACACTAGCTCCCATTTATTTATTTCTCTAAATTTCAAGGATTTGTGTTCATTCTCTCCTTTTCCTTATTTCGGTGTTTCCTATTGCATACTTCTTGTGTATTTGGGTTGTGCCCATTTGTGCTTTGAATAAGACTGCTTTACATAAGAAGTACTTGTAAAAATAAGTGATTGAGGTATGGATAATGTTTTGTGGATGATGTAACTGTTCATTGTGATAGTGGAAGCTTTTATAAAAGGGTAGCATAAAAGTCTATTTTGGAATGCCTTCAACTATCTGGTAGAATTGGTAACCACCTCTCAATGCTGGAGTTTTACTATAAGATATTTGGGAGATGAAAGATTTAGAAAGTAGAGAACTCATCAAAAGATGATTATTGGGGTGTTTGTTGCTACATCCTTTTTCTTTTTTGATAAGTAATAAGAAGTTTTTATTCATACGAATGAAAAAGGCATAGCCCGTGTACACAGGAAGTATACAAAAGAACACCTAATTACATTCTAGCTAAGGAAAGATACTCTAGAATGTTGAGGAAGCTTTCTGGAAATTCTTTTGTACAATTAGGTATCATGTAACATGTTCTTGTTTGGTGGAGTCAGTAATTACTCTATTCATCTTGATGGTCTATAAATTTTCTTTATGATTATTGCTAGTAAGTGGTATGTTTCTTGCTGCTTCGAGGAAGTTTATTGTATGCTGTCGATCCTTCCTTGCTTATCCTGTAATTAACCCAAAATGTGGGATACGCTGACTGTTTTTTTCTGGTTTCTCTTTCCAGTTGGATTTTTGCAAGAAAATGGCCAGATATCTTGCGAGGGCTGCACCTCCATTTACTTTGCGGTTTCTTGAATTTTTCTGCATGGATGGTTGTTGTTTCTCCAGTTTTGGTGCTTGTTGCATGGGGATGCTGGTTGATTGTTATATTGGGTCGAGATATAATTGGGCTGGCAGTGATAATGGCTGGTACTGCTCTTTTATTGGCATTCTACTCGATCATGCTTTGGTGGAGAACACAATGGCAAAGCTCAAGTATGTCTAGCTTTGACTCTTTTTTTGTTTTTTTGGGAAAAGTTTCTCCAATCTACTAATCCATCTTTTTTCATGATATACTAATTGTATTTAGTTGGAAAACAAGTTTCCCATGTTGGAGCTTGTCCTGAGTTATTAAATGTGGTTACAAAGATGAATGTTTTTCTTCTGACGATTACAAAGATGAATGCTTGTTTCACTAGAGAAATGCCATTTTGTATGCGATTCCTACTTCCCAAAGTGATATTTCTAGTTGCTTGCACTTGTATGAGATATTGATGTTGCTTTTGATATGATTTTTATTTTTGGCTTTGTTTGAATAACTTCCATAGAAATGATAGTGTTAGTAGGTATCTTGAGCATTTAATGTTCATATTCTAGTTTGCCTGACTAGGGAACGAAAGAAATGGACGCTGTTTTGAGAATAGGGAATGCTCTCCAGATGGTTTCAGGGCATTTTTCTTTCATACTTTATTACTTTGGGCATCTTCTATTGTATTGAATGGAACGAGTCTTAATGACTTTTATGCTGCTATCCATAGCACTTAGTTTGTAACTAGGCTCTTTTTGTATACTCCCTGTGTACTCAGGCTTTGCCTATTTTTGTGGATCAATAAAATCTCTTTTACCTATCAAAAAAAGAAAAAAAAATTCTAGTTTGCCTGACTCTAGTATGTCTGGTCAGACTGTTCTCTTCCCTATGAAAGGACAAATATTTTGAGTACATGAAAATGAGAAAAGCCATTGTGGAATCATCCTTCTCAAAGCTTTTTAAAGATGCTTGGATTCACTGGAATTTAATCCTTAGGTTTTCAAATAATGTGGTATGAAATCAGCCGGCCTCAGATGACATTTTTAAGTTTTTACAGATTCACAGTGGGTTAGAGAAGGCGAACTATCTGGCTTAACGTATTTAAAAAGAAGCATCTTTGACGAATTGTTTATGGACTTGTTGTTTCTTGAAGTGTTCAGATTTTGGTTCAAGGTCCCAAGGAGGGGTGGAGAAAGGAGATAAAGATGGATAGTAGAAAGGCTGATAGGTTTGAAAAGGAAGGTTCAGGATGATTGGGAAATTTTTTTTTTTGATTGGTAGACAAATTTATATTGTTCAAAAGAGTAGGCAAGAGCCCAAGCATACGGGACATATATGAGCAATGCTTGAGCGTGCTAGTTTACTGAGAAAGGGATGATTGGGAAATTGATATAGGGAAATGCGGGTGGAGCAAACTATTGGGAAAAAGAGAATGAAAGAGTCATTTAAACTAGCAAAAAGAATATTTGGTGGACTGTTGAAGATTTTATTCTGTTTATCATCGATCTAGCACAAAGAATAAAAGAATATTCTGTTTATCGTTGATGGGAGATTTTATTTATCTTGTTGAATGGTTTTGTTTCTATCTTGTTTCTATCGCATGTTTCCATTGCTAAATTGTTTTGGATGCCATGTAGAAAGGAAAATGTGGGTGGGGGATTTTTTTTACTGTTGTATGTTTTATCTGTCTGCACACGCTCACAGCCTCACACACACTCACGTGTCCACACTCCTCCTACTTGCACACAGAACATATCCGAAATATATTTTATCCGTGGACTTAAAAAAGTTTCTCCTCTTTACTTCAACAGAGGCTGTTGCCATTCTACTTCTTCTGGCTGTTGCCCTACTCTGTGCATACGAGCTTTGTGCTGTGTACGTTACCACTGGTTCAAGGGCATCTGAGCGATATTCACCTTCTGGTTTCTTCTTTGGTGTATCAGCAATTGCCTTAGCAATCAACATGCTCTTTATTTGCAGGATGGTATTTAATGGTAAGCCTTGCAATTTTCTCATCATGATGCTTGTTTTCCATTCTGCTAATTATCAGATGTAATTGTATGAAGGTATTTCACAATGCTTAAGGCATGAATCTTACTGATGCATCAACTTTAGTTGTTACTAGCCTGCTGTCTATTTTTTTGTTGTAACTATTTGCCGTATCAATCTGCAGGAAATGGCTTAGATGTGGATGAGTATGTTCGGAGGGCATACAAATTTGCTTATTCTGATTGTATAGAAGTGGGTCCTGTGGCTTGTTTACCCGAACCCCCTGACCCCAATGAATTGTATCCTCGACAATCGAGTAGGCAAGTCGCTTGTATTTTTTCTATATTTATTAAATCAGCAATTGAGGGTTCTTCAAATTTCTGCTGGCTATTGGTTATTAGTAGGCTGGTATGGTTTATTGAATTTTTATAGTTTAGATAAGTGTACCTTTTGGTTCACAACTGGCTTCATGAAATGATACACAGAAAGTGTGAAGCTAGATAAAAAGGGTTAAAATGGCTCCAAATAGGATTCGTATGGTAGAGAGTAGGTAGTTAATTGTCCTGTTGTGCCTTTTCTTCGCCTTCTAGGGAGGAAGGTTTTGGCTGATTCAAGATCAGATTGGGTTTTAGATTTTAATTGTTTTAATTCTTGGTCGAAAATTGTAGTGCATTGATATTTATATGATTTTGTTTTCAATATGTTCATTCTTTTGAATTGTTTTGTTTTGTTTTTTATAGGGCTTCACATCTTGGAGTTCTCTACCTTGGCTCACTTATCGTGCTTCTTGTGTATTCCATTTTATATGGTGTGACAGCAAAGGACGCACATTGGTTGGGAGCCATTACATCAGCGGCAGTTATCATTCTTGGTCTGTTTTTATTCACTCTGGCAATTTGTATGCCCCTCTTTGCCAATAACTTAGTATTATTATGGTGCTAGTTTATCGATTGCAATTTCTGTCTTGTAGATTGGAATATGGGTGCATGCCTGTATGGGTTTAAGCTTCTTAGCAGTCGTGTTGTGGCACTATTTGTAGCTGGCACATCTCGGGTTTTTCTCATTTGCTTTGGAGTGCATTACTGGTTTGTTTTAGACTCTCTGATTGCAAGCATTGGCAATACAACTGGTTTTGGTCACTGTTGTCACCGACATATTTCTTTTCAGGTACTTGGGGCATTGTGTTAGTTATGCAGTTGTAGCATCTGTGCTTTTAGGGGCTGCTGTTTCTCGTCATTTATCAGTTACAAACCCATTAGCTGCAAGGAGGGATGCCTTACAGAGCACAGTGATTCGCCTAAGGGAGGGATTTCGTAGAAAGGAACATAACAGCTCATCCAGCTCTTCTGAAGGTTGTGGCTCAAGCATGAAACGTAGCAGTAGTGTTGAAGTGGGTCACCTTAGTAATGTAATTGAAGTAAGTAGGGCTCAATGCACAGTTGATGGTGCTAACTGGAATAATGTTGTCCTGTGTCGAACTGCTAGTTCGCAAGAGGGAATAAACAGTGATAAGAGCATAGATAGTGGAAGGCCAAGTTTAGCATTACGTAGTAGCTCTTGTCGCTCTGTTGTTCAAGACCCTGAAGTAGGGACATCCTTTGTTGATAAAAATATTGAGCCCACTAGCTCCTTGATGGTTTGTTCTAGTAGTGGTCTTGAAAGCCAAGGCTGTGAGTCTAGTGCTTCAAATTCTGCGAATCAACAAATGCTAGATTTGAATTTAGCTCTTGCATTCCAAGAAAGGTTGAATGACCCTAGGATCACATCTCTGTTGAAAAAAAGGGCAAGACAAGGTGACCTAGAACTGACAAGTTTATTGCAAGATAAAGGATTGGATCCCAATTTTGCCATGATGTTGAAGGAGAAGAGCTTGGATCCAACCATCCTGGCATTGTTACAAAGGAGTAGTTTAGATGCAGATAGAGATCACCGTGACAACACTGATATCACCATCATTGACTCGAACAGTGTTGACAATGCTATGCCCAATCAAATTTCATTGTCAGAAGAATTGAGGCTTCATGGGCTTGAAAAGTGGCTTCAATTGGTGAGGCTCGTATTGCATCACGTAGCTGGTACTCCAGAGCGAGCATGGGTTCTCTTTAGTTTTGTCTTCATCGTTGAAACGATCATTGTGGCAATTTTTCGTCCAAAGACCATTAAAATCATTAATGCATCACACCAACAGGTAAAAGAGAAAAAAAATTGTTCTTTTTGGTGGCATCTTGATTGATCCATAAATCACTCCTGTTTAATGCTGGGAACTAAATGGATTTATATATGTTCAAGGTTGTTTGGTGTGGCATTGTCCCTACTCATTTTGGTATTTGATGTTTGTAGTTTGAATTCGGCTTCGCGGTGTTGCTGCTTTCTCCAGTTGTCTGTTCAGTCATGGCTTTCCTGCGTTCACTTCAAGCAGAAGAAATGGCCATGACATCAAAACCCCGCAAGGTAAAACTGCATATATTTAGTATGAGATATCTGAATTAGTTCAGTGGCTGATAGTACTATTACTTTCCGATTTCTCTTTGGGCTGATTATTTGCTAAAATGATTTGCTTGGAGATGTAATTAAGATTTTTGTAATGGTCCTCCGATTTTAATTTTTATGCAGTGTTGGCAGTCTTTGAAGGTGAGATGGTTATATGTATATATATATTTTTTCCCTGATAAGTAGATGAATATCTATTACTGTAATGAGATTGTAAAAAACAAACTGTTGTTGCAAGGATGCTTACTTGCATGTCTCTCAGGAAGAATAGTTTTGAATTTGTTGTTTGAAAATGCTTATCTGGATGAAGGAATACATAAGGAGAAAAGGTTTCCATGGGCTTACAAATTTTGCATTTTTAAAATTTTTTTTTTCCCATCAAACCATTCTTTCCTTTTTTTTTTTTTTATAAGTAAAAATATTATATATATTAACAATAGGAGTAACCAAGTACACTGGACGTATACAAGAAAACATCTAGTCCATACTATAGAGCTCCTAATGGCCAATAAGCCCTTGAAAATTAGAAATCTATCCAAAATACACCAAGCCTGAATGGGAATAGAACACACCTCCCCAACCCAACCCCTTGTTTCCAGTAAGACTAATACTCCACCCAAAACTCCCTCTACGAGGATTGCTTCATAATGCTCTCCTTAGTCTTCCCTCGACTTGAACTACCTCCCCAACCCAAACTATTCTTTCCTATGGGGTAAAAGCATCTTAAGAAAGGTTGGAGTTTATTCTATCTACAAGCTGAACTGAGTTTGTAAATATGGAAGTTCAGGTGCAATCTCCTTTATTAAATGGTCCATCACCATCATAAAAGCAATTATTACTTCTACCAAATTTATAAAAATCCATATGTAGTAATATGCGTGGATTTAAGTGCCAGAATGAGCACTACTTCCCTTTTCATGAACTATTCTAATGGCATTATCAAGTGTTCTTACTCTGTCAATTGTGCCATGTTTCCACAGTATGGCTTTATAGCTTGGCTGCTCAGCACTTGTGTTGGGCTGTTGCTTTCCTTCTTAAGGTATGGTCCTTGTGTTTCGATAGATCATTCTTATCTTTTTGGTGTTCTTCCAATTTTTATATTCATTTATGCATAAACAAAATGATATCGTGATGTATGCAACGGTTTTAATTCAATTTCAATGATTGACCACATGTTAGCATACTTGGCATCCAAAAATTGATCACTCTTATTTAAAGTAGCATTTTATTTTGTTATATCTATACTTTTTTTTAAAAAAATATTATTGACTTATAGTAGACTAGTGGTGGCAATTCGTGTTCGTGGGCTGTGCTCGTGTTGTGTTAGGTCATGAGTATTAGACTATATGGGTCAACTTTGAACATAACCCGTTTAATTAAATCCCTTACATGACCAATATAAATAACGACACGACCCGCCTAACGTGTTGAATAATTAACTTTTATTGGGTTAACCTGGACAACACATTTAACTTGTTTCAACCCGCTTAACCCATTTCAACCATTTTATATAAATTGGTTGAGTTGGCCCGTATATTTTTTTTAACCCAATTAATATAATTTCATATATAATACAAGGAAAACTATATAAATAAATTACAATTACAATTGGATTCATGATAAAATATTTTATTATCAATATCCGAACCAATAATGCATAAGAAAATTAATATTTTTTTAAAAATAAAATTACATACTAACAAAAAAAGTTTAATGGTATGATATATCAAGTAGTCAAATACTAACATTAATATTACATCTCAAGAATAAAAAAGGCATATAAATCTAAACATTTGAAAATAGTTCGTGTTATATAGGGTCACGGGTGGGTTTCATGGGTTGACCCGGTAAGGCATGACCATGGATAACTTAAGAAATAGACAAATCGTAGTAATTGACTGGTGTTGCACTCTTATCTTCTGTGGTGCACATCTCGGGCAAATTCAATCCTTGAGGGCTTTACTTCTTTGTCTCTCAAAGTCTGAATTGGTGCCAGTGGTGGTAGTTTTTGAAGCGGATAATTTAGCTGCTCTCTTGGGATGCAAGGTAGCATCTCTACCTTTGAAGTATCTGGGCTTACATTTGGGTGCTCCCTTCAAATACGAAAGAATTTGCAATGGTGTGGTTGAAAAGGTAGAGTGCAGACTGGCTTCTTGTAAAAGGTTGTATTTGTCGAAAGGTGGGAGGTTGAGTTTAATTAAAAGTACTCTTTCTAACTTACCCACTTATTTCCTGCCATTGTTCCCGCTCCCTACAAAGGTTGCCAACCATATTAAGAAGTTACAAAGGGATTTCTTGTGGAGTGGATTGGGGGAAGAATTCAAATTTCATTTGGTTAATTGGTTAGCGGTCTGTTCTCCATTTTCTAGGGGTGGATTGGGGATTCTCCACTTTAAATTTAATCAAGCCCTGTTGGGTAATTGGTTGTGGAGGTATTAACACGAAAGAGGGGCCCTATGGAAGTCACTTATAGATTCATAGCTTGGGGAGGCTTGGGGACGATGGTGCTCAAATGAGGTACGCGGCCCATATGGGGTGGGTTTATGGAAATTCAATAGGAGACATTGGGAGATCTTCTGAGGACATGAACATATTGTGGTAGGTGACGGTTCTCGTGTTAGATTTTGGTACGAAAAATGGTGTGGTGAAAGAAGTCTCCAAGACACCTTCCTGGCCATTTTTGAGCTTGTACGAGAAAAAGATGCAGTGATAGCCAACCTCTTGGTCATTTCCAGCGGCTCCCCTCAATGGAATATTGAGTTCGTAGGGCAGCTCAAGACTAGGAGTTGGAGACTATTACAGACTTTTATGCGACATTATATTCCGTAAACATGACCGAGGGTACCGGTGATAAGATGAACTTTAGCCCATCCAAGAAAGGTAAATTCACTATTAGATCATTTTATTAAGTTCTAACGAGTCCTGGAATGACTGTTCCCATGGAAAAGTATATGGCATAAGAAAGCTCCTTCAAAAGCACCTTTCTTCGTATGGACAGCGTCATTGGACAAGATCCTTACCATAGATAATTTAAGGAAACATCAGGTAATGGTGTTGGATTGGTGTTGCATGTGTAAGAAGAATGGTGAATTAGTAGATCATTTGCTTTTACATTGCTGGGTGGCCAGAACCATGTGGGAGGATCTCATCATGAGAATGGGGTTGTCATGGGTCATGCCTCTTAGAATGGTGGATCTTGTTGCAAGCTGGAGAGGGCTTCACGGTAACTCACAAGTGGCAGCCATCTGGAGGTTACTATATATATGTGTTGGTGGATCTAGCAGGAGCGAAATGCTAGAAGCTTCGAAGATCGTGAGAGAACAATGAATGAGCTATAAGTTTTCTTTTTTAAATAATTGATCTTATGGGTAGGGGCCATTGTTTGTAATGGACTAAATGTCCATGATTTTCTCCTTCCGATTGTAAACTCTACTTAGGGGCTTCTCATGTATACTCCTTGTGTACTTGGGCTTTGCCTATTTCTATGAATAAAACTTCTTGATTACCTATATAAAAAAAATTGACCAGTGTTGCATGCGTTTGCGAAGTGGAGAGACAATGGATTGTTTGCTTTGTCATTGACTCATTGTGAGGTGGCTAGGGCCCTATGGATGATATAATTAGTAGAGTGGGGCTAGCATGGGTTATGCCTGGCAAAGTGGTTGATCTCCTTGCCAGAGAGAAAGGTCCAGATGGCATCTTGCAATTGTTGCATTATGGAAGATGGTCCCCATATGTCTATTGTGGTGCATTTGGAGGGAAAGGAACGATCGGAGCTTTGAAGACAGAACGCTCATTGGATGATTTCAGGTGTTTCTTCTTTGATACACTAATGTCATCGGCAATTACTATAGATTCAACGGATTCAGCTTTCATGATTCTCTTGTATCTATTTCTAAGGTGTTTTCTCTTGTATATGTCTTGTATACTTGGGCTACGCCTATTTTCTTTTCTATTATAACATTTCTTTAACCTATAAAAAAAGTGATGTTGCTCATGAAGACAGACAAAGTTAGAGAAGTGCATTTGGATCAGTGTGTTCTGTGGATCAAAACAATACTAAATGGAAGGAGTTGCTTGGGGGCTACAGGTGTAGGCTTTAACTTGTAGCATATGATTTCAGCAAGGTAGAACTGTTTTTCCATAGAACAATATGGTGAATCAAAAAATTTCATTGGTTTGGTTTGATTAAGATCAAGTCAAAGGCACTATACCTGTGGAGCAAGGTTAAAATATAGGTTAGGTTAGTGAGGAAAGACAAAGTCTGTAATTTTGTTTTAGTGGCTTTAGGTTGAGCAGGATGTATAAAAGGTATCATTTAGTTAATACATGTGTCTGGAACAGGTGTTCTACACCTTGCTTTTGTATCTAACACTTTTTTAGTTCTTGTGTTGTGCCATTCCAAGGTACTGCTGTGAAACTAACTCTTATTCTACCTTTTCCGTCCCAAGTAGATGTTGTTAGGCTAAAAATGTTGCCTTAGTTCTGTTTGATTAAATGTTCTATTGATCCCTGTCTTTTTGTTTATGGGTCAAGTAACAGCCATGAGTGTGTAGACATGTGGCGCGGCCCTGGGGAAAAATAAAAAAAAACTACTACACATAATGGTAAAACAATGATGTGGAAACTGGAAAGCCTCTGAATTTGTCCATAAATGAATAAAAGGAACTCCTGATCAATTACCATTTGTGATTCTAATACCTGCTTTCCTACTGCTTCTTGTGCCAGATGAGAGTTCTGACTGCCTAATCACCCCCATAGTCCTAGCCACATAGTAACGTTGTTAGTTGATGGTCAATTTGTACTGGTTAGTGTGAAGATCATTTCTTTGTTCAGGTTGAGAGCACTGAGTCATTTGAAGCTGGATTTCAATGTTGTGGAACTTAACCAGTAAATTATAATGATATGTTGGTTTCACTTATCTTAGAAATCAGATTGAAAGCAATATCACATGTTTATGAAAAGAGTCTTTTGATTTCTTTTATGTCCTCCTATATACAGGCATCAAGTTGACAAGCAATTTGAACTTTTGCTATAAGCTCAAATAACTTTGGTCCCTTTTAATTTTTTGATGTGCCTGTTGCATTAGCTGAACACTCTGTTATCCCTTGATATCTGTGTTTGTTTTGCAGCAAATCATCAGTACTTCTTGGATTGTCTTTGACTGTTCCACTTATGATCGCTTGCCTTTCTGTTGCCTATCCCATATGGATCCGTAATGGCTACCAGTTCTGGGTTCCTCGAGTACAATGTGCTGGTAACACTGGAAATCATCATATGCCTGGGACAAAGGAGGTTTGATCTTTTGTCTCTTCCCCCCTCCCTGCATTAGTGTAACCAAACAACTATATTTAAAACATACAGATATTTACACTAGATGTTGATTTGTGATTTAGGATAAAATCTTGTGCACACAGATGTGGATTGTGGCTTACTGGTTGCATCTTACTATGTTGGGTTATTCATCAGTTGGACTGTTGGAGAGTTTGGCGTTGGCTACACTTGTATTATTAGAACTACCTTTGATTCTGCCATTTAATATTAACTTAGGCACAGAGCAAATGTGCAAATTGTTTTGTAGAATACAACAGATTGTAGAAACTGTGAGTGCCGTGAACAGACGATTGAGGAGCTCTAGACTTTCTTTTTCAATGCTTTCCTTCTTTGGACAACTTCTGTAGACTTTAATGGGCTCAATTTATATGATTTTGTATCATTTTCTTTTCCAGATGAGTCTCTCTTATGTATCTTATGTTTACTTGAAGTGGGCCTTTTGAGCTTTTGAATGAAATTTTATCGCTTTAAATGTTTGGCTGATGTAGATTTGATTAGTTTAGTATGTGTTTTCTATTTCACTATTTTGTTTTAACTTTTATTCCTCTCTTTACTGGTTTTTGAGACTTCTCCTTGCTTCATTTTTCTTTCTCCATTATCTTATGCGAGTGCTGTCGTAGAATCTTTGTTCAGATTGGATTAGCTGTAATTATCTAAAGAAGCAAACCATGTTTCTCTTAACTTTGAAGGTGCTTGTAGTTTTTCTTGTTGATAAATAAGTCAATACTTTATGAATGATCAAAGAGTGCCCATGCTCATTGGGAGTATACAGGATATGGTGCTTGTAAGTTGGAAGCATATTGCCTGAGGGATCCATCATTAAAAATTTTTCTCTTTCAGGGTGTTGTTCTTGTCATTTGCATATCAGTATTTGCTGGATCGGTATTAGCTCTCGGTGCAATGGTATCTGCAAAGCCGTTAGATGATTTAAAATATAAGGGATTGACTGGTGAGCAAAAAGGCTTAGGCTCTCCTTATGCATCATCGGTGTACCTTGGCTGGGCAATGGCATCTGCAATTGCCTTGGTAGTTACTGGCGTACTACCAATTATTTCATGGTTTGCAACATATCGGTTCTCTCTTTCTTCTGCCATCTGTGTTGGGATATTCTCAGGTAGTTTATCTAAATTTGCTTTGGTTTTGATTCCTTGTGAACTCCATTAAGTTGGACTGACGTGTTAATTTATCGTATTCTTTGCCTCTGCAATTTCTTTCCAGTTGTTCTCGTGGCATTTTGCGGTGCATCCTATTTAGAAGTAGTTAAATCTAGGGATGACCAGGTTCCAACAAAGACTGATTTCCTGGCTGCTTTCCTTCCTCTAGTCTGTATTCCAGCTATACTATCACTTTGCTCTGGTTTGCATAAATGGTGAGTAACTCATATGATAGTAGTTTAGTAACTTAGCTCTACTGTTCAACTTTAACAAGCGGTGTTCCATTTTCAATAATTTGTGCTCATTAAGGTAGTAGCTGCTTGTTCAGGTTCTGATGTGATATGGAATATATTTGCAGGAAAGATGATGATTGGAGTCTTTCTCGTGGTGTATATGTATTTGTTAGCTTTGGTCTTCTCCTCTTGCTTGGTGCAATATCAGCAGTTATTGTTGTTGTTAAACCTTGGACTGTGAGGATCCTTTGGTGTTTGCAGTTCATTTTAGCTTTAAGTTGTAGTGAGCCTGTCTAACTTGGTTCTTTTTCTTAATGCAAAACAGATCGGTGTAGCATTTCTTTTGGTTCTTCTTATGATTGTACTAGCTATTGGTGCCATCCACCACTGGGCTTCAAACAATTTTTATTTGACCAGGACACAAACGTTCTTTGTTTGCTTCCTTGCTTTTCTTTTGGCTTTGGCAGCATTTCTTGTTGGATGGTTTGAAGGTGAAAAATGGAATTCATAACCACCCTATACCATTTTCCTAGCCTCATATCTTCGTAGTTCTTAAGAAAAAGGCATCATAACGCTACTTATGACATTGACTTTTTTCACCTTTGCTGTTCAGATAAACCATTTGTTGGAGCATCTGTTGGTTATTTTTCATTTCTGTTTCTTCTTGCTGGAAGAGCATTGACTGTAAGTTATATTGGTCTATCTCTATTCCATGTTGATCTTGTCTTATTTCTAGTTATCCTCCTCATCTGCATTTGCATAATCATATAACCTTTTTTCTGCAGGTTCTTCTTTCACCTCCAATTGTAGTTTATTCTCCAAGAGTACTGCCTGTATATGTCTATGATGCTCATGCAGATTGCGGAAAGAATGTCAGGTTTGTCAAATGTCCTATTTATTCTTTTGTTTCTGTTAGCATATTTCCGACTTGCAACTTTGCTCTACTTTTTCTTTTACTATGTAATGTACCGTGTTTCTGGATAGAGTAATACTAATTTATTCACACCTGATATATGTCAAATCAATTTCTTGACAGTGCTGCATTTCTCGTACTTTATGCAATTGCTTTGGCAACTGAGGGCTGGGGAGTTGTTGCCAGTTTGAAAATATATCCACCGTTTGTTGGTGCTGCTGTATCAGCGATTACTCTTGTTGCAGCCTTTGGATTTGCTGTCTCTCGTCCATGCCTTACTCTCAAGGTTTTTGCATTAACAACCAATTTGTTGATGTTTGTCATTGCTTCAACTTGTAGTTGATTCATACTATGATAGCATCAAAGATGTTTTTGAGATAGTTCTATAAAGGAAAAAAATTGCGTGCACTGTCTTGCATCTCTCTTATTAGTTTTGCTT
Organism: Carya cathayensis; assembly: GCA_011037825.1. Classification (NCBI taxonomy): domain Eukaryota; kingdom Viridiplantae; phylum Streptophyta; class Magnoliopsida; order Fagales; family Juglandaceae; genus Carya; species Carya cathayensis. The sequence goes on from QGSO01000278.1 coordinate 505,544, forward strand.
CCTTCTAAGATGTTATTTATTTTGATCTCTAGATGATGGAAGATGGCGTGCACTTTCTCAGCAAGGATACTGTTGTTCAAGCAATTGCTCGATCTGCAACAAAGGTAAGTTTTATTTTGTTACAGATTGGTATTTGAACTTTATCCCTAGATGAACTTTTCAATTCAACTTTAGCCAGCTTGATTTCCACAAACTTTTTGTTTTTCTATATGGTTAAGTATCGTATTATTACTAACTTGCAAAAAAAAAGTATTTTGTTACTGGATTTGGTGATCCACACTACTGTTTCTATTTGGCACTGTGTGTGTATGTTTGTTTGAACTACTGAACACATTCATACATACGTAAACAGTTTTATCTCTTTATTTCAAGGTCAAGTCTTTTCGTTAGTCTTTTATAGATTATATAATCAAATTTGTGACAATGATGTTTTACTCGGACTTTGTTCTTTTCTTTAATTCTATTTGTTTCATTAATGTGTTCTGCTTGGTGTTGGAAGCTATATTCAGAAGATGGTGGGAGTTGTGTCTAATTTAGCATTTATGTATGATTAATTGTTTGATGTAACTTTAATTGGCTATGGACTATTACAAAAGGTAGTCATAGATAAGAAGTCTTTGTCCTTGCTGTGTGATGTGACTTCTTCCACGGGGTTTTGCTTCTGGATCAGTGTAATTTAAACTACTGTTGGAATCAAATTCTGTCAATATGGTGGTAGAATGGTCTAGCTCTGATCTGTTGGTGCCCACTACCATTGATATCACTTTTATGGTGCTTGGAGGCAAAGAAAGCAGCACTGTTTTGTCAGTTAAGATCCCCGTTTTTAGGCTTGTTCCCTTGGGTGGCCCTTGGTGCTGAGAATGAACCCCAATTGGCAATGGAGGAAGACGAGTCCCCTTGCCAGAACGCTTCCCTTTTCCCTTAGCACCATTATGTGAGAAGTTAGTGGAGGATAAAATTAAAAGGGATAAGGGTGAGGAGGTGATAACTTTTGAAGTGGTTGAGGTTGACGGCATTGGCATGAGTAGGTCTGGTGATTCAATTCCCTTGATTTCTTGCCCTCAGAATGATAATGTGGTTTGTACAGGTTTGAAATCATTGGACCGGGTGCTACTAAAGGTGAAGGAAATTCAACCTTGTGTGAAGTTATCACGTGAGGGCTTTAAAGAGCAGTTCATGGCTTTACTCATTTTCATCAGAGTGGGCATTTTTATAGGAGGTTAGCACATAGAGAACTAACACAGCTTACTTGGTCTATGAATTATGACTCACAGGACCCAAATTCGAGTCCTGGCCAAGCGATAGGGAGGGCATTGTTGGGTTCTTTATGAAGCCGAAGCTGGTAACTTGGAGTGTTTGAGGGTTGAGTGAGGCCAATAAGCGCCTTAGAATTAAAAATTTACCTCATCAATGGAAGGTAGATGTTGTTTGGTAACACCCAAATGGAAGGCCCAAACCACATGACCGATATTCCAAATGGACTAGTCAATGATACAATTGGAGCCCCATCGAAACATTATAAAGAGCAAGAACTTCTCCTTCCCAAGCAATGTGGGATCCCATACACCACCTACCCTTATCCTTATCATATGGGTTATCACGTGTTTGTTTGCTGGAAATGAATGGAGGTTGTCACTAGAAGCATTGTTTGAAGTTTGTGTGGGTGCCATCATGTGGGAAGGATTTATTAGCCTTCAAGGGGTATCCTGTGGAGTTTTGCTGTTGTGGGATGGTGGTGGATAAATTGGCAGTGTGAGTACACGGAGGCTTGTTCTTTTAGAAATGGAGAAGATGATTTCTCTTGGGGGTTTGTAAATGCTTGGTTGCGTAACTTTGATAGTGATAGAAGATATTTCTAGGAAGAGCTGATTGGTCGTTGTACTTGGTGGGAACTACCATGGTCCATTGGTGGGGATTTCAATGTCACTCAGCTTCCAAGTGACATATGGGGTGAATCTCATTTTTGTTCAACCATTTGGATTTCTTAGAATTCATCTTTGAGCAGTATCTCATGGATATTCTCCTTGTTGGATACTTATTACATGTTATAGTAAGTGGTCACTCCTTAGTGTAGAATTGATAGATTCCTTGTATCCCTAGAACGAGAAACATATTTTCATGATCTGTTCGAAAAGTAGGGGTTGCAATTTATGTTCGTGGTCGTGTTTGTGTCATGGGCGTTCAACTTTATGGGTTAACCCGAACACGACCCATTTAATTAAATGGCTTATTCTTTAAACCCTAACTTGACCTATATAAGTAACGGGTAACACAACATGATTGGATAGTTTTTTTTGGTAAGTACATGCTTGGATAGTGAAGCATGGTCAATAATAAAGCATTTGAGTGTTTGCTTGGAGGCCCAAGCTTGATGGATTAGTACTTCAGTCTGTAGAGCAAGAGATGGCCACGTGGCTTGAGAGGTCATTTGAAGAGAGTGCTCTTCTCAAACTGGTAAAAAGTATGATCAATAATGAAGCATCATGTTTGGATGGTATTAGCATTACTTTCTTTCAACCTTGGAGGATGTGATGAAAGAAGAAATTATGAGGGTATTCCATGATTTTCATACGAACAGCAGTTCAAAAAAAAAAAAAAACCTTAATTCAACGTTCATAGCCTATGTTCCTTAAAAGCTGGGGCAGTGGATAAAATTCTCCCTTTAGGAGCCTCTTTTGAGGCCAAGTCTATTTGGAATGTTGTGATTGAGAAGTTTGACCACCGATTGGTTAGTTGGAAAAGGATGTCTATTTGTCTAAAGGTGGTAGATCACCTTGATCAAGAATATCCTCTATTGTGTACATATTTCTTGTCCTTGTTTCCCCACCACCATAGCCAATCAAGTAGATAAGCTACAATGAGACTTTTTTTATGGAGTGAGATAGCTGAAGAGTTCAATATCATTGAATAAACTAAGTCAAGGTGCGCTCTCCGATTTCTGGGAGTGCTTTAGGAGTTCATAACTTGATCCTATTTAATCGTGCTCTTTTTAGGGAAGTTGGTTTGGTGTTACCAATATGAGAAAACTGCAAGGAGGCTGCGTAGAAAGCCGTAGTTGATTCTAAATTTGGTCGGTAGTGTTCAAATGAGGTATATGACTGCATGGGGTGGGTTAGGGGAAACTATTAGAAGAGGATGGAGGATTTTTATAGACATACTAGATTTGAGGTGGGTGATGGATCTAGGACTAGATTCTGGCATTATGGTTTGTTGGCAGGTCCATCAAGGAACCTTTCCTATGGTGTATAGACTATAGCATGTGTCTGAGAATTCAGTGGCTTATTTGTTGGAGTTCTCTTGTGGCTCACCTTAGAGGAATGTTAGTATTTTTATACCGACTCATGATCCATGACCTCGGAGTGGTCAAATTTCAAAATTTTCTCTTGTGCATATAGGATGTCCGTTGTGCACCTGGTAACACATAAATTTGATCATGGAGTTTGCCAATCTCTTGTAGCTTACTATATAATGTCTTGGAGGAGCATATAAGATTATTTGGGCCCTAGGAAACGTCAATTCATTGTCATGGAGTGGTGTTGCATGTGCAAAAAGAGTGGGGAGTCAGTGGATCATTTATTACTTCACTGTGAAATTGCCACGACCTTGTGGAATGACTTCTTCACTAGGGTGGGACTAACTTGGGTGATGCCAATAAGGGTGATCGATCTATTAGCCTCTTGGAGAGGCCTTCAGGGTAACTCTCATATAGCAGCAATATGAAAGATGGTCACAATATGCTTATGGTGGTGCATTTGCAGGGAAAGAAACGACAAAAGCTTCGAAGATCAAGAGCAATCAATGGAAGAGCTTAGGACCTTGTTTTTCAATACTTTATTTCATTGGTCGGTAGTAATTGATTTTAGTGAAATGAGTTTCCATGAATTCCTTGTATCATTGAACTAGCACGCCCAAGCGATGCTCTAGTGTATGTCCTGTGTATTTGGGTTTCTGCCTATTCTTATGATCAATAAAATTGTGTACCATTAAAAAAAAAGATTGCCCTTTCCAAGAAAAGTTAGTTCACGGTTCAATATTTGCATGAGGTCCTTATACCTCAAGATAGTAAATCCTTCCCTTGGAGGATTATTTGGTGGTCTAAGGTGCCTCTGAGTAACTTCTTATTTAGTTATATTTACTTAGGTGGTTCTATTTGTCTAGTGCTGTAAATTTTGTGGGAAAGGAATTATAGAAATTTTGGGGACTGTGAGCAGACGATGGAAGAGCTTTAGATTTTCTTTCACAATACCATGTTCTTTGGGCAGCTTCGGGTTTGGTTTCATTATTTTTTTGTCTCTGTTTTAAGTTGGGCGTTCCTCTTTTATACTTCCTGTGTACTTAGGCTATGGATATTGTGTTTCTTTAATTAAATCTTTGATACTTATAAAAGAAATTCATTAAATGAATGTTTTCCTATTTGTTTGAGAAATATGGCGTTTATCGCCTCTACTACAAGCACGGGTTTACAAATAAAATTGACTAATGTGGCATTTATGTTCAAGGTAAAGTTCAGTGGAGTTAAATTTATTTGCCTTGCAGACCAGAAATGCATTATCAGGAACTTATTCGGCTCCACAGAGATCTGCAAGTTCAGCAGCTCTTTTGGTTGGGGATCCTACCATTATGCGTGACCGGGCAGGAAATTTTGTGCTTCCCCGGGCTGATGTCGTGAAACTGAGGGACCGTTTAAGAAATGAAGAATTAGTTGTTGGATCATTCCTCTGTAGACTCAGATATAGAAGAATGTTTCACCGTGAACCTGCCAATGATGTAGATCACAGAAGAGAAATGTGTGCTCATGCACGCATTTTGGCTTTAGAAGAGGCAATTGATACTGAATGGGTGTACATGTGGGATAAATTTGGTGGTTATTTGCTTCTTTTGCTTGGCTTGACTGCTAAGGCAGAGCGAGTGCAGGTGACTAAAAAAGAGAGCTTGTGCTGCTATGCACAACATGTTTGATTGTCGATAATGATGTTTGCTTGAGAAACTTTCTTGATAAGCTATTGCTTTTCTGCTGTTGTAGGATGAGGTCCGCTTGAGACTCTTTCTCGATAGCATTGGGTTTTCAGACCTAAGTGCCAAGAAAATTAAAAAATGGATGCCAGAGGACCGTAGGCAGTTTGAAATTATTCAGGAGAGGTAGGTAGTTGTTAAAAAAAGAAGATTTTGCCTCTCATGCATATTGGGTTTTCTATCTTACCAAAGGCTCTTTGATTTGTAGTGTTTCTGAACCTCCAACTATATGAATTTTGCAGTTATATAAGAGAAAAGGAGATAGAAGAAGAAATTTTAATGCAGAGACGTGAAGAAGAGGGAAGAGGTAAAGAAAGAAGGAAGGCTCTCCTGGAGAAAGAAGAACGTAAATGGAAGGAGATAGAAGCTACACTTATTTCCTCAATTCCTAATGCCGGCAGCAGAGAGGCTGCAGCCATGGCAGCTGCAGTGCGTGCAGTTGGAGGTGATGCTGTTCTTGATGATTCTTTTGCACGGGAGAGGGTTTCAAACATTGCACGTAGGATACGCTCAGCTCAGTTAGCACGCCGAGCACTTCAGGTTGACTTCTTTTAGTTGTAATTTGGTTTTTGGTTGGCTTGTCAAACATTAAAAACATCAAACATTATGTGTTTTTAAGTTAAAAAAAAGTAAGAGTGATGATGCCCTTGTCTCTGATCACATGGAATGCTTGTTTTTAAGTGATAACAAATTAAATATAGTCATTGTTTGGATTAGCACTCTGTAGTCCTCTGCTTTTGAGGTTTTATACACTGTCTTTCCAAAAGTTTTCTCCAGGACATATTGACATTTCTTCCCATGGGAAGGCGATGTGGCACCCTTTTTATCTGTGCTCTATTCATATCTACGCGTTTTCCCCATCTTCTATGCAGTATATTTTTTCCTGGATCTAAGATTAAATCTGCTGGAAAGGGTATTGAAATTTAACATTGTATCTGCACCATTACACGATTGTTTGATCTTAAATTTTCTGCTTATCTGTTTATGTTGGTTTATCTGGACCTTCATGATTTCTCTTAGTTAATGTAGATATATGCCTTTTGGTATTCTGAGCCAGTCTGACTCTAAGCCTAGTGTGTGCCATGTCATTGGCAGACGGGGGTTGCGGGTGCTGTATGCGTTCTTGACGATGAACCAACTACAAGTGGCAGAAACTGTGGCCAGATTGATCCCAGTGTTTGTCAAAGTCAAAAGGTGAGTTTTTCCATTGCAGTGATGATCCAACCCGAGTCTGGACCTGTTTGTCTTTTAGGCACTGAATTTCAGAAAAAAGTCTGTTGGGAAATTCTGGTGGCTGGTTCTGAGCAAGGTATTGAGGCTGGACAAGTTGGGATTAGGGTGATTACAAAAGGTGATAGACAAACAACTGTTGCAAGGGAGTGGAGTATTAGTGCTACAAGTATTGCAGATGGAAGGTTTGTGCTTCTTTTTAGTTGTTTTAGCACAGGTTGCTTGGTTCTCTCTCATAGAATGTATATTATATTTATTTGTTTCCCATTGTGTTGTGTGACATGCTTTTGTATGTGTCCTGTGTACTTGGGCTATGCCTATTATCATCAATAAGTTCTTATTTACTGATAAATAAAACCTCGGTCGTTTTTATTATGCTTTAACCATTAGTACTTCGACTAAAATCCCCATTTGACTGCGTTGCATAAATGCTTTGCAGGTGGCATATTGTGACAATGACAATTGATGCTGATTTAGGAGAGGCGACTTGCTTTCTGGATGGTGGTTTTGATGGCTACCAGACTGGGTTACCATTATGTCTTGGTAATAGCATTTGGGAGCAGGGAACAGATGTTTGGGTAGGTGTCAGACCACCTATAGATATGGATGCATTTGGGAGATCAGACAGTGAAGGAGTTGAGTCCAAGATGCATATTATGGATGTTTTCCTTTGGGGAAGGTGTTTAACAGAAGATGAGATCGCTTCTCTTCATGTTGCTATTGGATCAGCTGAGTTCAGTGCCATTGATTTTGTTGAAGATAATTGGCAATGGGCGGATTCACCTTCTAGAGTACGTACTTTGCAATACTTTAATATCTCATGTACTGTATTTTGAGAAAATTATGTAAAGGCAGAAAATAATAATTAAATATTTTCCTGAACCTTGGTCACTAATTACTGTCCATGTGCTATTTATAGATTGATGGGTGGGATAGCGATCCTGCGGATGTAGATCTATATGATAGGGATGATGTAGATTGGGATGGACAGTATTCAAGTGGAAGGAGGAGGAGGCCGGAACGGGATGGGGTTGTGATCGATGTGGATTCATTTGCCAGGAGGTTTAGAAAACCTAGGATGGAAACTCAAGAAGAAATCAATCAACGGATGCTTTCAGTGGAACTGGCTGTCAAAGAAGCCCTCTGTGCAAGGGGAGAAAAATACTTCACTGATCAAGAATTTCCTCCAAGTGATCAGTCGTTGTTTGTGGATCCCAAAAATCCCCCTGCCAAGTTGCAGGTTTGTTTTCCAGACTACTTGGTTGCTGCCACATGTATTTCGCATCTTGCTATTATATGTGTATGTTATCTTGATTACTGTAGCCTAATGGGTTTACCCACATAGGTTGTTTCTAAGTGGATGAGGCCAGGTGAAATTGTAAGAGAGAGCCGTCTGGATTCTGATCCATGCTTGTTTTCTGGTGCAGCAAATCCCTCAGATGTTTGTCAGGTTTGGAATTTTTTGTAATATCTGATGTAAAGCTTAAGTCTGTATCATGTGCATTTTGTTAGAGTCACATCTCCTGAAGAGAGTTTAATGTGTTGCCCACTTTAATGAGTTAATTTTGTAATGAACAGGGTCGATTGGGCGATTGTTGGTTTTTGAGTGCTGTAGCTGTTTTAACAGAGGTCTCACAAATATCCGAAGTGATTATTACTCCAGAATATAATGAGGAAGGAATCTACACTGTCCGCTTCTGTATTCAGGTAATAGCACTTAAAATGTTTTTATCTATTTATTTTAGAATGTATCTAGTGTTTTCTTTTGTATACTTCCTGTGTACATGGGTTTATACATTCATTTCTAATAAAATTACTTATTTTAAAAAAAATGTTTTTCTTTTAATTTTAATAAAGAAAGGAGGTGGAAAAAATGTTTTTCAAATAAGTTTTGGGTTGAATCACACTATTCAAACTAGTGGTTGACATGTGCGATTCATGGAAATGGTTAAAATTATAAAACAAAAATAAAATTATTTTATTAGTAAACAAGAATTATATTGATGAAAACATTAGGCATAACATAACCCCTTTACATGGGACATATACAAGAGAGACATCTAAGTAGGATTAATAATCGATACAAGAAAATCATGAATGCTTTGTCCATTAAAGTCTATCGCAATTGCCCAAAGGAACAGCGATAAAGAAAAAAAACTTGAGCTCATCCATTGTCTGCTCAAGATTTTCAAAGCTTCCACCGTTCCTTTCCCTCCAAAGGCATCACAATAGGCATATGGAAAACATCTTCTAAATTGCATCAATTTGTGGATTCCCATGTAAGCCCCTCCAATTTGCTAGAAAATCAAACCACCTTCTAGGCATCATCCATGCTAGATCCACTCTATCAGAGAAGTCATTTGATGGGGTCCTGGCTACCTCAGTGTAGTAGTAAGTAATCTATGGTTTCACCAGCTTTTTTGCACTTACAACAGCAGTCTCCTGCAATGATTCGTTGTTTCCTTAGGTTGTCTATGATAAGAATCTTTCCTAAGGAAGTTGTGATTTGTGTGAAAAAAAGGAGCTGCTCTTACTTGCGCCTTAGTCTTCCAAATGTTCCTCCGAGGAAATGGGTTAACATTTTGAATAGTGAGGACCTGGTAAAACGAACGAACAGTGAATTCCCTTCCTTTTTTAGAAGGGCACCAACATACCTAATCCATATTTCCAACTCTCAATCCTGTAAAGTATAGTCGATTAAAAAGCTGTCAAGGCATTAACTTCCCAGCATTACCTATAAAAAAGAGCATTAACTTCCCAGTCAGGGTACTCCTAGTTTTATCCTTGCGAGCAAACTTAAAGCTTTAAAAAGAGATTTGAAGCTTTGGAATACACATTCTTTCGGTGATCTAAGGGCAAACAAAGAAGGGAAGATGAGGGAGATTCAGGAAATAGAGCAAATTCAAGAGGTTAGATCTCTTTCCCAAGTATAAGTTGAGCGGAAGACTTTGTTGGGTGAGGAGCTGGAGAGAATTATTTTGATGGAAGAGATTTCGTGGCGGCAAAAATCAAGAGCCTTGTGGCTTAGGGAAGGAGATTGTTGCACCAAGTTTTTCCATCGGGTCGCAAATTCTCATAGGAGAAACAATAATATTGAGATGCTGAAAATTGATGGTACGGAGTGCAGGGAAGAACATGACATTAAGGCCCATATAGTTGGCTTCTATGAGCAACTTCTTACTGAACCGATGAGGTGGCGGCCATTCCCTAATGGCTTAGTGTTTGATTCCATTGGGGAGAGTGATGCTTGTCAAACGGAACGGGCTTTTGAAGAAGAGGAAGTGTCGGAGGTTGTGCGAAAATTGGCCAAGGATAAGGCTCCGGGACCGGATGGGTTCTCTATGGGTTTTTTTCAAGAATGTTGGGATGTGATTAAGGAAGACATTATGAAGGTTTTTCAAGAACTTCATGAGGCTGGAAAATTCGAAAAAAGCCTAAATACAACTTTCATAGCATTAATCCCGAAGAAGGTGGGGGCAAATGAGGTAAGTGCATATCGTCCCATCAGCCTAGTTAGTGGTGTGTATAAGATCATTTCTAAAGTGCTAGCAAACAGGCTTAGCGAGGTGGTAGGGAAGCTTATCTCTAAGCCTCAAAATGCCTTTGTTAAAGGTAGACAAATCCTTGATGCGGCTCTCATTGCAAATGAGTGTGTGGATAGTAGAATGAGGAATGGCGGTAATGGAATCATCTGCAAGCTGGATATGGAGAAGGCCTATGATCATGTCAACTGGGATTTTTTACTATATATTCTTGGGAGATGTGGTTTCGGGGAGAAATGGAGATCATGGATCCGTTGGTGTGTGTCAACGGCGAAATTCTCTGTGTTGTTAAATGGTAGTCCAGCTGGTTTCTTTCATAGTTCACGAGGCTTGAGACAGGGTGATCCCTTGTCGCCACTGTTGTTTGTTGTTGTGATGGAAGGGCTAGGCAGGATGATGTCGGCTTTAAGTCGAAATGGCTTAGTGGGCGGTTTTTCGGTTGGAAACCAAGAGAGGGGCATTACTAATATATCCCATATACTCTTTGCAGATGATACCCTTATCCTTTGTGATGCAGATCAGAGTCAGGTGCGGACTTTGAAAGCGATGCTTCTGTGTTTTGAAGCAGTGTCTGGATTAAAAGTGAATTTCGACAAGTCCGAGATAGTACCAATTGGTGTGGTGCCAAATTTACGACAACTGGCTCGATCGCTAGGGTGCAAAATAGCTTCGTTCCCGATGACTTATTTGGGTCTACCATTGGGGATATGGGCAAGATCGCCCCTCTTGTGGGAACCAGTGATTGAGAAGATAGAGAGACGGTTGGCGAGCTGGAAGAGAATGTATTTATCGAAAGGAGGAAGGCTCACTCTGATTAAGAGTACTCTCTAATTTGCCTACTTACTTCCTATCTCTCTTTCCTATTCCAGCAAGAGTAGCAAGCCGTATTGAGAAACTACAGCGAGACTTTCTGTAGGGCGGTTTGGGGGAGGAGTTTAAGTACCATCTGGTCAAGTGGGGAACAGTGTGTCGTCCCCTCTCCAAGGGTGGACTAGGTATAAAAAATGTGAAGGTTTTCAATCGGGCACTCTTGGGTAAATGGTTGTGGAGGTATAGTCGGGAACCGAACGCTTTGTGGCGAGGGGTGATTGGGTGCAAATATGGAGATATATGGGGGGGATGGTGTACGAAGGAAGTTAGAGGAGCTGATGGAGTGGGGTTGTGGAAACATATTAGGAAAGGTTGGATGGTCTTCCTATGGCATTCCCGTATTCAGATGAGGAACGGTACGAGAATCAAATTCTGGAAAGATACGTGGTGCGGTGATGCGTCGTTACAGGAGTTGTTTCCCTCTCTCTACCAAATTGACAGCCTTAAAGAGGCTTCAGTGGCGGAGGTCAGGGGTATAGCGGGAGGACAGCTCCATTGGAACATACACTTTAACAGGGCGGCACAAGATTGGGAGGTGAATCACTTTGTGGATTTTTATAGTCTCCTTTACTCTGTGAAGCCGAGTAATCACCAAGAGGATTGGCTGTGGTGGGTCCCGCACAGGAAAGGTAAGTTCTCAGTTCGCTCCTTCTATGTTGCTCTCATGCCGAATACCAACTGTCAGCTCCCTTGGAGAAGGATATGGAAACACAAGGCACCTCTTAAGGCGGCCTTCTTTGTGTGGACTATGGCTTTGGGTAAGATCTTTACAACTGATAACTTGAGAAAAAGGAGGGTTATTGTGGTAGATTGGTGCTGTATGTGCAAGGAAGGGGGTGAGTCTGTAGATCATCTTTTACTACATTGTAAGATTGCAAGGGTTTTGTGGGACGAGGTGCTAAATAGAGTTGAGGTGGGCTGGGTTATGCCGGGGACAGTGGCGGCAACTTTAGCTTGCTGGCCTAATATAGGAGGTCAGCCCCAGATTTCAGCAGTTTGGAGGATGATACCTACTTGCATCATGTGGTCTTTATGGCAGGAGAGGAACGCTAGGACTTTTGAAGACATGGAACGAACACAAGAGGAGCTTTTGGCTTTATTTTTTAGTACGCTTTGTAAATGGGCCACTGCTGTTGATTTCAATGGGATGGTCCTCCATGATTTTCTTCTTTCTCTTGCTCCCGCTTAAAGGGGAGGTTTCATGTACATACTGGGCTAGGCCTGTTCTTTGATTAATACAATTTTGATTACCTATAAAAAAAAAAACTTCCCAGTCTGGTACTTCTCTATAAACGCTGACACTCCATTGGGGAAAACTACTGGAAAAATCCAAAAGATCAGTTACTGAAGCTTCCTGCTCCTGCACAATCCTAATTTTTTTTATCGGACCTGCGCAATCCTAATTACTGCTAGGAAAGCTTCCTTAAGGACCTTATCTCCCCACCATAAGTCTTTCCAAAATATGATTATGGACCCATCACTCACCTCAAGATGAGTGTATCTAGAGTGAAAACTTATACATTGCGTAGATGTGATTTTACAAAAAGCAAAGTTCCGTGACTCATGCTGCCTGTTATTAGTTGTGATATTTATTGTTGCAGTATGTCTTGCCATGTTAAATTTCCTGTTGGTTTTTTATTAGCATGTTAGTTACTGTGTATTTTCGTCCTTTTCCCTTTGCTTTTAGGGTGAGTGGGTCCCAGTTGTTGTCGACGATTGGATTCCCTGTGAAGCACCAGGTAAACCAGCATTTGCTACGAGTAGGAAGGGTAATGAGCTCTGGGTCTCTATATTGGAGAAGGCCTATGCAAAACTGCATGGCTCTTTCGAGGCACTAGAAGGTGGGCTTGTTCAGGATGCTCTTGTGGACCTTACTGGAGGTGCCGGTGAGGAAATTGACATGAGGAGTTCCCAGGCCCAGATTGATCTTGCGAGTGGCAGACTTTGGTCTCAATTGTTGCGCTTCAAACAAGAGGGGTTCCTACTTGGTGCAGGGAGTCCTTCGGGTTCAGATGTGCACATTTCTTCCAGTGGCATTGTGCAAGGGCATGCTTACTCTTTATTGCAGGTATTTTAAGAGATATTTATCTGATTTTTTATTTATTTATTACATTACGACTTACAAAGATTTTGATGAAGGCGATCCTTTTCTTTTATTGAAAATCATTTAGGTGAGAGAAGTTGACGGCCACAAGCTTGTTCAGATCAGAAATCCATGGGCTAATGAAGTTGAGTGGAATGGACCTTGGTCTGACACATCACCTGAATGGACTGATAGAATGAAGCACAAGCTGAAGCACATTCCCCAGGTACTTAGTCTGCTGCCGTGTTGTTATATATGAGGATTCTACTGTGTTTTTGCTCTAGTTTTTGTTTTGGTTTTCGTTCTCTCTTTCCTAAATTAGGTTTTTTTTTTTTTTCATTATTTATATATTTTATAGTGAACATTCTTATGCTATGGTATGGAAACCATGATCAGAAATTCAGAACTATCTTAAATCTTGTTCCCTCCAGTGAGATCTTATTGCTAATTCTCCGAATATGCAATTTTTTTTAACAGTCAAAAGATGGTATATTCTGGATGTCTTGGCAAGACTTTCAGATTCATTTTCGATCAATATATATTTGTCGTGTCTACCCACCGGAGATGCGCTATTCCGTTCATGGCCAATGGCGTGGTTACAGTGCTGGTGGCTGCCAAGATTATGAAACATGGCATCAAAATCCACAGTTCCGGTTGAGAGCTACTGGATCAGATGCATCATTTCCAATCCATGTGTTCATAACCTTAACTCAAGTAAGCTTAGTAATGAACCAAAGTGAATTTTTTTTCTCTCTAGGACATGTTTTCACTTGGTCTTTTTCAACTTCTCTGACAATTTTTTGTGTTTAGGGTGTGGGTTTCTCAAGAACTGCAGCTGGTTTTAGAAATTATCAATCCAGTCATGATTCAATGATGTTCTACATTGGGATGAGAATACTCAAAACCCGTGGACGTCGTGCTGCTTACAATATATACCTACATGAATCAGTTGGTGGAACGGACTATGTCAATTCTAGAGAAATATCATGCGAAATGGTTTTGGACCCGGATCCAAAGGGTTACACGATAGTGCCTACAACTATACACCCTGGGGAAGAAGCACCATTTGTTCTTTCTGTTTTCACGAAAGCATCAATAACCCTGGAAGCTTTATAGTATGCAGTATGGCTCTTTAATTGGTTTTTCCCATTGGTCTGAGAGCATATCTGCAGGTGTTTTTTGTATTGCTTGGGTTGCCCGTGGATCGTAAACATGTGCAGGCAGGTTTTGTTTGGGCCACAGCGTGCAGAATCACTAGGTAAGTTTCTGTCTCATTTTCATTTGTAGTCTTCTTTCACCTACTCTTTACATGATTTAGGTGTTTCACTAGGGAATCTGGGTCATTTACATTATGTATTGTGTAGGTTGTATGACGTGATTCTCTGCTGTGAGGATGGCCTGAGCTATATAAATCCATTGGAGAAGTGTAACACTAAGCTTCATTCTTTCTGCAAGCTCATAGCTTTTGAAAAATCTCAATTCAAACTGCAATGCGCTTTATCTAAGACGTGGGAAGGAATGGTATAAAGGGGAAAAAAAAAAAAAAAAAAAAGGGAAATGGTGTTCATGATAGCTGATGGATACCCCCGGCCGGTCTCCCCTGGGCTACGTGCCTCTCTCTGCACGCATTTGGAGAGGGTTCTCGGGGGAATATCTTCTGTACATAAGAGCGAGTATTGTAAGGGTATATAGGAGGGAGGTGTGATCGTGTAAATGAGGGGGAGGGGGGGGTGAGGTTAAAACAAAGTTGAAAAGAAATAGAAAAATAATTATTAGTAATGCCTAGTTGAAGGGGAGAATACACGAAAGCATTGTGGCTGTCTTAAGGGTTTATATTTTCAGCTGCAGTTTTTGGGGGAAAAAAAAAAAAAAAGGCTTTGTAATCTCAAAAAAATTGTACAAATATTTATTTTTATTTTGTTTCGTCGCAATAGGATTCCCTTTCCATTTTGCTTGTAATCTTGAGTTTGAGTTTTTTTAACATTTGTGCTCACACAAGGAGTCTAATCCCCTAAGATTTTATCCTTGATATGGTACCACATTCTAGTATTTTTCAAACCTCGTCCTAAAAAATCATTTATTTTCGTGCATAAAAATTAATAGTATCGGCTAAAATCTTGTTTGCCAAATACCGCAGAAAGATGTAAAAATATACATTGGTACCCTCGGCCATTTTTTTTATAAAATAAATAAAAAATGTTATGACTTTCATTTATTGTCGATAACCCTTCTCCATTAGAGCAGCAAAGAATCTGGGGTGGTCTAACAATATCTCACCTAGATGGTAGAATCTAAGCAAGAAGTCCACACCTATGCAGTGCAATGCATCTTCTGGGAGGAGTAGCCTTGGAACGAAATAAAAGCAACGCAAAGTAGACCTCAGAAGTTGGAAGTTCGTAGTTATAAAAAAGAATAGAAGTTGGAAGTTGGTGAAGGCATCCTATAATATCCCTTCAAAGGGAAAAGGAACGAGGAAGAATGATATCTCCAGAAGTTCAATTGTGGAGGCAGTTTTTACAAAAAACAAACAATTATGTGAGAAACACCCCTTTCATCTTTTCTTCCCTTTTTGTTTCTGGTTTTGTTTTTGTTTTTCTTCTCTCCTCCTACCCTGCCCCCAACCACAAAAAATCAAATCTCTCTGCCAGCCTCTGCACTCAGTTTAAATTTCTCATTCTGAATCACTTTCCATGCTTCCCATAGCCTTCAATCCTCTGGGTTTCTGCATCACATTTTAGCAAATCGATCAAAACATTAAATTCGATTGCCTAGAAAACACTGGTAAACATATCTTCTAAAGTTTTCATTCAATTTTCTTCTCTTTTCCCACATTTTCTAAGCAATTAAAACAGAAATAAGAAAATCATTAATCCACCACAACAGTGGGAAAGAGAGAGAGGAGAGATCAATCAGTACCTTCTTTGAAGCCTTTTTCTCCCTCACCTCATATCTCTCTTGGCACAGATCCGATAACCATGCACCTGGACTGACCAACTGACACGGAATAGGGGTTGAAAAAAAAAGGCATTGACAATTTAACACATCCAAGCCACAACATTGTATTCGATCTATTTTTTACATAAATACTGAAAGTTCCTCGTGTGTATGAAAGATACTTACAAGTAAGCTTTTTTGTATCAACTTAGCCCTCTTTTTGGGTCTCTGAGGAAGCTTGCAGCCTTTCATAGCCAAAAAATCATCCTCCTTTTCCTTGCTAGACAGTGTGATAAACAGCTTTGGCCAAACATGCCCTCTGTCCTCCTTTACATGATCCATCAGAACCTTCCCATTTTCATCCAAACCCAAAGAACCTCTTGTTGTATAATATCGATCTTCCTTGTCTGATGATGAAACCATTGCCTTCCGATGATTCATTGGTGAGTCGGAGTTCCTAAGGACCAATATGAAAAGGAAGTTTAGCACTTTCCTTCTCCAAATGGTCAAATTTGGTTTTGTGAAAGAGTCCCTTAACATTACAATGAAGAGTACTTTCATATGATCCCATAATAAGCCCCCCCAATAACAACTGCAATATGATTCCTATATTCCCTACCTTTTCTTCGCAAACACACAGAACAAATCAAATCAAGCTTCCCACTTTTTCTTTGGTTATAATCCATTGAGTAAGTGATACATCATGAGATGTTTTATAAGTAATAAGAAGTTTTATTGAATCAAGTAAATAGGTACAACCCAACTACACAGGAAGTATACAAGAAAAAACACCTAAATACAAGCTAGGAACTAGTGGAAGCTAAAAGAAAATCATGAAAATTATCCCCATTCAGATCAAGAACATGCGCCCAAAGACATAAGATCAAATTCATTTAACAAAGCAACAATAATCCAGTATACTAATAATAGCCAACGCAAGAAAGGAAGTATATAAAGTGCTCTTCACGCATGCAAACTAATAAACATGGCATCCACTCCAATGCCTCCAATGGTCCATTTTATAGCAAACCAAATACAGATTAAATTCGTTTGAAAAGCCTTCCAAAGCTTGAAATTTTACCAACAACTAATCTGGTTTCAAAGAACCACAGTAAAAGACTTCAACTTCACATTCAAATGTTCATATTCCTAGGAGGGATTTAAGATCTTCTCTTATCATATGGGTTTTTGTATATCTTACTTGTTGAGTCGATGGGCCTGCGGAGAAACCGAATCTTTCTCTGCAGTGCCAACCACGCGGCGGTCGACACGAGACGTGATTTTCTTCTTCCCTAAACAGTCCGATATGTTGGCTAAGCTTTGGTCTTTGACTTTCACACATCTAAGCCTCTTTCGGTTCCCCCATTGCAACCCAAAGTCCTCTGCAGCGCTATTGTTGGTAAGCCCTCTTTGACTCTTGGCATCCTTTTCCATCCCTCTGCAGCAAAACTTCACAAATTCCAGCAAATCAGCTAACATCCATTTGAGTTTTCTCTCGAATTAATGGAAATGCAGATAAGTTGAGAAAAAGTGCTGGAAAATGGAGGCAGCCTGTGTAGGAAAAGCATTTTCTGACCTTAAGAAGAAGAACACGATGGGTTCGATGCAATTGGTCTCAAAATCAGTCTGCATTTTCCAACATAAAGTAATACCCATCAATGAACTCCTAAAGACTCCATATAAAGGAAATCCAAGAAAGCGGACTAAACGAGTACGCGACGCTGCCTGGTTGCTGAGAAATTTGGGGAAAAAAAAAAAAAAAATCCAAAGAGGACCACCACATTTAAAATGACTCGTTTACGGCCTACGATTTGTTCTCTGCAACCAAACAAGCCGCTAACAGAATGGAGAGAGAGAGAGAGAGAGAGAGAGAGAGAGAGAGAGAGACTTCGTTTGCATTTGGATATGGTGGCAGCAAGACTTGGAACTTGGAACGAAGGAGTTGTAATTTGTCAGAGAATACTCAAAAAGAAAAAAAATTCAGAGAGAACTCCAGATTTTTTAACCTTTGAGGCTAACAATATCTAAATGTTGAGAAAAGAAAGAAAAAAAATTATGGGGGCATTGATGTTTATCTGGATTCTTCACCCAAAACCAAAAGTAATTTAATCTGTGTTTCTCTGCTCTGCTAAAGCTCAGCTCTGTTTGGTTTCTTCTCTAGTACTCGAATTGGGTCGGGTTTCTTAGCTAAAAGCTTTCAAGCAAATATATGTTGGTGAACCGTGGGAGGGACGTTGAATGGACGGCGGGATGAGTTTGCCTCCAACGGCGGGGCGTTATTGTATGTTTCGAAGTACTCCCTGCCTACAGTCTGCGTCTCTTCTCTCTCTGTGTGTGTACTGTTTAGTGCATCGATGGGGAGAAAATTATTGAAGATTGTGATTGATGGCCTGTCGAAGTAAGGGGCAGTTAATTTTCAATTAGTCTTAAGAGGAGCCCATCTTGCCAATGCTGAAAGCAATTATGGGCCCTTCTCATTCCAATCATTTCATCGGGAATTTATTGAGTTCTATGGGTTTAGGTTGGGCCCTTGTAAGGGCCATTCTCAACCAAGTGTTAGCGGTGGACTATGCTCAAATGGTTGGCTTTCTTGGTTTTTTTTTTTTTAATCAAAATGAGGAAATTTTATTGCAAGACCTTTTCTGAGACAAAGGAACTACCATGTTTACACCAAGATAATAAGTAAGGAATTAGAAGCATAAATAAGGAAGTTTCCAATAATCAGTGTGTAAAAGTCCTCGAAGCGTTCCAGTTCTAATTTAGAAAATAACCAATTGTTATTGTTGACACCCTCCTTAACTAGGAAGTCCGCTACCATATTTCTTTCTATGTAGATATGACATATACTGCAATAGCAAAACAAGGCATTAAATTTCTTCTAAAAAATCTCACATATACCAAAAATTGCACACGCTAGTTCGGAGCCATCCCACCACCACAAAAGAATCTGATTCCACCATGAGGTCTTTAATTCCCATTTGTTGAGCTAGTCTTAAGCCATCAAGTAACGCACGTCCTTCCGTTGTAGTGTTGGAGGACACCCCATAATGCTTTGCAAAACCAGATAAAGCATGGCCAGTTAAATCCCGAATAACGCCCCCCACATGCTGCACCAAGATTCCCAAATGAGCTACCAAGCCACGACCTTCAGAATTTTCTTAAAAGTCGATGCTAGAGGACAGTTTAACCCTTGGAATATCTTCAAATCTTTAAACTGTAATTTTTTGAACTTCCGATCTTGAGAAAAAATATCCATCAAAGTGCCCTTAACCCGCATAACAGTACCACACCAATTTGATATTCTATCTTCCATTCTCGCATCACACTGTGCTTTACATAATGCCCAGGTAATCAAAATAAGTAATATAGCACGGCATAAACCAGCTTGAGAAGAAAACGACACACGAAACCAACAGAGGTTGAGAATACCTTACCATGAACGAACTTGAGGTAAACGAATTCCCAATATGGCAACAAAATAATGCCAGACTTTAGTTGCCAACTCATCTCCACATAACTCATGATCAATTGTTTCCTGCTTAGACATATCATAACAATTACATTTTGAAACCAATGATATCCCAAGCTTAGCAATCATAGCATCCACAGGTAAAGTTTCCTTTCATGCTCGCCAACAAACAAAAGACATTTTCTTGGGAATATTTTTATGCCATAACCATTTGCGCCACGAGCAAATACTTTCATGATATTGAATTATTTACCAAGCAGACTTAGTAAAGAAGCCACCATCTGGATTTAGTTACCATATTAGGATGTCTTCACCAATTCGCACATTCCCCTGCCATGCTAAGATTTTTTCAACTAACGCCGCAGGTAATAAAGAAGATAACCTGTTAATATCCCAACCCGAGGAGTTTAGAATCTTGGCAACTTGCAGCCGTGAGTCCCCCACTACCTCATGAGACTCAATAATAGCTCTATCTCCCAACCAATTATTAAACTAGAAATTAATCTCACTGTGTCGAACCAAAACTCACTATGAGATTATCTTATCTAGGATGAATACCAACCAAAACTCACCAGTTAGAATTTTCAATACACTCATAGAGAGAAGAGAGATATTCCTATTCAAAATATCAATATAAAGAAATTATATTTGCAGTCTTAGAACGTGCAAATCTTGCGTACTCTTTTTTAAAAAAGTAAACAAATTTGAGACTCACATGCATATATGGAAGCCATTTAATAATAAAAAAACATCACTTTTAGCACGAGTGAGGGACCCATCTCAATTCTTGTTAACTTAAGCCCTAATTATACCAAGAAACATACCGGCTAACCACTAATTCCTTTCGGTGCTTAAAATGGTAACTAAAATGGAGAGCTGAAATTGATTGAATAATGTATGTAGGAGCAAAGGGAGCTAGGCCTGGCTTTTGGCTTTTGCTGACAAATTTCGTCCTTTTTTCGGTTCCGCATTATTCTAACTTTGTTTTAAAGCCAAAATTAAGTGTTGCCAATCTTATGGTTGTGGTACAATAATTTTAGTGGTTTCCCTAATCATTCAAATTCACAACCGTTGGCATGGATTAGAAAAGCCGTAGACACCATTATTGGCTCAAATTGAGGCTCATTTGCCTGCCCACATGAGTAGGTAAGGTATTTGAATTGAAAAGGATGAGTCATGATCACATCTTTTAAATTAAAATTAGGAGCTTTTGAGTCTCATTTCTATCTTCTTTTGGCACTATGTCAACAGTACTTGTCCTGCTTCTGGAATTCAAGGTTGTGTACCAATATACATACTTACATATTACTAAAAAATAGTTGGGTTTTCAAGTCATTCGAATTGGGCTTTGCTGATTCCATGTGAACAGAACACACTACAGCTTTCCATTGGACGATCTAATGATCTTCACATCACACGGCCAGGCAAGGAAAGTAAAACCCAAGAAACGAAAAAGAAAACCCCTAACCACCAGACAGTAAACAAAAAAGAAAAGAAAAAGGTTTACCCATAAAGGAAAAGAAGGAAATACAAGTAGCAAATCATGTCAAAGTTACATAGAAAGAGCCATGCTTTATTTCAAAAACTTCACACTCTTCCATGAAGAATCCTACTTTCACGTGTCAGTACGAAGCCTCGGTAGTTTCAGAGCTTGGAGTACAATCAAGATCTTGAGTTGGCATGATTTGAAATCTCATAATCTCTTGATAGATCATTTTCATAAGGGAAGGCTTTGAAGAATTGTGAATGTGTTGTAAATTCAACTGGATGTAGACTCAGCACCAACTAGTTTCTGTCAAAAGTTTAGGTACCCTTCTATCCATTCCCTAACGCAAAGTTCGCTCATCAAAACAGCTACCATTTCCTTTTCATGAAAGAAAATCCAGCACATCGATCGTTTCTTGATTTCATATGGTTGATGTCAAACTTAGTTTCGCATCAACCAAATTAAGAAGAGCTCATGTTATTATCCGGATTAACAGATACAGTGCCCTTGAAAATTAGATGGACAATGAAATTTGCAAGCCTTAGATCAATACATGAAAACAAAATCAATATTCCATTGTATGAAGCCAAAAGAATTATAGGCTGTACGTGTGCTTAACAAAGTCATTAACATTTTTGTTTGTTAAGCACACGTATGTAACGTTGTTCGGTTTAACTTTAGTCCAAAGTATTAGATGTTTCGGTAGTTAGTCACTTTCACGAAACATGGGCACAACGTGTGATTTGCAACTTGGAGGCTTTGTTCTTCCTCTTGGGAATCTTCTTCTTATTTATTTATTTTTATTTTTTTGTCTAAGTGCTGTGTTTGATCTATTTTGAGTGGTTTGCAGGGACCTTACCCGGCCCTCTCATTTTTTCAAAAAATCAAAAAATAAATATAAAAACCTTATTTGCCTAAAAATATGATTGAATTTAGAAATTTTTAACTTTAAACAAATCAAATGAAGGGGGACTAAATTTCAATTTATTCATTGAAAAAATTAATATTGATATCTTATAAATTCTTTTAAGGGTATTATCTTTGATGAGATGAAGAAATCATGTTCATTCCAGCACAAGCAGTTGAACAAACGTGAAACATATACATTCACACCCTCCTAACCTAAAAAAGAAACTCTAAAAACTTAATTCACCACCCCCTGGCCTCTCATTTCCAACCAAAACAATGAAATCATTTCCACCTCATATATTATAATATAACAAACAGAGTAACAATAATATAAATAAAATGTAGGAAGGAAATATCAAATACTCCATAAATAATGCCAAAACAGTAGCTAAGAAGACAGCAAAAGGTGGGGGACCCACAAAGTCATTTTTTGGACAGCTGTATGCCAACAATGGCAAAGCCACCCTGTACTGTGTCTCCCCCCAACGTTCATATCTCTCTCTCTCTCTCTCTCTCGGTTCTATAAATACCCACGTCCTTCTACCATTCCCTTTCACTGCATCCTAGCATTCCTTCCCCTGTTGCTAAAAGAGAACCCATCTCCGAGGAAGGAATTGCAGAGCTTCTTTCACCTAGCATTCAGAGAAATGGAGGCAATGAAGTTGAAGCTCTTTGTTACAATGTTGATCGTGTTGGTGGCTGTCTCTTTGGTGCAAAATGCCGTGGCAGCCGACGCTCCAGCACCAAGCCCAACATCTGAAGCTACTATCTTTATCCCCACTTTCTTCGCGTCTCTTGCAGCTCTCGCTTTCGGGTTGTTCTTCTGAGCTGTATGGTCAACTCCAATGACCAACATAGATAAAGCAGCATGATGCTTCATTTCTGTTTTGAACCTTTCCCCCTCTATGTGTAAATTGATGAGTATCGATCTTTCATTACTGTGAGAGAGGTAGGGGAGATTTGATTGGGATTATTTTTAATTTTCGGGACTTCCAGGTTAACTTAGTTATTGCTGATTATGTTCATTTGATGATGGTGTTTGTATGATGTGATTGATGTGTTTTCTGTGGTATTGTAATATATATTTTATTTAATTGTGTTTTTTTCCCCTAAAGGTTTAGATTTAGGCTAATAATGAGATCATGGGGAGAAATGTTATGACTGGTGGTGGATGTTGGAGTTTGGTCTCTACTCATTTGTATTTGTGATCCATTTGCTGTAATAATTCTATTCTTATACATTACGTTTCTGAAGAACAGCAGTTTGTTATTATGAGTAGTTACATTATTAGCTTGCTTTGGTCAAGGATTTGGATCAGCCATTTCCTGTTACTTCATTTTTCATTGTTGGGAAGGTGGGTGGGAAGAGCTGGTGATGGGCTGTAGCTTGATGGATTCTCATTCACATGGATTATGTGTGGCTGCGGGGTGGTGAAGGACATTGACTGTGGGGCCTATGTTTTGTTGGCATTGAAGCAGAGAGCATGTGAGCAAAAGAGTAAGGAAAAGAGGGTTCTGAGTGGGAGTAAAAAATGTGGTACCGGTCTGGTATTTCATTTGCCACTATACTATATGGTCTCATTTCAGAACTTCCATGAGAATTTGTGCAAAGAGATTGGAAACTAACCGGTAAAATCATTCTGCCGGCCCATTATTGAGTTTGAGCCCTTTATAAGAACTTGAAACTGGATGAATTTAACCCATACCAACTGGAGGAATTCCGATAAAGTGTTTCAAGTCTAGTTTTTGAGTTCTAGGATGACTTTTTTTCTTTTTTCTTCTTTTCTTTTTTTTATTGGGGCACCGGGCGTCTGAGAAGAAAATCCTGACTAATCCTAGGGTGCATAGGCCTTCGGCTAAGAGTTTCTTGCTAGGGCAACTCAGATAATTCAAGAAAATATTTCCCCAATTCAATGGCCCCTAGAAATTGTTTGCACCCAACGAAGATTTGAACCTTAGACTTGGAATGAATGAGTATACCACCAAGATCAAGACCTTTACCACGTGAACCAACCCCTTTTTTTGAGTTCTAGGATAACTTTAAAGCAGCCATGGGTGGCTTCATTTAATCTTCCAGATGATGTTTCTGAATGGGCCAGGTCTATATGTGTCAATTTTCTGTTTGTTTTGAGGAATTAATAATAACTTGAAATTGTGGTTGGGATGAATCATTACCACAAGGGAAGATATTTCTTTGTGAAATGGACATTTGAGAGAATTGATTAAAGTTTAGGTGAGTTTAACTTCTGAGTGTTCTATTGTCACAAAGCTCCAACTGTTGTCTGTGAAATTTTTTTAATTTTAGAAGTCATCAAACATATAATATCGAAGGGGAAAATAGTAACAAAAAATCACTTTATTTCTGCATATGTATAGATTAGATATATTTTAGAACTTTCAGGTAAGCTTTACTTATTATACGAATCTTACTTTGTGTAATCACTTCAATGCAAAAGAATTGCTATTTAAAGTTTGGCTCGTGGCATCAAACTTCTACAAAGAAGAAAGATTCTGACCCTAACGTTGAAAAGGTAGCTAGCTGTATGGGATGGTTATAATATTAGAACTTTACAGACCAGTGAGCTTATAACTCTCTCTCTCTCTGTGGTACCCTCCCACTAAGCTATTTGGAAGGGAATTTTATGGTCGATTTTCTCTTCAAATATATGCTTCATTCAAGTAATGGACACCATAGACTAGGCGTTGAAATACCTTGCCAATTTATTTGACACCATTATTATTATTATTATTTTGATATTGACACCATTATTATTATTATTATTATTTTGATAAAGGAGGTGAGGGTTTCGAACCCTAATTTTCCATTTGGAGAACCAGATCATATGTCATCAGGCTATTAGACTCTTGGCATTAGACACCATTATTGAGATGCAAACAATAGTTGTAATTGGTGTAAAGGAAGGATGTTTAGAAATGACTGAAATATATGTCTTATATATAAATAAGGCAAGTAAGGTAAATGTTGAACTGGAATAGGAGCCAAAACCAACCGACAGCACATGCTTCCTGGGGCCAGCAAAGTTGGCCATTTTGCATTCATCGTTCTAATTACTACTCTTAGTGGGAATTGAATACTTAGTTTTCAGCAAATGGAGCCCAGCAATTAGTGACAACCATGTTACTTTCTCTTCTTCATTTCAATCACTTTCTTTCTTCTTTCTTGTTTTCATAAAAATTAAAAAGAGGTTCCATCTTTTCTTAGAATCTACTAAATCTCATTACTGCGAACATGGATATCAATTTCCTTTCCAGTAGTTGTCATCATCGTAAGACTTATAATAATTTAACTGGTGACAACACAAAACCTAATATCTCGTTTCTTACAAATTACGATCAGTTTTACAATCCCTCCTATAATGTAGGTTGGACAGGACGGGCCAACTGACCACCAAGACCTCATTCTCGTTGGTTTTTCTACTTTACTTGGGAAATAAATAAGTACGAAGAGTTGATGACAAAATAATTCAAGTGACTTTCACCACCCGGAGTTGCATCAAGAAGGTTTTATTTTTATGAGATTGAACTTTTAAAAGGAATTTAAAAAAAAAAAAAAAGACTGACCTAAGATCGATGTTTGAAACTCATGCCGGTTCTGACCAGAGAGGTAGCCAGGCCCACCACCTGAATTCCATTGCTCTCTCTCGAGAAAGGAACGATCGCTGAATACATACACCAAATGGATTGTGAAGCAATTTTCTCGTCCTGCTTCATGCATTTGCACTAAGTATGTGATGTAGGAAAGAAAAAGAGAGAAGAACCAATAGTATGCACCGATAGCCGCTTCAACAACTGAATATTTTTAACTTTTCCGATTAAAATATTACTACAAATTGATAATGTACCGACCGATCACGTTAACATTTAGAGAAAAAAAAAAAAGCCTGCTGTCTACAACGTTCATATACATTCATTCTACAAATCTGCAAGCAAAGCTATATCCGTTACTCCTAACTATTTCCCTTTTTTTTTTTTTTTTTTTTTCTACAAATAGCTTCACTATTTCTAACCAGACTGTTCAATCACTTTCTTGGAAATTCAAAACTGCGGATGGATCAGTGGATCAAAATCACATATACAGATAACATACTACATTGATTATTGTACATGGATAGAAAACCAGATGCACCATAGCACAGCCTATTCATCACTCATCGTTCCATAAAATCTCCACCATCCCACAATTTTTCCTACTGTGTCAATGTCCTCCTACATATGCAATTTCCCTGGCTGTCGAGAGAGCTCTTTATCCGCAAAATGAAGTAGCCTTCTCAGTCTTAAAACCATGTCACAGTGGAAAGGCAATGCAGTCCGTCGCTCTAAGTATGCTGGACTAACAGTCATCCATGATAGTGCATGAAGCTCTGCTGCAACAGACTCAAGAACTAAATGGGTCTCAATTTCGAAATCTTTAGCTTCAGAGCTTAAACTCCTACCTCCCTGTTTATTAATACCTCGAACACTTTTGTCTTGGATAATGCTAGTGCCTCCATAATAATCAATAAGATTGATACAAAGAACCGAAGGCCATTCTTCTTTCAAGTTGCTTCTATAGTCTTTCCTCATGGACGGTATGGCTTTTGAAACTACAAAACCAGTGGAAAGCGGAATTGCAGAGCCCTTGCTATGGAGGAGATGAGCCAGGGGTGGTGATTCTGCAGTGAGGCACATTGGGAGCTGAAGAGGTGTTGCAGGGAGAAAGTGCATGCTAGGTGATGGGATCAAAATGTAGGAAGCAGACGTAGAACCAAGAGACTTTACAGGGGTGAACCCTTCAAGATAGCCAGATGGTCCCATACCACTGCCCCCTTGAGCACCTCCTGCACAACGTTTACTGTCAATACCACAATATAAACATTCTATATACAGCAGTCAATTGCAAATCATGCTGTGCACACTATTTAATAATAGTGGCCAGAGTACCTAACACTTTATGTGTACGAGCCATCACATATTTATACCCACAATTGTTTATAATTTCCAATACCTAGGGCAAGTCCATAGATACATTACACTCTGGTTAACGATAGTACCATAGTACTCCCAGACACCAAAGGCTCTTTGGGCTACCAAAGGGGGGGGAGCGTCCCCACCCCCCAAGGGGGGTGAAGATCCCACTGACCACCTCTTATAGAGCTGAATCCTTTTGATAAGTAGCAGCATAAATGTTGCAATCCAAGTACACAGGACACTAAAAAAATTTACTTCCCTCTTTGGGCAGAAGGTGACAATTCATTTGGGTTTTTTCTGTTATTTTCTTAAAATATTTTGAAAGCAGAGGCTTTTATTGCACTAACAATATGCCATACGTCCACAAAAATCTAAGCATAAGATACACATAAGAACATAGGAATTCAGAACATCTATTGGAGGTGTATCAACATAGACAGTTTCCATACTTTCAAATACAAGCAACTGTGATCTTTCTTAGACGTAAGATTTTCTTGAAAACTTTAGATTTTATGAAACGCCAACTTCAGGCCTCGTTTGGCAATGAGAAATTTCTCAAAAATATATATATATTTTAAAAATCTGACCTTCAGCCCACAAATTTTTACACAAAAAAAAATCTCCAAATGATTTGCATTGATTTTTGTCATTTGAAAAAACATAAAACCAAAACAACTTTTACAAAGACCACCCCCCAAAAACCAGGAAAGCAAAAGAAGAAAAAGAAAAGAGAAAATCTAAACATATATTTCCACAATCAATGCATTTTCCATACATGGCTCATGTATATATGCAATCCTTCGCTATGCAGAGAAATGGCAAAACAGAAATACAGTCAGTATCACAGATATATAGATCAATTAAGGTTCTAAAAGCAAGCAGAGGAAATTGTCATGCACATGCCCAAGCTCATAAGTTTTCAGTGGCCCACATGAATGATGCATATTACCTTGCTTTATTGATGGATGAACACATTTAAGGGAAGCAGAAATAGAAATAAAGGAGAGTATGACAGTCTACCAGGAGATGGTGAATCTGCTTGAAAAACTAGATGTAAAGAATGGTCAACTGAAATTGCGACAAAACTGATGCTCTGCACCCACTGAAGCAAGCCCCTTGAGTTGTCAACAAGTGTCTGCCCACCCATAAGCTGCTTCCTTGCAGCAGGTTGTCCTAAACCACCTTTTATAAAGCCAGTTGCTTTAGCATGAGGGTTATACAAAGGACTAGGTGAGGTAGGTAGGGTTCTCTCTTGAATCAAGCTCATCTCCTGTTGCTGTAAGGATGTACTATTACTGCTTGCAGGAATTCCGTCGCGCATAGATCGTCTAAGTTGCAAGGGCCATTTTTTTACCTCAGAGCCTCCTACTGAATTGATGGCTTTCTGCCACTCTGTTTACAATCCAAATGCACAAAAATATTTCAATTCTAAAATCAGAAATAAATATATAAAATACAATTTACAATCCAGTTGAAAATGCTTTCCACATATGAACCAAACAGATTTAATTAGAAATTCATAAAATCAACAATCAAAGTATGAAGAGGATACAAAATAAAAATTGCTACATGCTATGTTGGTTCTTCGCATGGTAAAATTGTCAACTAGATCCCAAAATATGCAAACTTATCTTTTCCCACCAGACTACATGCCAGTGAGAAGAGCTCAGAGGGAGAGGATTTCATTATTTTAGCAAAAAAAAGCTGCAACATTGTTGATCTGGTCAACAGTGCACAGCTGTAAGCCAGCTACTACTTACTGTTCAACTACAAGAAGACAAAATGGAACAAATCATCACAATGCAAATGGTAGTAATTTCACAACACTAGACCTGAAAGACTAGAAACATAACATCATGGAAGAAACTCAACATCATGGAAGAAACTCACATACCTAGGTATTCAAGTTCAAAGAAACTCCCAATGCGCGCAATCACAAAATCTCTAGGCTTGGCAACACCGATATCAGGAGAAGAGCATGCCTGAAGTATCTGACAGCCCTGCTGCAGAACTTGAACAAAAAGACATTGCAGACCCTTCGTGTCCTGCCTACTGCTGATTCCACCAAAGGGGAATACATGGCTGTCGAGCAATTCTCCCCTTGAATCTGTCCAGATGCTTACAAGCCAACGCCAATCCTCTGTCCACCCATAACAACAATGTAGGCTTGGAGAAGTCTTTTGATGGCTAGATCCAAAGCCATCAGTTTCAGATCCATCAAGATGAGGGCATGATCCAGCGTCTGCAGTTCCTGCTGAGCCTGCACCCTGCATAAATCCTCCACTGCTATCATCAGACAATGTCTTTGTAGATTCTGACACTATATTACCAGAAAACGCTGGTGAAATTCCATGCTCTATGGAACCAGGTTCTGCGAGAATAAAAAGAGGTTCAAACATGTAACGAATTTCATCTTGAACTGTATAATCCCCTGTTCTAATTGGATCACAACTTAAACCTCCAGTCCTAGTCTGCCAAGAATTATCCCAAGAATTATTCCTCAGGCTAGCATCGATTTCACCCTCTCTGGGAAGGGAATGCCCAGTAATTCGAGGACCCACACAGTCCTTCCACATCCCTGACATAGGAGAAGACATTTGTGTCAGGACCGAGGGAGATCTGCTAGATATTGATGATGACTGGACCATGTCATTAGAGGATCCTCGAGAAATTCGACGAGCCTTGTTATAAACAGTGAAGGCAGTCTCCTTAAGGATGACAAGCTCATTAAGTGATGGACTTGTAACTCTAAAAATGGCATCAACTGTCACAATCTGCAGTACCAATTTAGGAATACTAAACCCTGAAAGTACTAAAACGTTTGATATGGTTGCTTCATCCACTGCTGCTGAGCAGCTTAAAGCCTTCCCAACCTGACTGTGCAATATAGATCTTCTCTCCCTATCTGACTGAAGAATGACTGATCCAACAGCAACAGAAGACTCAACGACAGTTTGTAGAACTGCAGTAGGCTCAGGGAAGGGGCACACCACATATATTACCTGGATAGAAAGCACAGGGAAATTCATATCTGTTTGGCCAAGATAAACTAGTCATAAGCAGCATGCATAATGTTAAAAACAAATTTCAACATATCTATATAGGCGGTGATCAATTGCCTACTGGAAGTTTTAAATCAGAGCTATCACATGCAATTAACTTCAGAACCAATTTGATCAATTCTAAGAAAATGCATTTTGCTTCTATTGATCTAAGAGCATAAATCACTTCCATGAGAGAGCCTAAAATGCATCCAAGATCATTTGTTGAGAACAGAAAATACCAACAATGTGATACTTCTTTCAGAAAAGCAAAGCTATGATACTAACATTTTTTTTATAAGTAAATTTAAAAAAAGAAAAAAAAGAAAAAGAAAAGCAAAGCCATGATACTTAATCAATAACTAAGAACTAGATCAAACACAAGATCATTAAATATGAGTTGAACAACTTCCATCAGCTCAGATAATGAAACTTCAGCTTTAAGGCTCAATGTATTACAAACAATTAAAAAACATGTAGATGCTCTGGATCACGGAAAATTAATTAAAAAAAATGAAAAAATTTAGTAAAAATGTTCTTCCCCACATATAATTGTTATCAGAGTACATTGAAGGCCTAGTAACATGCCATAGCGCAATTCCCATGAAGACTAAAATCCATCAAATATTATGAGAAAAATGTTTAAGACAGCATCCTACTACATCATTGGAACCTATAAGTTAGCCGCCATAGTTAGGAAAAATGAAAAAGAAGAAAGAACATTTCAATCTACAAAGTGATGAAAAATAGTACTTGCCACCCACCATACAAGGACTACTGCTTCCTTCTTTTGGGTTTGTGGACGAGCATGGACCAAGTTTCAAGCCTTTTAGTGCCTTTGAAAGGGACTTAAGATAGCTTGTCAAGTCCCAACCATTGGAAAGAGAGAGAAAATAATCACTTATTGAGCCCACAAGAGATGCGTTACTGCTTTCTATCTTCATTGATTGAGGACAATCAAGTAGAACAAAACCAGAAGATGACCATTTTGCTGAGTCGATTTCCATTTGGTTGCCCAAACTTTGTGGTGAATGACTACCCAGTTTACACGTCTCATAGACTGTGGAGAACAAAACAATATAGAAAGAGAAAAAATACTCCATTACATTCTTTTCTTTCAAAAGAACAAAAACAAGCTTAAAAAGAAATCAGTTAGATGAAAATATACAAGTATTCTAAATGAAAGAAAGCATGAACATCTGGGGCATTAGAATGACATGAATATAATTTCAATTTCAAGTGATGTAACTCGAAATGCTAGATATTTTACTGTAACCCAAATTCTGGATAGTGTGGATAGGAAAGGCCTTCTGTTTAAGAACCACTCTCATTATGTATCATTGTGGAGAATGGTGTTTTCAATAGAAGTGGGACAGGAAAACACATAGTAGAGATAAGCACCAATAATCCACATCAAGTTAGCTCGTCACTACTAGGATAAAATAAAAACTTCTTTCAGCAAAAATAACAATGTAAAACTTTCAAACGTCTATGCCAGTACAAACTAAGTAACAACCGATTCATCTCGACTTGAAGCATAAAAACACCACCCACTCACCAGTTCCTAGTTGCTGGAAAAAATCAGCAGCAGCAGAAGTTAGTGGATCAATGTCTGGACATATAACATTGTAAGTAATCTGCAACAATTAATGAACAAAGTTGCAAAATCACTGAAAAAAGGAAAGCAAATTATAAAAAACTTCAAAATGAAAATTACAGAAATGCAGAAAATGAAAAATGTTGCATTCACCAATATGAGTGGCAACTGTTTGGGTATTGGACTTACAGGTTTCTGTAATGCGTATGGTTCAAGAGGAGCCTTCTCCCAAAGTTGCAAGGAGCTTGCAGACGTCTTAAGCCAATCATCCTGGTACCTATAACGAAAAACATAATTTGTAAGTATCTCCACATATGGAGCATCAACTTAAACTACGAGAAGCAGCCTGTCTTAGTCCATCATCCCCGTAAAAAATCCATAGAACAAAGCAAAACCTCATTATTTGAAGCAAATCCTCCACTAACATCTTATCCGAGCAGATGACTAGAACCATCTAGTAATATCTTTCTTTCAACCACTTTCTTTCTTCTGACTGGGCAGGAGTTTAAGAGACACAGTCAAGGAAAGAATTATATTTTTTATTTTTGATTGGCACCGGGTGTTTGGAACAAAGTCCCAACTAATCCCAGACATCTTCAAGGAAAGAATTGAGTATATGGATTACTGAAAAGGCTCAAAATTGCTAACTTGGAAAAATATCTTCTATAACCCTTTTTGGTTCCAACCTTGTAGTTGTGGTAAAGGGCTGTTATGCTTGTTCTCTTTATTTGCTATATACCGCAACACCTTATAAGTTAAAAAATATTATATCTCTCCTACAAAATAAGAAGGGTGGTCTAGTAGACTGGTATAAAACAAAATGACTTGAATTCACAGTTGTATGTATGGATGTCAAGTGGCATTTGGTCAAGGTGGTTGGCCCTAGTATGGAACCCTTTTAAATAAAATCAAATATAAGAAATCTTGCTAACCAGTGATATTTCTAAAGCATTTTGCAAAGGATCTAATAACAAAAAGCAGTTAGGGCATTATTTGAAGGAACCACTTCAACTGTAATGGTGCTTATTTTTCTCTGTCAATACATGGGCTGTAAGTTTAAATTAAAGCGGCAGCAGAAGCCAGGAACTCTTCCTAAATCTCAACCGCATGAACATGGACAGGCAATAATCTAATTGGTTTATTTTTAACCAGCAAGACATTCTGTTAAAACCCCCTGAATTGTGGGCTAGAAACCTGAGTGTTTAACACAATAGAAATGCCAATTAATATTCTAATACATGCCAAAGGTTGCTCATGAAGTCTAATGACATGTCGATACAACCAGTTTCCATAATACCAATTCATGTTTTACCTATGTTTCGAAATGCCTATATATTTATCCCAGGTCAGAGACTTTTGTTTCTTTTGATGAGCAATTTCATATCAGAAGATGTAACTCATATATCATACAATTCAATATAAATAGTATAATAACTGATATTTTTGATGGCCCTATGGTTGATCCTCTGGCTTGTTGAGGCATCAAAACTATGTTTATGTTTCCTATTGTAAGAAAAGAAAATTTTCATTCCCATATTTATTTTTCCCTTTGTTCATTGCTGGTTTTTTTTTTTTCTCTCTCTCTCTCTCTCTCTCTATATTGAGGGTTTTCTTCCACTGCACCTAATATAATTAGGTTGCAACCCTTCTGCCAAATTAAAGGTGGCACATATGTCATTTGATGTCTCGTAATGCAAAAATATTAGATTATTTGATTACTATGGTTATGCTCAAATCTCTAATAGATGGTAACAATAG
This sequence comes from Carya cathayensis, assembly GCA_011037825.1. NCBI lineage: Eukaryota > Viridiplantae > Streptophyta > Magnoliopsida > Fagales > Juglandaceae > Carya > Carya cathayensis. Next base: position 538,443 of record QGSO01000278.1, read on the forward strand.
CCACTCTAAGGGATGAATAGAGTCTTCAAAACCAGGAGTCTGAGAGATCTCTGTGACGTGTTCTTGACGTCTAACTGGGATGAGAAAAATGAGTGAATTTCCATAGTTTTATTATGATAAGATTCGTGTTTCTATCTTTAACAAGATGTAATAAGCCTCTTATTGTTATGAATGTCTCCCTTTGGTCCTTGCAAATAGGCCTTCTCCATATAAAAAAAATGCTATTGGTACATTATTTGATTTTTCAGATGTCAATGTAAAATTTGTTTAACAAGGTATCATACCCAACAAGTATAGCAGGCAAAGGAAGAACAAGAAGTGTTGGTCTTAGCCGGGTGCTTTGTTGCTGCTCTGACTCTGAGGCACAGATTTCTTGGTTAGATCTCCTTTGGCATGTCTCATCCACTTTTGCTCTATCTGTTGCACTAGAGACTGCATCAATGGTCAAACTGCCTATAACTGAAAGCCAATGTGTAAACAAGGATAATTATACCTTTAAGAGAAGATGATCCACCAGCAGAAGACTGAGATGGACTCACTGGTTCTCCAACAGTACTGGAAGAATCTCTGCATTCACTTATAGAAGACTCAGCAGAAAATCCATCACCCGTGCTTCCAGCATCAACTGATGGATTGCGGCCTTTGCACCAATCATTGACAGACAATGGACCATCCAAAATACTGAAAGCAGATTTTAAGGCTGTCTTTATGTCAGACTGCAACAAATTAATCACAGACGAAGCATGAACCTGAAAACACAATATATCCTCTTCATAAGATCATTAAATGACCAATACACAAGTATATTATGATCTCACATCTTAAGCCTGTATTGTCCACAAACAGAAAGATAACCACTAATAGACTATACATTTGACTAATTAAAATTTAACTAAATGATTGAACTGAAAGAAATGGCATCTCAATCTCAATTCTAAAGATCCCCAAGCCCAAGCAGAAGGTTGCCTTCTGGACGAACAAGTATAAACAAGGAAACAGTATCAATTGTATTACCTAAACTTTTAAAAGGTACTTTGCCATGAAGCTTTCCTACCCAAAGTATGTGTGTCATTTCGTAAAGAATTGTAACACATGACAGAGCCAAATAAACTGTATATTCCTTCAAGGACATATTTACAGAACTATATATTCAAGTTGAGTTTTTTAATGACAGAGCATCTCAGAAGGCAAAGTTCCTAATTTTGGAAATAAGATTATTTACTTAATGTTATAAATAAACAAGACTACTCGAAAAGTGGCTTGGAATTAACTCTGCTATACTCGACTTTGGCTTAATTCATAATAAGCTATTCATGAACACAAAATCAATTCTTAAACGACTCAACTCCTATAAAGCTTGCCGTGACTGGTATCATATTTATTATTTTGTGCAGTATCATTCTTAATGCTATAATGAGAATATCCCAAGTATTTGAAAGGATAAGAAGAAATCATAATCCTAATACGATAGTGTTGTTTGAATCTTTTTTAACATAATCATCAACATGTTTGTATAAACTATATAAAAATATTCAAAAGAACACAAAATTTTGTTTATAAAAATTTCTGAACAAGCTTTAACTTGCTCAAAAAATAAATGAACTGCTCATGAACATAAAAGTTACTCAATATTAAGCTCAAACTCAACTCTTAAAATAACAATTACCCAAACAGAGCTTAACGGCCCACTACTTGCTTGAACTCGAATTGTTTACACCTTTATTTCTACAAACGTTATTTATTATATATGGCATCATTATACATTCTTTAGACGCATTATACGCAACAGACTTACACTCATACAAAAATCCATTTCCCACATTCTTCAGTTTTGCATGATTCCATTAGTAGTACATATGATCTGACAGTGACATATAACTTAGACTTAAAAATTAAAAACTCAGCACAAGCACTAAATATCAATGTCTAGTACAAAACCAAAAATACAGAAGGTGCGGCTATTAACAATTAAAAAGAAATCATTGGTATAAAATTGAAACTTACATCAGCAGAAAGTGGATCCACTAACTCCACACCAGCAATGTCAAGTGCATGGCAAGAAGCCAAAGTCCCCCCACAACCAGCATGCATCATAAAAGGTCCACAAGAAAATCCCCGCTTCCACTGCTCTTGTAATGCAAGCCAACCATAAGCACCATCACCACAATCCCCATCAAGGGTCAGATCAACAGAGGACGTAGCTTGTTGGACAAGTAATGCCATTCCATCAAGAAGCTCTTGAAGAGGTTGCATTTGTCTAAAAGAAAGGATAGCTTCCTCATTGAACGAATTATGAGGTAAGGATGGACTAATTTCCATACTTGGTGAGTTTGAGAGCTTCGGAACTTTAGGAACTCCAACAGAGCGCCAAACACCAACAGGCGCATTAAGGTGCCCATCTAGAATTCCATCAGTATCACCAGCTATTCTAATTGGTATAGTCTCTTTCTTTTTCACCTCATACTTGCTAGATGTATTGTCCGTCATTGTACTTTGGTCACCAGATAGCTGATTAAAAACATTACTTCCAGTTAATCTACTCAAATTAATAGGCATAGAGGTACCGGAAGATAATAGCGTGTGCCTTATCCTGCACATGGAGGCCTGGAACATCAGACATTCAACTTCAGTTGCAAACACGGTCTTCATAGACTGAAGGAAAGGTGCCAATTCAAGAGTGCCTTCAGACACTTTTCTCAGGGAAGATTTAACAGCATTTGTAGAGTTTAAACTAGAGAATGGAGTTGGTGCCACCCCCTCAGACATAGCAACACTATTATTACCTACAAGAAATTTTTTATCATGTCGCTCTTTCCCCCTTTCCACATGAGTGTAATATTTTTTTGAGTGGACAACGGCACTCACATCATTCCTTCCAGGCAATGGTTTTGAGCTCATGGGCAGGGTAGTCTTTTCATCTGATCCATCAAAGCAAGGAGAAGAGGGTGGTGTTGCACCATAGATGTAATTATTTGAGCTTGAATTGGAACTCTCCTCTCTTCGAGATTTTGGAAAATATGGGCTTCTGAAAATGGATGACGAAAACTCGCTTGTGGGGGTCTCCACGGCTCCATATTCAGGAGCAAAAGTCATCAGCGCTTCAGCTTTTATTATATGATCGAACTCGCCAGTAGAGGATGCTAGAGTGTGGTTTGCCAGACCTGATGACAAACTGTTATTTGTGACTTCTTGACTTTTGCTGAGATACTCCTCTTGGGCTAATGGAGGGGGTGGATCAAAACTCTCAAACGATTGAAAACCTACAGGCAATAGCATCTGATCAGAAACATCCATCATCCCAACTGGACTGGGACCCACATCTCCACAATCTGGTGCAGAAAACATAAGCGCCTGTGATTCCGCAGTTCCTGGGGGCTTTGGAAAACAAGGGGTCATCGTGAGATTCAATGTAAAGTTTGCAATATCACCTCAAAGCATTTTAAAGCAAAACATGGGGGGGAGGGGATAGCCAGGGGTGGGTAGGAAGGAAACCAAAACCACTTGAGGGAGGAAATTGTAAGTAGTAAGGTCGTTTTATGTCTAGCTTTAGTGACGTATTTGCAACTTAACTGGTGAAATATACATGCAAAGATTAAAAAGAAAAACATAAGGATGTGCCTCTACCATGTCATCACTGCCTTGGAGTAGAAAAACAATTCTAACCACATGGTAAGAAACATCTTTAAGAGAGACAGAGAGAGAAAGAGAGAGAGGAAGCAGTTATTTTTTATTTCCTCTTTTCTACTTTTGAGGGTTGTTCCTTATCAGTACTTATGCCTATTGTACCGTACCCTCTTCAAATTCTAGTAATTAACCTGCCAATAATTCATCAAGCCCATAAATATGGGCAATGACGTTGCCTACTTGATGTCCGGCACCATATTTACAAAGTTTACTTCTTTATTATATTGCACAATATATTCATGAATAATAATACTAACGTCATCTGCTCAAATGGTTACTCCACAATGAAAGAAGTATGTCACAAGGAAAAAGGTACAATCACAAGGAAAAAGGTACAATATGTCAAGTCAAAAATCCATCACCAAGACTCGTCCTTGGATCGAGGTACTTCCTCCAGGAACACTCACCAGGAGCCCTCAGTGCCCAGAAATTCCTATTATTTGCCTTGAGGAAAGAAATACCATACTTCTAGCCCTATTAATCATTGAGTGTCCTATCAAGAAAAACAATCTAGAACTTGATTTAATTAAAACCTTAGTGCTACTAAATTCATATACAGTTTGCATTCCCCAACATAAAAATGTTTTGATAAGTAAAAATTTTTTTTATTGAATCAGGTGAAGAGTCGTAACCCAATTACCTAGAGTACACAAAAGAGAACACCTAGTTACAAGTTAGGAGCTGGATACGGATACAAGAAAGAAAGAGAACACCTGAAGAAAAAATCCTGAAAAAATCATTATTCCATTTAATTGATAAATAAACCATACATCCCAAAGATCCAATGTTCCCTCAAAACAACAGATCAGATGAGGAGCTCCCTCCAATTTCATATCAGTAGTGTTATCAGCATATATCAAACGTGCAGATTGAAATCATTGTGAAGGCTAAGAAAATACCTCCCCAAAAGGCAAGGCATCATTTTCGAAGAAGTCCCCAAAATCTCCAAACTCAGAGAGGAGAGCTTGGATATCCATGACCATACCTCTGTCATCATCATCCCAATCCCAATCGGATCCAATCTGCTCACTTGCAACTCCTGTTATGGCTGAATTGTCAACTTCCATGGAAATAAAATCAGACTTATAAGCTTCTTGCACAAGAGCATTTGTCTCTGTACCCACTTGACCAAATGAATCTGTCATCCCAGTTCGAGGACGCTTAGAGCCCTGCATTGACATTAAGTTCACTCAGTTTGCTGGCATCCACAAATTAAATGCAGATTGGTGAGGGGAAAAGAAAAGAGGAAATCATTTCTCAATTTAGCAATAAGATGTGAAGTGAGATTCACATCCAACCCCATAAAAGGAAGTCCTGACATGCCCTCATTTGAACAAGTATTAATTCCCACTAAGAGTGAGACGTCCTCATTTAACAAGTTAAATTAAAAGAGTACTGAAAATAAAAAAGTAGACAGATGAATAAACAAAGTTCTGAAACTCAAGGGTACATAAGGACAATAGATTGTGTTGCTTCAATAAAACTGTGATGCTAGAGCAATCAACTTAGAAGGAAAAATCCAATATCACAAATGATAAGATCAAGTACTTAAATCCAGTATTAACATAGAATTTCGCCACTTCAGTTAATTCAAGAAAAAAGCCAATTCAGCCTTTGGAGTTCACAATTTGACTTGATAACAAAACCGCTGATTTATGACAAGCAACAGCACCAAAGGGCATTCCTAACTCATTAGAGGTCATACATTCCTAACCAGTCAAGTGGAAGAAGGGACCTTATTTCTTTTCCTTAATGTAACATATGGGCCTTAAAAGATGGGCCAAGATTTTTGACTTGTGTCCATGGGCCATATCTCAAAATCATTTGGCCCAACTTATTTAAAGATAACATGTTTAATTAAATGGGCCATATTACCTTGAAGGCCCATAAGATCACTTATTACTGCATTGTGAGGTGACACGAGTGTTGTGGGATGAGATCTTTAGAAGAGTTGGTGTGGCTTGGGTTATGCCTTTGAGGGTGGTGGATTTAATAGCTTGTTGGAAGGAGGTTCAAGGCTGTCCCCGAGTGGCAGCAGTGTGGAGGATGATTCCTTTGTGCATTATGTGGTGTATTTGGATGGAAAGGAATGCTCGGTGCTTTGAAGATAGAGAGCGTACAATGGAGGAACTTCAGAACTTTTTTGTACACACTTTATTACTCTGGTTTTCAGCCATTGTGCTTAACAGAACTAGTGTTCATGATTTTCTGTCCTTACTTTCTGGTTCCAAGAATATATTTAGGTGTTCTTTTGTATACTTCCTGTGTACACAGGCTTCGCCTACTTCATTTGTATCAATAAAATTTTCATCTTACTTTTCAAAAAAAAAAAAGATTATGCAAGCCCTTAACAACATTGTGAATCTGATTAGCATTTCTTGTATAACCAGATCTTAACTTCCAAATACTTGCCCATCGTTAACTAATTAAATCTGGAAATAGAGGCTGACTTATTCACAAGCAATCACCAAAACTCGCACACATTTTCTAAACCCTCTGAACAACCCTTGAAGGCCAGCCACTGAAAGCCAGGATCGAATTCTCCAATCTTGAGATTCTTGGCACTCCATCACTCATAATCCTTCCCTCCATACTGCAAACAAGACTCTGATTATGTTTTTATGTTTAATGACATGGTTTAATTTAAGGATTTGTTATGATTAATGAAGTATTTGTTAATTATGTGGGTCTATTGCTTGGTGCGAGTTACGTATGTTACGTGGCATCCCTAAGGGAGGAGGTGTTACATATAAGTAGTTAAGCATTTCGTTGGAGAACACAAAAGGCTTAGCCCAAGTACACAGGAAGTATACAAGAGAAACTCCTAATTAGGAACAGAATAAAATACAAGGAAATCATGAAAACTTAAAATCTATTGTAGTCGCCCAAAGGATAGTATTGAGTAAGGTTTTAAACTCTTCCATCATCCACTCATGGTCCTAAAACTTTCAATCATTTCTTTCCCTCCAAAAACACCACACCCCTTAGCCCAAAAAAAAAATCATACTAGACAGATAGGAGCCATCTTCCACACATAGGATGGAGAGAAACTGATCATAAGGCCTTCACACAGTAAGACCTAAAAACCTAATAATTACCTGCATCAAGTATGACAAAAGAAAACTGAAAAAAAAAAAGAAAAAGAGAGAGACTCCTTTCTTCCAACTGCATCTGCCACTACGAGCTAACCACCAATACCAAAACTAATTTAGACAGGAAGAAGCATTACACCATTTCTAAACATTTGGATAGATCTAAGCTTCCCCATAATTGAATTTAGCCCCCACATCCAACTATCCCCGCCCTCACAACTATAGTAGGGTAATTACCTCTCAAAGTTTTTTTTTATAGGTATTACCTCTCAAAGTTAGTGAAACAATTCTTGGTTATATTATCAATAGAAGTTCTAAAAAAAGTTATTAGAAGTTAGAAGATTCACAGATCAAATTGATTTTATTGTAAGTTGGATGATCTTGAAACCATGAATAAACCCTTCATCATGATGTTATAGGGGAAGGTGCCATTTGAGCTAAGGCTCAATGGCCAATAATCAAATCATTTTTTTTTATATAAGTAAACATTTATATGATATTAATTCAAATAGGTATAGCCCAAGTACACAAGGGGGTAAACAAGAGATAACACCTATTTAGGAAGAAGAAATAGAAATAAAAAAATTCATGAAAATCAGGGCAGATGAAATCTACAGCTTTGGCCCAAAGAACAAGGTTCTAATAAAAAGTAATCTGATCTCCTCCAATGAACGCTCCCTGTATTCAAACGTCCAGTCATTTCTTTCCTGCCATATGCACCAAAGAATACATAGAGGAATCATCTTCCACACAGCTGAGATTTGTGGAATACCGCCCAGATTCGTCCAACATGCCAAAAGTTCAACAACTGTTGCAGGCATAACCCAGGCTAGCTCTACTCGTCTGAATACATAGATCCATAACGCTCTAGCAACCTTGCAATGTAGTAGAAGATGATCCAGAGTCTCACCACATTGTTTGCACATATAGCACCAGTCCACTACTATCACCCCGTGTTTCTGTAAATTATCCTTCGTCAATATCTTTCCCAGACACTGTCCAAGCAAAATATGCCACCCTAGGCGGTGCCTTATTTCTCCAAATTCTTATCCATGGGAAGTGATTATTCTGCGGTTGTGTGAGGGCCTTATAGAAATAACGAACCAAAAAAATACCTTTTCTGGCAGTACACACCACAAAGTATCAGCTCCTTGAGTGCTTGGTCTCATGGGGTATAAGAGTAGGAAAAAATCTGCAAAATTGCTGACTTCCCAGTCTTGGGCCACCCTAGTGAAGCTCACATTCCAATTGTACTAGATCACCTGTCATCTCCATTAGGTCCACCATTGAAGCTTCTTTCTCACGTGCAAGGATGAACATTGCAGGGAATGTGTCCTCAAGAGCTCTGCATCACAAAAATCCCGGATCTTCCATACAAGACTTACGGGGCCTACTATTATTTTTCCTTTGTCTTGGCCCACAGGTTGAGGCTCATTGAATTGACCCAGACCCATATGAGCCTCCCCTTTGTCCTGGACCTCGAATTAAGGCCCATTGTAGCAGCCCACATCCCGTTGACTTAACAACCTTTCTAGCTCATTTAGCCTCACACCCACATTAAGGTTACGTTTCGATGTTGAGATGAGATGAGTTGAATTGAGTTGCGAATAGTTGCATTTTATGGGTCCCATTGAGATGGGTTTAACTTTTTAAGGTTGAGATGAGTTTAATTTTTTAAATTAAAATGTCTAAAGTAGGTTGAGGTGAGTTTTAACTTTTTTAAAGGAAATTGAAAAAGTAGTAGATCCCATCAATGATTAGTTTGAGATGAGTTGAGTTTGGTTCAACAACAAAACACAACCTAAGTTTCCCTTTACCAGGACCACATTCCAAACAGCCCAAGCCCAGGCCTAGGCCCACCTCTTGTTTTCATTCAACGCACCATATAAGGCTGTCCATCCTCTCTTGCAAAAACCATTTGCTTTTTCATGTTCAACAACATACCATACACGCCTCATTCTGTCAAACCGACAGCACACCTGCCACCACCACCCTGCCTTTGAGCATCTGTTGTACCAGGCGGCACGACTAGCCCTTCCAAGACCATATCCGTAGCCATGACTTGCACCAACAGCTCCTACCAGGTTGGCCGATACGTTAGGCCCTCCACCCTTGTTGCGTTCACGAAATTGCACCAGTGCCGTCAACGGTTGCTGAAAGGACCTCCTTGTACGACTGCGATTGCGGTTGTTTTGTCGTTGCCGCCGGCACCATAAATGCCTCTCCTCTGTTGCTGACTGCTTGTCCACCCTCTCTTACAGTCTCCCTCAATGCATTTGCCAACTTCCTCCATCCCTTACAATCCCTCTCCTCTGGAATGAAGATGTAGTTCCGTCTGCCACCCCCACCATACTCTATTAATGCCATGTATCAACCACGAGCATTAGAGCATCTCTGCACGATAAAGCCTCTATCACCCTCCCACGAAGTAGCATAAAAATATTTTCTTTCAACCTTCAAACTTTCCTCTAGTGTTTTGGCAAACCATAGCACTGTGGACCTCCCTAGACTAATCTCTTTCACGACTCTCCAGGTCCTCTCAATGATGTGTAAAGAACTTCCATCCCTCGTTAGCACAAAAGCTTTTGATTCTATTACTAATTGTTTCGGAAACCCCATCTTTGCGTTTACTACACCATACATGAATGCCATGAAATGTATGGTGTAGTAAATCTTATCATCAAATAGAACTAAATAATTATAAAATCACCATGAAATGTAAAAAGAACAAACAATATATCTCCTATCACTAACTACGTGTAAAAGTAACCTATGGTGTGTACAAAAACTCAACTTGATAACAGTTAATTGTTGGGTGCTAAATGACACTAGTTTCGGCAACTAGAGCATATCCCACATTTGAAGAACTATATCATATACCCAAATGCAAGGAAAACTATAGCACATATTACTGAAAGTAAAGTCTTACATCCATATGCATAAGATCTCACACATATCTAACATAAGTGCCACATACAATGCCATTTGGGATGGGGTTATTGAGAAGATTGAATGTGAGTTGGCTAGCTAGAAGCAGATGTATTTATCCAAAGGTGGTAGAATTACTTTGATCAAGAGCACTCTTTCTAATTTGTCTACATAATTCAGCTCTCTTTTTTCACTCCCTTCGAGTGTGGCTAACTTCCAAGAGAAGCTGCAATGGTACTTCCTTTGGAGTGAGCTAGGAGAAGAGGTAAAATTTCCCTTGATAAGCTGTCTCTTTTTCCACTACCTTCTAATGTGGCTAACCGCCTAGAGAAGCTGCAAAGTGACTTCTTTTGGGGGTGAGTTATATAAGAGGCCTAATTTCACTAGCTAATGAGGCCAAATTTCACTTGGTATTTGGGCCAAGATATGGTTTGCAAGTTTGAAACCTGCTTGTGTTTAATTAGGCACTCTTACGGAAGTGGCTTTGATGCTTTAGAATAAGAGAGAGTTCTTGTAGAGAACAATAGTAGCTTTTTTAAAGATGGATACTCAGTGGTGTGGGTGGTGTTCTAATGAGGTCCTAGGTCTTCATGGGGTGTGTTATGAAAGAATATAACAACAGGATGGGGAAATTTCTCTACCATACTAATAGTTATTGAAAACTACTTGCTTTGTAGATAATGAAGTACCAATATGGGGCCATTCTCCAACTGATGATTAGAAGATAAACCAGATTGTCTACACGTTAAAGAGTCAGCATCTCCCTCAAGTTCACTGGCTCCTGTAATCATCTTGTGATCACTATCGCTAGAGCTGCTGCTTATGGTGCTGATACTGCTACTGTTACTATTACTACTACTATTATAGCCATGCTTGGCATGTATTCCATTGATTTCAGTCCATGATCCTTCAACCAAATCCATATTGCTACCACTGCAAAACCAGAACGATAGTAAGAGAAAGAATTGGAAATTAAGGAACCAATTCACTCATTACCTATTTAATATCATCATTACCGATCAATAAAATTACCTATTTAATATCATCATATGCAATCCAAAAATCGAAGTAAATTGGTAATTGATGTTATAAAATACTAAGGTCAACTGTGTGATTTAATACAACTTTTTATCAGTAAATAAGAACTTTATTATGAGAAAAGTAGGCATAGCCCAAGCACACAGGATATATACAAGAGCAACACCCATGCGTGATGTCTAAAGATAAAAAGAAGTCATCATGATTTAAAACATTAAATTATATATTCATTTAGTGACAACAATTAGCACAGCAATGATCATATTAAAGAAAACTAATTACCTAAGAATGGGATTCAGTAAATTCAAACACTAATTGGATCCAGGTCATAGAATCTGTGATAAAAAGTGTCTTGAATTTGTAAGTGTCATCTGAACAATTTTTTTCAGTCTACGTAGCTGGAAATTAACTTTGACCACCAAAGACAGAATGTAAAAGCAACATTTCTTGATAAGAGCACTGCATGAACATTGTTAACTCGTGAAACAGAACAATTTTTTCAATTGTTAACTCATGAAAAAGAACAGTTTTTTCAGTCTAAGTAGCTGGAAATTAACTTGGACCACCAAAGACAGAACGTAAAAGCAAAATTTTTTTATTAGAGCACTGCATGAACATCATTAACTCATGAAACAGAACTAACCAATGCATAAAGAAACATGAACCAGGTAATGACGGTCCTATCCAATTCTGTAGCCAAAATCTGCAAATTAACAACATCATTGTTAGATTTAAGTATTATACGGCAATATTTAAGGACTTGAAATCGAAGAGGCAGTATAAATATGCACACACACCAAGAAGTTGTGGAGACAGATGAAGGGGATATTCAAGTGAGGTAATCACTTAATTAGATAGTTAAAAAGATGTCAGTGTCATACCATATTAAGCATAAAAAATCTAACGTAAATATACGTGACCACACCGAGTTTTTCCTTTACCTACCTATGAAAACATATACACCACAAAATTATTCCGACAGGAACCACCTTATTAACCAGATTTGCCCAACTGGTCGACTACCCCAACATGGGACAAACCCCAAAGCATATTAGACAACAACAAAAAAATTGCAGAACCCTCTGGAGTATATACCTTTTCAGAGAAGATCTGGCAAATGATGTATGCAGGACTGGAACAAGCACTGCCTCAGCTGGATATATGAATGTTTTTTCATGAACTGGTAATTGATTTGGCAATCCTTTCTTATCACCTTTTCCCACATCAGCAGATTCAGGAACATGATTTGTGGGAAAATTCCTCATGGCATCTGAGTTTGATTGCAATGGATTTTCACCCACAGATTTAGGGCAGCCCAGGGTAACTTCTACATAGCAACTTTGCCCCCTCATCTGGCAACCAGAATCTTGAGAAACATGATATGGTGGAACTATAAATCCATTTGGAGTCTTAAACTTGCCAGAACTGTTTTGAAAAGAAGAAAGTGAGATATATCAAATCCTAGTAATTTATTATATGTCCGAAGAAGATAACTATGCGTTTAAAAACAAAAAAGAATAAATAAATAATACCATAAATAAACTTGTTTGACAAGATCCCCAGGACAACAACCAGTGAGCCTACCGCGAATCCCATGAGGAGAAACAATCACTGCCATATCATAAAGATAAGATGAAATCAGCATAGCTGACACTTTGATATCATGACAATACACCATGTAAGGCAATTACTTGCAAAGAAACATTGGAAAAAAATAGAAAAAGAGGGGGCAGGGAGGAGCAGAAGTCCACCTCGTAGACCCCAATAGTATCCGGATGCTACAGTTAAAATTCCATCTACTAATGCATGTGAACTGTACCCCATGAAATATAAGGGACATGGAGATATCAAAAACCTTCCTCCATAATAATTTTGTGGATGGAATGAGCCTACAAATACGACAAAATCTATAAAAATCAGAACCTGCTAATGCGCAGCTTAATTCGTCTCTGCTAGCTGTGAGCATCATTTACTATCAGTAACATCAAGATCCTAAACCACTTGTGTCAACCTCAGAATTCCTCTTATGGCCATATCTTCTAGAGTATATAATAAAGCCTCGCGTGCTTTCTTCTTTGATTAGTAAATATGAATTTTATTGAGAATAGGCAAAGCCAAGTACACGGGACATATACAAGAGCCACACCTATGCATGAATGTCTAAAGATACAAGAAAATCATGTACATTCGTGCTAGTAAAGTCTATTACAGTCGACCAATGGAATGAAGTGGTAAGAAAAAAGGTTCTAAGCTGCTCACAATCCTCAGAACTTCAACCATTCCCCTCCATCCATATGCACCACCATAGAAAGGTCAGTATAATCTTCCACATAGCAGCAATTTGAGAGTTACCCCAGATGCATTTCCTTAGATTATCTAAGGTGAGAATCTTCTCTAAAAAAGCTATCCATACAAAAAAAGAAGCTTTTAGAGGGAGAAAAGAGAAGAGAGGGAGGGAGGGAGGGAGGGAGGGAGAGGGGGGGGGGGGGGGGGGGGGGGCGCTTAGTCTTCCATATGTTCTTCTGTGGGAATGTTCTTGTAGTGTGTCAAAAGTGACTTAGTCTGACTGTACAGTAAAGCTGCCCTTCTTGGATGGTGACTGCATAATCTTATCTGCTTCTCCAGTCACTCTACAATTGTACACAGATTGAAGAAATCTGTAAATGTGTCCATTACTCAATCTTGAGCAGCTCTAAGGAAAATGATATTCCATTAGGGAGAGCCACTAGAGAGATCCATGAGCTCTGCTACTGAAGCCGCCTTTGTTTGTGCAATGTTGTATGGTATTGGGTCGGCTTCTTCGAGGATTCAATCTCCACAGCATAGGTCATTCCATAATTTAATTCTAGAACCATCCCCAACTACAAAACGTGTTGATCAATGGAGATTGGTCCAGCCTCTTCTTATGTGTTTCCAAAGCCCCACCCCATGTGATGCACTCACCTCATTCGAGCACCATCCTCCCCACAATCCACCATATTTTAAATCTATGATCATCCTCCATAAAGCTCCTCTCTTACTGATATCTCCATAACCATTTACCCAATAAAGCCTTGTTGAAAACCAACAAATTCTGAATTCCCAGCCCGCCTTCGCATATAGGGGTACAAACCGTAGCCCAATTCACCAAATGAAACTTGAATTCTTCATCTACTCCCACCCCATAGAGATTCTATTTGCAATTTCTCTAACCAGTGAGCCACCTTGCATGGTATTGGAAATAAAAACAAGTAAGCAGGCAAGTTGGATAAAGTACTTTTGATAAATGCCACCTTTGGACATATAAAGCCTCTTCCAAGTCACCAATTTGCGCTCCATTTCTTCCAACACCCCATCCCAAATAGATTGACTTAAAGGAGGCACCCAATGGAAGACAGAGATACATCATTGGTAGAGTGGAGACTTTCCAACCCCAAGATATTGGCCAAACTCAAAATCCTTAGAACATTTCCAACCAAACTAATTCTAACTTGGTAAGATTCACTTTCAATCCCGATGTCACTTCAAAGTAAAGTAAAGTAAAAGAGCCCACAAAGCTTGGAATGTGATTATGACTAGCCCCACATAATAGAAGAGTGCTGCAAATAAGAGGTGGGTCATCTCAAGTGTGCTGATTCGTGCATCCCCTACAACAAAGCCAGATAGAAATACACCTTCCACAAGACCTGCGATCATTTTACTAAAAATTAGTAAAAAACAACGAGTAATAGAGATAGGGGGATCACCCTGCATCAAACCCCTCTAGCTTCCGAAGCAGCCCATTGGTGTACCATTCACCAAAATAGAGAAATGTACAGTGGAGATGCAAAATTTAATCCAAGAACACCATCTTGCTCCAAGTCCACACCTCTCAAGCATGTATAACAAAAAATTCCAGTTTACTCAGTCATATGCCTTCTCCATGTCAAGTTTGCATAATAACCCTAGTTCACCCGACTTGATGCGAATCTCCAAACATTCATTGGCAATGAGAACCAAGTCAAGAATTTTCCAACCTCATATGAATGCATTTTGGGGCTAGGATATGATCTTCTCCAATACTATACTCAATCTATTAGCCAATATTCCTTTGAAAGAATTTTGTACATTCCACTCACCGAACTAATAGGACGAAAGTCCCTTAATCTCCACCACCCCTGGCTTCTTTGGGATAAGAGCAATGAGAGTAGCACTTAGGTTTTTTTCAAAATTACCTCCTTCATGAAACTCGCGGAAGAAGCTCATGATGTCATCTTTAACTACCTCCCAACATGCCTTAAAGAAGGCCATAGTGAACCCATCCGGACTTAGAGCTTTGTCACCTGCCATACCTCTCATCACCTTGCAAATCTCCACCTACTCAAATAGCCTCTCTAGCCAACTTGCTTCTTGCTGGTCAATTGACTAAAAAACAAGGTCATCCAGACATGGTCTCCAAGAAAATTCTAAAAGTAGTTGTGCATAGTAATTGGTAATGTGATCCATGATCTCAGACGGATTCAATGTAATCCTCCCATCTACCAATAAGGACTCAATTACATTGTGTCTTCTATGTGAATTAGCCATGCGATGGAAGAACTTGGTGCATTTATCCCCTTCTTTTAACCATAAAGCCCTCAATTTTTGTCTCCATATAGGTATGGCATGGGCAATGCCTAGAAGGGTGATAGAGCTATTGGCATGTTGGAGAGGAATCCGGGGTAAGGGGCAGAATGCGGCTATTTGGAAGATGGTGCCTCTTTGTCTGATGTGGTGCACTTGGAACAAAAGGAATAGTCGTCGTTTTGAGGAGAAGGAGCATTCACCAGAAGGGTTTAGGGACTTTTTTATCATACCTTATTACTTTGGGCTTCTTCTATTGTACTAAAGGGCACTTCTTTCAACGATTTTTATGCTGCTTTTTGCAGCTCTTAGCTTGTATCTAATCTCTTTTGTATACTCCCTATGTTCTCAGGCCTGCCTATTTTCACGATTTAATATATTTCTTCTTACTTATTAAAAAAAAAAGAATTGTCTCCATAAAATCTCTTTCACAATTTAATATATTCAAGATAAGATGCTTTGGTGAGCCTTTTCTTCTTCTAAAAGCTCCACATCCTCCAAACCTTGTAATTTGTCAAAGAGGGACTTTTTCCAGTGTTCCACATTCCCGAAAATCTGCTCATTCCACTTCTTCAAGTCCACCTTGAGAGCCTTTAGCTTACAAGCCAGCACATAACTCGGGTTGCTCTGCATGAGATAGGAAGACCAGCATTGCCTAACTGGCTCAACAAAGCCTTCTGATTTCAGCGACATGTTCTCAAACTTAAAATTTCTTTTACCTCCCTAGATGCCTCCACAATCAATGAGAATGGGGCAATGATCTGAACATAACCTTGGAAGCCATTTTTGGATTAGGTCCAAAAAATGTGCTTCCCAATCGGACGAAATAAGGAATCTATCAAGTCTTGACCAAGCTTAGTCAACTCTATGATTCAGCAGATCGATAACAGAGTTGGGCTTTGAGCACGTCAACCTGATAATGTCGTCTCACAAAGGTGCAAAAGGTAATGGACAACCGCACTATAATTACATTATCAAAAATCCCTAAATCTAAATCTAAGTGAGGTCAAGTTGTCAGACTGAAGTCTGTTAACCTCATTTAAAATTTTTTGATAAGATTATTTTTATTAATGATCAGTAAAAGGGATATAGGTACAATCAAGGTAGACCAATGAGGCCAGCTCACATGGATCTATTCTTTTTCAGTCATATCTGTAATCCAAAAATGAGAAAGTGATTTGCGCATAGTCTTGGAAGTCTATGTAGGGCCACTTAAGGAAATATAGCTTACCAAGCAAGGGAATGGAGGAATCTGTCCATACGCCTACTAACCACCCTATACAAGCGGATAGTTGGCCTCCCCACCTCCACCTAAGCAAGGTGACCATTTCCCATTCCACCCAAACCCTACCGACACACCCATATCCTTTGAACATGACGGCAAGTTTCCTATCCCATTCGTTGTGGCCACCCACCCACAAAAAATACAGTCTACGAGATTTCAATTCCAACTTCAAACCAAACTGACATACAAAATTACAAATCTAATTCCAAATCCAATCTCCTCCATAGTCCACAATTATAGACTCGCAATGTAGATAATAGGGAATAGCGTTGTGACTTCGTGAGCTTGTGTCGTTGTGCGAGTCTGTAATCTACAATGAAAAGGAGAGTGTTTTTCATAGACACAAACAATGAGTTAGATTAGGCAAAAGGGAGAGATAAACAGAGAAATGGAGGGAAATAAGCCATGGCAAGGGAAAGAGAGAAAGAGACAAAAGGATGGATACCATGAAGAGGGAGAGAGAGTAAAGACAGAAACTTACAAAGACTCAGACCACGATGGCTGCTGGACGGCAGTGGCTGGAAGGGAAGGAGTTGATCTATGATACAAGTGACAGAGAGTTCTAAGAGTGGGAGAAAATCTGTGAAATGGGGAGGAGGAAGGATCTCAAAGTGAAATGTTAGGATTCCAAACGATGTTGCTTGACACCTTCTTAATCTATAGAGGGCAGTCAAGTGGGTGCCATTGCTTTTCCCTACCCGCTATATGTAGTTTTAAGCCTTCACCCACCTATTCGACCGTGGCAATAGCCGAGTGGCCTACCCATTATCTTAGTGGGATGGGCAGTTTAAATGGGCGGGTAGGGCCCAGATGGCCAGCCGCCCACCCATATATGTCACTCATATTCCAAGAGTGCATACCCCTACTATTAGACAATGTAAATGTACCCCCTACCATTGGAAGATCAATGAAATTTTGCTCAAATATAAAATATGAAAATTCCACCATGGCTAGACTAGAGTGAGCTGCTCCTGACCTTCACTAAAGAATCTGGTGAGTTAAAGTCCCTCAATTGCAGCATGGCATCTTCCACCAGCTGATTCCAACTCATCCTATAAATGACATCTAACCTGGTCAGAGTCAAGGCGATAGAACCCCCCACAAAGACCCCTTGAATGAGGAAGCAACTATGACTTCCAGCAAGCACATTTTGACTTTTTCTGATACCCAACGATCACACTTCTTTTCAAAAAAGTTTACCACACTAAGATCCCACACAATCAAAAATCCCCCCCCCCCCAAAAAAAAAAAAAACCCAAATGCACCCAATGAAGCCAAATAGCATCAATCTTTACGTTAGCATCCCCACAAACTTCAAACAACAGTGCTGGAAACATTTTAATTTTGCTTCCTAAAGATAAATGGCATCACTCATCACTCTTCCATTCCCTTAATTAATTCTGCACTCAGAATCATTTTCCTCCTTACTAAGACCTTAACATTCCAAGATAGATTATTTGGCTTCATGGGGTATCGACGACATCCCTCCTCCTCTTTATCCTACTCCAGCTAGACCTACCAACCTTCAAGTCATTAATTGACGCAAGCCTAATGTCCAGCCTTGATGTAAGCCTACAGTCATATATAGGATCAGTGCATTCCATGAGAAGATGGAAAACCAAATGAAGCGTTGCACAAAGTTAACCTGAAATAGCCAATGGGATACGACCCAAATGGCACTTACACAAAGGTTCCAATTTTGAAGGGTGTGAGTTAAGAGATGAAGCACAGAAATGGCTGACCCACAATGCCCCTGGCTACTTAAACCAGGCTGAATAGGTCCTTTTTTTCCCATTCAGCGACTTTGCACAGTTTTAGAATTTTTTCTTTCTATCTTAACCACATGCGCGCATGCATGCACATTAGTCTTGCCATCCAGATATAAGTACATCAACAGGAAGCACAAGAAAAATTTGTAGCAGACACTGTATCTAAAGTCAAATAAGTCAATAGAGGCCAAGCATAGAAAATACAGCAACCTGGAAGTCTGTAACCCGAATTATTGGAAGAACGCTGCAATGCTCCTTCAATATCTCCACCTGAAAGTGTTCGGGTATGCCTACAAACAGATAGGGAAAGCAATATCAATTCAATCTGCATGGCAGTAAAAACTCAGCACCATAGAAGATATACTATGACACTACAATTAATAAGCAAAATAAGGTGTGAACTTAAACATACTTTGCTGAAATTATGGCATGTACAAAGACTGCCTCTTCAGTCGCAGCAAAGACAAACTCAACAGTTGGTTGCCCTCTCCTGCAGATGCACCAATCATGCATCAACGAAAAAGCAACATGCTAAACCTGATTCTACCAAAGTTACCCAATCCGGCCACAAATATTGAGTGCAAGCAAAGTTATTTCTTACAAATGCATACAGCTACAAGGAGAACCAGAAGAAAGGAAGAAAGTACATCCATCAAAAATAATTAATTTCCTCTTAAGTATCATTTTCACTAACAAAAATAATGTATACAAATAAATGAGTATGCATATAAAGGAAATGCCCCGCCTAAATGTAGATCCCATATGCAGAGCAACCGATGTGGTGAACACTTATTTTAACACTTAACCACTGCACAAAGTGGTCATGCACACAATTTCCCCCTTTAAATCAGGCTAGGAAGTTCAATGCCTCGTCAGTGCTCAAGGTAACCAAATGTTCACAGATTTGAGAGAAAACATGGATAAACCAGAGATTCTTTGTCTTCCACAAATAAACCAAGTTCTATATCACAATAAAAAACAAAGGAAAAAAGAAAGAAAATCCAGATGTGTTTTTTCCGTAAACAAGGATTTTATTGATGATATTAATAGGCATAGCTCAAGTACACAGGACGTATACAAGAGCGACCTAAGCGTGTGTGTCCAATGATACAAGAAAATCATGGCTATTCAAGCCATTGAAATCTATTACAATCAACCAATGGAATAAAGTACTAAAAAAAGAGTTCTAATCTCTTCCATTGACCATTTACAATCCTCGAAACTTCTTGCATTCCTCTCCCTCCAAAGGCACCACCATAGACAAATTGGAAAATCCATATGTACCTTTCTTTGAATAATTACCAATGGCATATAATTTATATATATATAAGTACCAATGACATATAAACTAAAACCAAAGGGAGCAAAAAAGTGCATTTGCAATAATCTAAGGCAAATATTATGAAATTTCTGGATTTCAAGAAAAGGTGTGTTAACTGTCTAGACATTTTAGATTAGAGAAAAGAAATGGCTAACTTCCAAGGATAACCCCATCTTATTATTATAAGCTTGGAGTGATCACTCTAAGAAAACTTTGAGGACATCTTTGGTGTCATGTGGAAGTTTTATAGAGAGAGAGAGAGAGAGAGAGAGAGAGAAGAAATATGAGAAAAAATTGTTCATATTCATTTCTTGCCTCTAGCACTTTTGACTATAACATGCCCATACCCACATTCACAAACAACTAGGAGGGTGTATAGTCTCCATTCCATTACTCACTGATTTTAAAGTTGCGATTAAGTAAGAGTTGGAACATTTCCAATATGACCACATTTTACGCTTTTATCCTTCTACATTATACAAAATAATCTTGTATCTTTTTTTTATTTATAGGTAAAAAAAGTTTATTGACCCACGTAAATAGACAAAGCCCGAGTACACAAGAAATATACGAGAAAGAGCCTAATTACAAAAATTATCGTGATAATCCTCATTGCCTTCAATATTAAAACTAGTGTCATTTATTTTCTTCCTTCCTTTTTACATATAAAGCATCTACTACCATCAACATATGATTGTGAACAAACCTGAACATTTCCTCACTTTGTGATGGACAATACTTTGAAAACACATCTCCAAATCTCACGTAGGAAAGTCCGGCAAGTGTTCTGCCCATTCCAACAAGATATATGTCAAGTTAAGAACAAGAAAATCTTCACCGCTTTAGTTTTGGAAATGGAAGATTAGGGACCTCTCTATACAATTCCTTAAAGCCTGTGAAAGGGCAGCTGCAACCTCTTCTGAGTCTCCAGGAGCCAACCATATTCCAGATGCAATTACTTCACATTAACAAATCAAAATAAGATAGTAGTACTAAAATCGTATTTGAAAAAAATTGCATGTGAAAATAGAGCAAACCAAAGAAAATAGAAGTTACAAAATAGCAAAAAACGAAAATACCATCCATGATGCTCCATAAAACAACCGCATTGAAAAAAAAAATTACACTCTAGAACATGATACCTCTTAATCTCGAGACTGCACTTTGAGCAGTATCAACAACGGATAAATGACGCCCAGGAAGAAAAAGCCAGAGCTTGATTTTCTCATCTGTGAAAATTGAATGGGTGCACTGTAGTTAGATAACCAAAGATCATCGGTTTCAATATAAATAGTACATGGTAACAGGATAGTGAAAAATTACAACAGCGGCATCTCCTACCAGGATTGTGCAGACCTTGAGAGGGATCCCAGGGCCCAACAAAGGAATTGGTCCATGTGCTGAGAAGTCCTTCCTTTTGCAACTGTAGATGTGATGAAAGCACCGACAGCATAGCAGTATCTTTCTGCTCTATTTTCACACTGTTCAATATGAAAGAAATCTTACTGCGCAACTGCTTATAATCTCCAACTAAACTGCCTTACTGACCATCTCAATCAACTTGGACTACACAAGAGAGAACATAAACTTCCAAAAATCCAAACCTTTTGTCAGGTAGAGAGCTCAAATCGGCTTCGTGGGGAAGAAACTGGAACCATGATATCTGATTAAGGCCTCCCTATAGAAATGGAAGATAAAACAAAAAATATAAGAAATGCAAGGACCAGATATGAGAACCAAGAATTGACAATTATAACAAATATACAAAAGAATACAAGCCAGAAGCCACATTGTATGTTTCACGCCAGCAGGTTAGCAGCAATGTTGGCCATTATGTAATGAATGGTGGTAAAAAAATGAAACTGGTCATGCTAGTGGAGGTCCTACATGTGAAAGACAGGGGCCATGGCAAGTGGCAATACTAGTTCCGGCACATGAACTGAGAAACAGGTATCCAAGAGAAGGCATCATTTTCTATATAGGTAAAATCAGTCTTATTAATGGCACAAAGGGCCGCAACCCATGTACACTAGAGGTATACAAGAGAAACAAGCCCTACTAACTAAAGGATGAAAAACAACAAAAGTGCACAAAACCTACAAAACTAGCAAATTGAAAACTATGATGGGCAGCCATCCAACTACGAAGAGATCTGAGCACAATGGCTTCAACTCTACCACCATCCTCTCGCCTTCCTCAAAGGTTCCAGCATTACAATCCCGCCAAATGCTACACATTAAGCACAAAGGAGCCATCCATCAAACAGCGATGTCATCGTACCTTCCCAAAATGTTTTTCCAACACACCAACATCTCCACCGCCCATTGGGGCATGACCCACAAGAACCCAAAAGGTGAAAGATCAATGCCCATAACTCTCTAACCACCTTGCAATGAAGTCAGGGATGATTAATGCTTTCTCCACTCAACTTGCAGATACAACACCACTCCATTATGATTATCCGTATTTTAATCGAATCCACTATAAGAATCTTTTCAAGGACTGTGATAAATTCTGAAAAATGTATAATTAAGTGGCTTAAGTGAGTTATTTGTTTCCTCAAATAAGAGTAAAGCACTTAGTTATACATTGAATTCTAATATTGAGTCCCAAGTTAATCCATGGCTATATTTTGTGCATAAAGACCCAATGTTTCCCTTAGAGTAATAAATACTCATTTTTTTCATCTAACTGCAGGGTATGTACAAAAAAAATGAGAAACTGAAGGGCAAAGTGATAATCACAAGCACTGAAGGAGAAAACCTAGAAACCACTAAGTGTGCCCCATCTTCACCACTCAGCCAACACTTCAGAGGCTACAGGAGAAAGGAAAAAAGGTGAATCAGCAAGAGAATCAAAGTTTGTTACGGATAGGAGCCTATAGGAGTGGAGCAGAACACGCATCAAAGGGCCTATATAGATAAGGAAAATCACACTGAAAGGGGGAATCACGCAGCTGGAGATTTTTGGGAAATCTGGAAACCAGATGGGGTCTTTCGTGCACTTTCTTTAAATTTTAGGGTTTATCTTTTCTAGAATTTTTGGAAATGTCGTTGGTTTTGATTAAAAGAATAGTGTTCTCATACTTTATGAGTGAGTAATTTCATAAACTAAGTCGAGGGAAGCTTTCAAACAGTAGGGTTCCAATGGGGGTTTTCGATTTTTATTGGGTTAAAATTCATACCTCTTAAGTTTTTATTATCTCTGATTTGAAGCCAGGTTAGGGTTTCTTGATTCCTTTTGATTCTTTGTGGATTGAAAGCACAAAGGACGTTTGAGGAGTGTAGAACCTTATTCCATAGGTTGGATGTTGAACATTAGCTTGAAATGAAATTTACTGAGGTTATTCAGACACTGTTTAGCTTGTGCACACATCGTATACATCATCCAAGTGTTTTAACCTTAACTGGTATCACATTTGAAGGAGACTATGGATCAGGAAAAAAAAAAAGGGCCCTAGAACACCTACTGTGAGAGAGTGACCCGAGACTTGGGTATTTCCTTCCCAAATTTTTACCAAAAGCATTTTTGTTCACTGCATTTGTTTCCATTGATTTAATCTACATTCTCTTTAGTTCCATGAAATATCTCTGATACAATTAGGAAGGTTTCAAAGAAAACATATTCAAAAACATATTTTCTCAATATTACTTTGTTCTTGTCAATCCACGTCACTGCTAGAGTGATTCTCCTTGGCCACTACTCGGTGACTAAGGGGGTTCCCTTCAGAAAGCACTTCACTCTCACACTTCCCTTTTCTCATAAGGGTGTAGTTTTGAGTCATAAGATTGTCTTAATCCCTATGAAATCGACATTGGGACTCTCACTATACAATAACTGTACACCTTCTGCACTTGGGAGGCATTTTAATTGGAGAGACAGGCTATTGTCCAATAAAAACATGCTACCTTCAAAGAAGCGTTATTCCTCCATAAGCTCTTCAAAGGGAATGAACCTCTAACTTAAGGGATGAGCAATAATAGAAACTTTTGACCTTGAGTGAAGGCATCATACATGTGGTGTGGTGATCAAGTAAAACATGCACCAAAAAAAGTTCCAATTACTTGAAAATGGCTCGGGTGTGCAGTCTTGCATGCCGATATAGCATGGTACATATGTTTTAACCATAACTATGTTGTTTATAAGGGATATGTAATAAAGATCTTATGAAGCACGAGAGTGGACGCGCAAATACAGGGGCAGTACGCAAAAGGGCGCCCATAATGAAAGAGAACATCAGAAAATGGAGAACAAATTTATGAAACGACCATCAAGCAGAAATTCAGATTTAGCATAATTAAACTTTATTCAGATCCAGCAACCAAGCTTAACATTCTTCCAACAAGCAAATATTGCAGAAAACAAACATATCACTAGCACGGAACGAACAACAGCACCATAGTGTCAAGGTCTGAATCACGAACATGATAAGTGAGACCAATTCATAAACCAGCATAAAACAATTAGGCCAATTATAAATAAGGTAATAGACGCAAATAAATCTGATGCTGCAAATGAAAAATAAAAATCTAGAACCAAATAGGATAGAATCGTACAAGTTTGAAAACATTGGTCCACATCGCTGCTATATGCCGAAGCTCCCTGACTGATAAAAGCTTCTGAGACTCCAACACTTATGCTAAGAGGGGTCGAGCATTTTCAAACTGCAAACAGAGAAGAGAGGACTCATACGCAAACAAGATTCTCAGCTAGAAGGAAAATGAAAAAGGAACAAAAAAAAAGAAAGGAAGAAGAAGGAGAAGCAAAGAAAACCGAAATTGGGAGGAATTGAAATCCGAATTCAAAACCCTAATTGCTAACCGTTGGGCGCCGAGGAATTGTAGAGAAAGGGAAAAAGATGGAAGGCTTGGGATCTAGAAACGGAGAGAGAGGGAAAGAGTTGAGAGAGTAGTAGAAGTAATAATTGGGGGGAAATACAGAATTGGTTGAGGTAGTTGCAGGGTGAGTTGCAGTTCCAACTTCAAACTCCAAGGTCCGGTTATCAAAAGTCAAAAAAAAGACTTTACTCGGTCCCTTCAATTGGGGTTTTTAATTTCTTGGCATTGATTCACCTCTCCCTTGCGGTATTACCCGGTAATTATTGTTCATATTATTCATACTATACCTATTCGATTAGAGAAAAAATATATATATGTTAGAAACCAAATTCAAATTGTATTGTATGACCACATTTAGTCGTCATATTTGAAACTTGAAATTGTGTGGAATGTTGTAGAGTTGTATGGAATGTTGTAGAGTTGTATGGAGTTATCTAGAAACCGTAACCGTCAATTATGACGGCTACGACTTTGGAATACTCCAGAATGTTATAGAAATTCCTTTGTATTCTTTACCATTGGATTGATGACAAGTGTTACAATCCTAACCATTCTTTGTACCAAGAGATCCCTATAAATAGAGGGAGTCCTCATTTGTGTAAGGCACCAAGAAATAAGAGAAAACATTTCTCTCATATTCAAGATCTCTCTCTCTTTTGCTCTTTCTCTTTTCATTAGTTTCATAACTCGTTATCAGCACGAAGTCTCTGACGGTTTTGAAGCTAGTAGTCTTCTACTTCAAGTAAGTTTTTCAATACATTATTTGTAATTCTCAATATGAATATGAAATGTTATATTACTTGATGAAACTCTATGTTTATTCTCATAATTTTGTAAATGTATTTCTTAATATAAACATACTTATGTTCCTGATTTATATATGTAGAAAATGTCAAATCTTACGAAATTGGAATTCGTTGCTCTTGACATTTCTGGGAAAAATTATTTATCTTGGATCCTTGATGCTGAGATCCATCTAGATGCGATGAACCTGGGAGATACAATTAAAGAAGGAAATCAAGGGTCCCGGCAGGACCGTGCTAAGGCAATGATTTTCCTTAGGCACCATCTCCATGAAGAATTAAAAACTGAGTATCTCACGGTGAAAAATCCCCTTATTTTGTGGAATGATTTAAGGGAGAGATATGAGCACCAGAAAACTGTGATCCTCCCAAAAGCTCGTCATGATTGGATGCACCTGAGGTTGCAAGATTTCAAGAGTGTTAGTGAGTATAACTCTGCACTCTTTAAAATTAGCTCAGTATTAAAATTATGTGGTGAAAAAGTCACTGATGATGACTTGTTAGAGAAGACATATACCACTTTTCATGCCTCGAATGTGCTCCTGCAGCAGCAGTATCGAGAGCGAAAGTTCAAAAAATATTCTGAACTTATATCTTGTCTTCTTGTAGCTGAGCAAAATAATGAGCTTTTATTAAGAAATCATCAGTCACGTCCTACTGGTTCTATATCATTCCCTGAAGTGAATGATACTAGATTTACACCATTTCCAGAAGCAAATGGTGCATATTTTCAAAGAAACCGAGGACGAGGACGTGGTAGAAAAGATTACAGAAGTGGAGGTCCTAGAAGAGACCACACTAAAAGGGATAATAGAAGATATACACCGTACCACCAGAAGTGGTTCAACTCAGAGAAGGGCAAAGGTCCTCAAAATAAATCTTTAAAGAAAGATGAAGATGGATGCCATAGATGTGGTATGACTGGACATTGGGCTCGTACCTGTCGTACAGCTAAGCATTTGGTTGACTTATATCAAACTTCTATAAAAGAAAAAACAAAAAAGTTTGAAACAAATTTTGCTGAATCATCAGATGCTTTAGATAGAGAAGATATTACAAATCTTGATGTTTCTGATTTCTTTGAAAATTCTAGTGATAGAATAGATCACTTGATTGGTGATGGAAGTGTTCCTTTTTGATTAATGTATTTTCTTTATTTATATTTTGCAATGTTTTAATGAAAGTTTTATATATTTTGTAGAATCATGAGTATTACTGATGAACTTGAGATGAATAATAGAGATGTATGTCTGGCTGACAGTGCTACAACTCACACAATTCTTAAAGACAAAAAATATTTTCAAAATATAACATTGAGTAGAGCCTACGTTCATACCATATCTGGTTCATCGAATCTAATTGAAGGCTCCGGAAGAGCTTATATTGTGTTGCCTAATGGCACCAAATTTTGCATCGATGATGCTCTATTTTCTTCACGATCAAGAAGAAATTTATTGAGTTTTAAGGATATACGTCGTAATGGTTGTCATATTGAAACCACCGACGAAGACAATAAAGAGCATCTTCTCATTACTAAAATAATTTCGAGCCAGAAGCTCGTATTAGAAAAACTGCCTGCCCTCTCATCTGGATTGTATTATACAGAAATGAAAACAATCGAATCACATGTGGTAATGCACCAGAAGTGCATTGACCCCAAAGTCTTTATGACTTGGCATGATCGCCTTGGACATCCGGGAGCAATAATGATGAGACGAATACTTGATAATTCGTATGGGCATCCCCTAAAGAATCAGAGGATTATCTTACCCAATGAATATCCATGCTCTGCATGTTCTCAGGGTAAATTGATTATCAAACCATCTATCTCAAAAATTGTTTTTGAATCTCCGTCTTTTTTACAAAGAATTCATGGGGATATATGTGGGCCTATTCAACCATCAAGTGGACCGTTCAGATACTTTATGGTTTTAATTGATGCATCAAGTCGATGGTCACATGTTTGTCTTCTTTCCACTAGAAATATTGCATTTGCTAAACTTCTTGCCCAAATAATTAAACTTAGAGCACAATTTCCTGATTATCCAATTAAAACTATTCGATTGGATAATGCAGGTGAATTTACATCTCAAGCTTTTGATAACTATTGCATGTCAATAGGCATAGATGTTGAACATCCAGTTGCCCACACACACACTCAAAATGGTTTAGCTGAATCATTAATTAAAAGGCTTCAGTTAATCGCTAGACCTTTACTTATGAAATCAAAACTTCCTATTTCTGCCTGGGGACATGCTATACTTCATGCAGCATCATTGATTCGTGTTAGGCCATCAGCATATCACAAATATTCTCCATTACAGCTTGCATTTGGTCAACAACCAAATATTACTCATCTTCGTATTTTTGGATGTGCGGTATATGTTCCAATTGCACCTCCACAACGTACAAAGATGGGTCCTCAACGTAGACTTGGAATATATATTGGGTTTGATTCTCCATCTATTATTAGATACCTTGAGCCTCTTACAGGGGATATGTTTAAGGCACGTTTTGAGGATTGTCATTTTGACGAATCCATTTTCCCAACATTGGGTAATGAGAAGTCGGTGCCTGAAGCACGACAGGAAATTACTTGGAAAAATAAAGCTCTTTCCCAATTTGATCCTCGTACAAATGAATGTCAACTAGAGGTTCAAAAGATTATTCATTTGCAAAGTGTTGCAAATCAATTACCGGATGCATTTACTGACACTAAAGGTGTGGTAAAATCATATATTCCTGCTGTTAATATTCCAGCAAGGATTGCAGTCCCTGAAGGACAAATTGCCAAAACAGCAACAGGTGAGTCCAAGATACGCCTGAAGCGTGGACGGCCTATTGGTGCAAAGGATAAAATTCCTCGGAAGAGAAAAATACAAAATGAATTTGGTACTCCTGAAGAGTCCATACCCACAACACAGGCCATAAGAGTAATTGATACTCCTGAAGAGAATAAATCTCCTGAAAAAGAACCTCCTGAAGAGGTATTTAATGAAATGTCTTCCCTTGAAGAGGGACAGGTACCTGAAAATAACGAGATCTCGATACATTTCATGAATACTGGAGAAATTCTGGATAGAAATAAAACCGTTGTGGACAACATATTTTCATATAAAATGGCCCTTGACATTACCAGAAGTAATGAAGAAATTGAGCCAAGAACTGTCGAAGAATGTCGACGTAGAAATGACTGGCCAAAATGGAAATCAGCTATTGAAGCTGAATTAAACTCGCTAGCAAAGCGAGAGGTCTTTGGACCAATTGTACAAACACCAAAGGGTGTAATGCCTGTTGGATATAAATGGGTATTTATGCGTAAGCGTAATGAGAAAAATGAAATTGTGCGATATAAAGCACGACTTGTTGCACAAGGTTTCCTGCAGAAACCAGGGATTAATTATGAGGAAACATACTCTCCTGTTATGGATGCAATCACATTCAGATTTTTGATTGGTTTGGTAGTTACAAAAGGATTAGATATGCAGTTAATGGATGTGGTTACTGCATACTTATATGGATCATTGGATCATGACATATATATGAAAATCCCTGAAGGATATAGAATGCCTGAAGCTTCTAATTTGAGTACATCTAAAAGTATGTACTCTATTAAACTTCAAAGATCCTTATATGGATTAAAACAATCCGGACGCATGTGGTATAAACGCCTTAGCGAATATTTATTGAAAGAAGGATTTGAGAATAATCCAATATGCCCATGTGTTTTCATTAAAAAATCAGACTCTGGATTTGTTATTATTGCGGTTTATGTTGATGATCTAAATCTTGTTGGAACTCCTGAAGAGATAAGAAGAACCGCTACATATTTAAAGAATGAATTTGAAATGAAAGACCTTGGCAAAACGAAATTTTGTCTCGGCCTGCAGCTCGAGCATTTACAAAATGGAATTCTCATTCATCAGTCAACTTATACAGAGAAAGTCTTGAAGCACTTTTACATGGACAATGCTCATCCTCTGAGTACTCCAATGGTTGTTCGATCACTTGATGTGCAAAAAGATCCATTTCGTCCTTGTGAAGATGATGAAGAAATTCTTGGTCCTGAAGTACCTTATCTCAGTGCAATTGGAGCCCTGATGTATCTTGCAAATTGCACTCGGCCTGATATTGCATTTTCAGTTAATTTACTTGCAAGATATAGTTCCGCACCAACTCGAAGACATTGGAATGGCATTAAACATGTCCTTCGATATCTCCGAGGTACAGTTGATATGGGATTATTTTATCAACATGGATCAAGTCCACAATTAGTTGGATATGCGGATGCAGGTTATCTTTCAGATCCACACAGAGGTAGATCTCAAACTGGATATGTATTTACTTATGGAAATTCTGCTATATCATGGAGATCTGTCAAGCAAACAATATCTGCTACCTCTTCAAATCACTCAGAGATAATTGCAATTCATGAGGCAAGTCGAGAATGTGTTTGGCTAAGATCAGTGATTCAACATATTCAAGAAAAGTGTGGTCTTCCAGTGATTAATGATAGTCCAACAATTTTATACGAAGATAATGCTGCTTGTATTACTCAAATTAGAGGAGGATATATCAAAGGTGATAGAACCAAACACATTTCACCTAAATTCTTTTATACTCATGAACTTCAGGAGAAAGGTGAAATTAATGTCAAGCAGATACGGTCAAATAATAATCTGGCAGATTTATTCACTAAAGCATTACCAACTGCAACATTTAAGAAACTTGTGCAGAACATTGGAATGCGAAAACTTGAAGACCTATTATCATGCACTTTTCAGGGGGAGTAAATGTCTTGAAGACTTGTGCTGATTGTACTCTTTTTCCTTCGCTAAGGTTTTATCCCACTGGGTTTTCCTTTGCAAGGTTTTAATGAGGCAATCTTAAAGCACTTGACGATATACAGAATATTGTACTCTTTTTCCTTCGTCATTGATTTTTTTCCCACTGGGTTTTTCCTTGACAAGGTTTTAACGAGGCATATTCTTTATATGTGGTCATCCAAAGGGGGAGTGTTAGAAACCAAATTCAAATTGTATTGTATGACCACATTTAGTCGTCATATTTGAAACTTGAAATTGTGTGGAATGTTGTAGAGTTGTATGGAATGTTGTAGAGTTGTATGGAGTTATCTAGAAACCGTAACCGTCAATTATGACGGCTACGACTTTGGAATACTCCAGAATGTTATAGAAATTCCTTTGTATTCTTTACCATTGGATTGATGACAAGTGTTACAATCCTAACCATTCTTTGTACCAAGAGATCCCTATAAATAGAGGGAGTCCTCATTTGTGTAAGGCACCAAGAAATAAGAGAAAACATTTCTCTCATATTCAAGATCTCTCTCTCTTTTGCTCTTTCTCTTTTCATTAGTTTCATAACTATATATAAATATTCCCGAAAATTAAAGGTTTTTTTTTTTTTGGAATACAAACTATATGATATCTCATCTCATTTTAAAATTTTTTATAATTTCATTTTCAAATATCACTCAAACACAAATAATTTTCAATTTTAATTATTTTAATTTTTTTGTCTAATCATTACCTAATTATTACAATTTTCTAAAATTTCAAACAAAATACAAAAAATAATACAATTTTGAAATTAAAAAATATATATATTCTAACAATATTTTAACTTTATAATATTTTTATTCAATTTTTATTTCACATTTTTCAAAATCCAATAAAGCATCTTAACTCAAATAATTTTACTACTATTCACAAATTTCTCATATTATCTTTGTTAACGTCATATTTCGTTTGACTTTGAGCCAGGTTCCAGTGACTCAGGTCTTCAGTCTTGCACCTACACACTTAGAGAAAACACAGAGAATTGGGAGCCTTAGTGGAGGTTGGGGAGTATCTGATGTTTAAGTTAGTATCTATTAGTAGTTCATGCGAGAGTGTCGAGGAATCAGAGAGAGTTATTCGTACCTGAGGATTAGCTTTTATACTAAGTTTGGAGGGGGACTGCCCATACCCCATGTCAGGGGTATATGTCCCATCAATTGTTTCTTTAGTCAGAATCATTTGATGTGGCGCAGCTCCTGAGGTGATGCAAGTGATGCGACGTGGCTTCCTGTCTCTTTTATCCTGCAAATGCACGTCATCAGGCTCCTCACATTTCCTGCCCACCTGTCTACACAGGTTTTCTGAGATTAGGTGTTGTATGGGAATGTCGGGGTGATGGGAATTTCTTCTTGTCTTTGTCTTTGTGTCTAACCATTGTTGTTATCGTTTAATATCCTCTCTTTTTTACAGGAGTGGCCATTTTATTTCTTGGCTCTTCCACGTGTCTAGTCCTTGGACACCCCTGCTTGGTCTTTTCATCATTTAATGCGTCGTGTGACAGTTCCTCTCTCGACTTTGTTGGCACGTTTTTTCTGACGGTTGAATTTCGACACTCAAATGCATCCATTCTAATTATGTCCCCCTAGCATTGATGGTGTCAGGCAGCTCCTGCCACGTCACATCGTGCAGTACATGATGCGGACTTGCACTAGGCTCGTTGGCTTCTTGGGGTGTGCGTGTTCCCACGACTCTGGGATATCAACTATCACTTGAGCCTATTTATACCCCCTCCCTTCGCAATTGGTGCTCGTTTTATCTCTTCTTCCTTTCTCAGAGTGCTTTGAGTTTTTTTCCTCTTTGAGCTTTTCTGTGTGTTCTGCCTTCCGTCTTCGCATTCTCATGACTCCCAAGTATTCTCCACGTCCTACCTCAAAAGGTTCAAAAAACCGTAAGTCAGCCAAGTCTTCCGGTCCTCCCCAAACCCTCGGGGACCTAGACCATCCCAAGGTCCAAACCGAAGCACAAAGGTTTGATAGCTTCTCTTGGCGGTTGGTGGTGACTCCCAGTGAGTTGGAATCACTGAAGACGATGTTTAAGGTACTGGGTATTGTTGAACTGGAGGTGCCTTCCCTTGATGAAGGAGATGTGGATTCTGAGGGGTATGCGTCAAAGGTGGCTTTGTACCCCGGCATGTTCTCCAGCGGCCTTAAGCTACCTTTTTGTCATCCAGTCCACAATGTGCTAAACTTTCTGGGCTTGGCTCCTGCCCAACTCCACCCAAACACATGGAGGACCCTAGTGTGTTGTTGCATCATATGGTGACGCGCACTAGAGGAAGTTGGTTCCGATCAACCTAACCTCACTGCCCATGAGTTCCTCCTCACCCACACCTGCAGTTTTCGCTCTATCCAAGCACTGGCTCATTTAGAGTTACAGTACAATAGGGTGAAAGGATGGAGTTGGCACTTCTTCTTTGTGTCCAGCAGAGGGTGGGAGTTCCTAATTAGACAAGTTAATCAGCACAAATACCCTATTTGAGCCATTTGGGGGGTCATGAAGGATGACAAAAGTGTCAGGCCCATGGCGACTCCCAAAGAAATCAGTCGTATCGAGATTGTTCGGGCTTGGGTGAAGGCTCATTCGAATGATGTTCTCTTGAAGGCTTTGATGGATGACGACAGCCTATGGCAGTACCTACCTCCCCCCGCCAATTCACATTTTGCATACCGGGGCAACCCAATATAGGTGGCTGCTACTTAGGTCAACAGGTGTTCCCCTATCTACATGTCGAGGGGAAGGGGAAGAAACCTAGAAGGGAGTCACCTGCCAAGTTCGACTTTGATGAAATGCCCATCCCCCCTTCAGGCAAACTTCTGTGGGAGTGCACATTCAACGGCCTAAGACGTCCTCTCTGAGGAAGGTGGTGGTGTTTGAACTGTCTCACCGGGCAGCGCCTTCTTCCATTCCTTCCCCTGACAAAGGTGGTGTAGACCTCTTCAGCAAGTCTGTGCTGACCCTCTTATGGCCGGTCTAGATCAACCCGGGGGAATGCTCCCCATTACTTTGGAGGTTCCCTCTCCAACCCTGTCAGGCAACGAGGGGGTCGTGGAACTTTCTCCAGGCGAAGAGTTGTTGTCCTTGCAATTTTATGGAGTTCTTTTGGATTCCCCCTTCAGGAGTCCTAAGTTGTGCCCCCATCAGTAGATTTTGACCTCAAAAGGGTCCTTTCCCCTTCACCTGAGGAGCATCCTGCTAGAGACAAATACCTTATTGACCGAGTGTCTATCCTGAATTCTCCCATTCCTTACTCGCCAAAAGTTGAGGTCATGTCAACCGAACTCAGTTTGGAGGACGACGATGTAAAGGCTAAGAAGAAGATAGCGCAGGCCATGTCATGGGCCGATGAGGTCCTGGAAAATGCACCCGAGACTGAGGTTGTGGTGGTGTCGATGGAGGTCAATAAAGCTTTGGCTACTGTGGCTGAAGCTGGGGCTCCACTGCCTTTCCTTTTCACCATCCCTACCTTAACTTCGACAGAGGCTGGAGCTAGGATCGAATTTGGTGAGGGCGGCGAGGCTTCAGCCACTTTGGTGAGTGTTTGCACTTCCTTGGCCTTCACTAACACCATCTCGGCTTTGGTGTCAATTGGGGCTGGTGTCAAAGCAGGGGTGAGAAACAAGAGCTGCATGGGAGAGGCTAATCGTGTGATAGCTTGAGGGGAAGTTTGAGAGGGCCCCCAAGTCTCTCCAGGAGAAAAAGGATTCTCTTAAGGAGCAATTTAAAAGAGTGAAGGCCTTGGAACTCGAGAAGACTGAGGCCAATCGTGTGATAGCTTCCCATGAGGCGACCATTCAGGATTAGCGCTCTCACCTCGATAGTGCTGAAACCACCCTACCCCAGTTGCGCCAAGAGTTGTCTCACATCCGCTTGGTTTGTGACGACACCTGGAGTCACGACTACCTAGAGGGTTTGGAGAGGATGTAGGATCATGTGCTCTTGAACCCCCAGAGTAATCCAAGGGTACTGAAAATACGAGATCTCCCTCCTGACCGAGCAGCCTTGAAGTGAGGTGCCTTGATAGGGAAAGAGCCGATCCCAAGTACACTCTCGGAAAACCCCGCCAACTAAACATTCTCCTCGTACTGATCTATATTTTTTGCTTTTCTTTGCTTGTATTTCACAACATTAATAAAATAATTTGTTTTTCTTTTCCTTTGTTAAGTTTGTCTGCTTCACTTTCCTTTGCTTGTACTTTTTATATATATTTTTTGCATGCTTTGAGGGAGTATGTCTGGTGAGGGACAACGTCGTCTGTACTATGGACAATTTGTAAGCAGAATTGACAACGTAATCCCGATTTGGTGGAGCTCTTAGGGAGTTAAGCCGAGTTTTGGATAGACTGGGCCCATATTCCACTAGGAGAGAGGTTGTGATGCCTTTGGCTGATCTCTCCTCTTCGATGTCCCTAAGAGAGAGACCAGTTGTCACGCAACCAAAGAGTCTAACACGTTGCTAAAGTTAGGTGAGAGGTGGACTCGAGTGCATAAAGTACGTATGAAAGTGATTGAGCAGGCTAGTCACTTGCCTGCCAATTTAGACACCTAGGAGGTCGAGTGGTCTTTGACCTTTCCTGCTCATTGACTTGTTATAAAAATAGTGACAAGCCAGGCAATCGAAAGTCTAGACTCGTTTATTTGGTGTGACAAAAGTCGAGTAGTCCATGAGACTGGACTGGCCTCATTGCCGTGAGAGAGGTCGAGCAGTAACTACGCCCAAAGAATAACGCGGTAGTTATTGCACAGTTTTGGGGTGTCGATTCTGCAGAGAGACAAATTAAAAGAATAGTAGAAAGAACAAATAAATTAAAGAAAAATATTAAATGATTAATGGATAATAATTTTAAATGCAAATTAAAGTGAAGTAAATTGACTAATGGAAAAAGTACTCAAATTTGACATACAGTAAAGTATAGAGAATCCCTTGCACAAATATGGTATTTTAATTATTCTTAATTCATCAAATAACTCAATTGAAAATTCAATTTCCAAAATTTCCAATCAGAAAATATAAATTTATAAACCAAAGTGAAACCAAATCTAACCCTTTGAAAAATCAGTAAAGCATAGGGAATCCCTTGCACAAATCTGGTATTTTAATTATTCTTAATTAATTAAATAACTCAATTGAAAATTTAATTTCCAAAATTTCTAATCAGAAGATATAAATTTATAAACCAAAGTGAAACCAAATGTAACCCTTTAAAAAATCATTCACCACTTTTAAAATACGTAAATTATTATCAATATTGAGAAAATTCAACGACGACAATATATTCAAGGAGCGATATTGCAGCAAAGAATTAATTTAATATATATAAATAATTAATCCAAATATAATCAAAGAACTAATCCATTCAATAGAGAAAGCATGACTGAATCTATAAACAGAATAAAATCTATGATTATTCAAAGAAGAAAACATTAACAATGAATTGAGAATTATAAAACAAAAGAGTTTTAGTAATTGAAAATCAAATACATAAATGAAAAATATCATATAATTTGCAAGTTCATCCATAATCCTACTTGAGAATTTAGTTACCCATAAATATAATGGACAACAAAAATCTTCAGAGAAAAATAAAGCAAATAGTGATCGTGGAAGTGATTTTCTCATCTATTCAGATCTAACTCTTGTGTCTCTCCTCCCCCACCATTTCATGCTAATAATATACTTATATAGGATAATAAAGAAACCCTAATATCTTCATAATTCCTACATTAAAAAATATCAAAATTTTAGGACTCATTTTGGCAGTCATGTATGTACCTCAGAGTTCAAATTTGGAAATCCTTATTAGAGATTAATTTATAGCCATTTAAGATAGCTTTCTAACAGATCAAGAATCGCATCAATCAGATATGTGAGTGGAAAGTTACAATTAAAATACTAAAATATGCCCAAGTTGTCTCATAGCAAATTTCGAACTTAAACTTCTTGCAGTTTTCTTTTGTGATTTTTTTCTTGATCCAAATTACTCTCAAACCCCCTGAAAGTCCTCTTTTGAATTTGACTGGACTTTGACTTACTCTTTTATAAACTCTGAAATTAAATATAAAAATCTGTTTAGGAGTATCCCAAAATAAATAGAAATTCAATTCAAGAATACACATTAACTTCTTTTATTTCTATTCACATTTAAGTATTTTAATCTAATAATAGGGTATTTAAAGTGCACTTTCGTGCACTTATCAAGCAGCTTATAAGACTAGACTCGCCTTACATCTTTAAAGGAGGCTAAGCAGTGTGTTTAGGCTGGAGTCGCCTCTTTGGCCCTTGCGCTTGGCAAGAGGTGCCAAGCAACGCTTTAAGGCTGGACTCATCTTAAGTCTTTAGAGGATGTCAATGTTTGCTGGAGGAGATGCGATCCTTGGGGTAACGTCAGGCAGTCAAGAGACTGAACCTGCACTTTTCCATGAGGCAAACTAGGCCACCTTAAGGTTGGACCAGCTTATTGACTTGTAACGGGAAGGTAAGTAGGAGATGTTTGTCCATGCTGCAAAAGTCAAACCAATTAGTACAAACAATCTCTAATCACGGGTGTGAAATTTGCAAACCTGAGTTGTCTTACTAAAGTGTGGCAAAGATCTGAGGCGTTATCCGTTTGGCACTCCGAAGTAGTGTCAGGTAGTTGAAGGACTAAACCCGCACTCTGACGGGGGAGGGGCAGGGATGCCTTAGGCTAAACCCACATTTTTTGTCCCTCCAGAGAGGTCATTTGTCAGATGGCTGAGAAGCCGGTCTGCACTTCACTGTGATGGGGGTCGAGGTAAGTTGTTCAAGCAGCCGAAAGGCTAGACCCGCTCTCCTCCATATGGGAGGTTAGGCCACCATGGGAGCTTGACCTATTTATCAACCCTCACAAGAAGGTAGGTTGTTTAGGTAGTTTAGGACTAGACTTGCTCCTTCCCGTTAACATCACAAAGAAGGTAAATGTTAGGTCATGCTAGTGCTGATCCCACTCTTTGTCGTGGCGGAGGTTGGGGTAAGTTGTTTGGGCAACCGAGAGGTTGGACCAGCTCTCCTCCTTCTTCTTTTTTGGGCCTAGACCTGCCTATTGATCCTCACAGGAAGGTAGGTAGTTCAGGAAGTTTGAGATTGAACTTGCTCCTACCTATTGATACCCACGATGAAGGTAAGTTGTCGGGCAGTCGAAGGCTAGCCTGTGATGACCCGCTTTTACGTGTTTCACTGAAGGAGTGTTTTTAATTTAATTAATATATTGGTTTATTTATTTTAAATTATTGTATTCTAATTGATTTTTAATTTAATTGATGTTGTGTTTAATTTATTTTAGTCGTTTTACGGTTTTAAAAATCGTTTTCGGTGGATCAGTTTTTGGATTCCGGAGTGAGGATTGGATCTCATTTCTTTTCTTTTCTCTTTTTCTTTTTCCCTTTTCATTTTCATTTTCTTCTTTTCTTTCCTTTCTTTCTTTTTCTTATTTTTTTTCCTCCCCGGTTCTCTCTCCTCGTGCTCTCCCCTTCTCTTTTCTCCTTCCCGTCGCCCCCATTTCAGCCGCCCAGTGCGCCACCGTCTGGCCGCCGTGGTCAACACCACCCCCACCATTCTCTTCCCCTCCCACCAGAGATCATCCTCACCAATTCAGAGCCATCGGACCAGCCGTTAGCCGCCACGCACGGCTGAAAGTCACGGCTCAACCCTGTTTTTCACCCCTGTCGCCGGTTGCTTTCAAAGCCCAGAACCGCCGCTCGCCGGCAGCGTGGCCTACACCACTCACCCAGTTTTCTTCCCCTTTCACCGGTGAACATCCCCACCAAGTTTCACCTCCATCCGAGCCACCGTTAGCCACCACGAGCTCCTCCAAGCCACACAGTTTTTCACCGTTTTCGGTGCCATCGCACCACCTCCGGCCACCATCTCTTCACAGCTTCTTCCTCTACCTCTTGCCTACCTAACCCACCTAATTTCGGCCCCGATCTGTTGCCAGAGCAGCTCCCACGAGCTCAACTCCGATTTGGGCTTTTTCCGCTTCCTCCGCCGTTTCCATCACCACCCACGGCCAAAACTCACTTCCTTTAGCTTCATAAACATCTCAAAACCATTCCCTATCAATTTCGTGCCTTGGTTTGTCCTCGTTCGAAAGTGCGTAATTTATTACCCACGGCCACAGTGTAAAATACACTGTTACGTTGCTTTTCCTCCGCCGTTTGCAACGCCGCGAGCTTTCGAAAAATACTGTATAGCGCTGTAAGTATTTTTCAAACTCTACTTTTAGATTTAAATATATTTTTCTCTTACAATTAATTATTATACTGGTTGGTTGATTTCGGACTGAGTCAGAGGAGTTCGGGGGTCGGATGGATTGAGGACGGAGTTGTTTGGTTGATGTTGATATTTGTTTCAGATATTTGTGCCTTGATGTTTGCATTGTATAGTGCTCACATTTTCATGTTTAAAAAGGGAAAACCGGGTTTTCGTGTAATTGCATGCATGTACATGTGTTTGTGAATGAAAACTGGGCTTGTAAGCGAGAACCGATTTATGGTATATGTGAACGATTGGATTCTCTGGTTTGATTCAAAGGCACGCGTAGGGATGGTGGTAAGCAGGGATGGTGGTAGAGTCCTGCCTGTGATTCCCGCCTACGGTGTACGACGCGTAGGGATGGTGGTAAGCAGGGATGGTGGTAGATTCCCGCCTGCGATTCTCGCCTACGGTGCACGACGCGTAGGGATGGTGGTAAGTAGAGATGGTGGTAGAGTCCCACCTGCGATTCCTGCCTACGATGCACGACGCGTAGGGATGGTGGTAAGCAGGGATGGTGGTAGAGTTCCGCCTGCGATTCTAGCCTACGGTGCACGAGGCGTAGGGATGGTGGTAAGCAGGGATGGTGGTAGAGTCCCGCCTGTGATTCCCGCCTACGGTGCACGTGTAGGGATGGTGGTAAGCAGGGATGGTGGTAGAGTCCGGCCTGCGATTCCCGCCTACAATGCTCTGGTGGTTTGGTTAATGGGTCATTTTCTAGGAAAATGGTGAGACTAGTTTTTGAGCCATTATCTGGGATAATGACAAGGATATGATAAAGGAATACTTTTGGGCCAAATGGGATTTTGGCGTGCATGGAAAAATGTTGTTTTATGGGACATGTGTGTTGCATTCTTTCATGCATAT
Source organism: Carya cathayensis (assembly GCA_011037825.1). Classification (NCBI taxonomy): domain Eukaryota; kingdom Viridiplantae; phylum Streptophyta; class Magnoliopsida; order Fagales; family Juglandaceae; genus Carya; species Carya cathayensis. The sequence goes on from QGSO01000278.1 coordinate 577,779, forward strand.
TGTTTGAGTTATAATATATTTTTATCTAGTGGTGTTTGGATCTTACTTACCTATGGCACCATTTTGGTACCTTAGATTTTGATGCAGGGATCGAGGAGGAGGAAGAGGAGGCTGAGCCCGAGGAGGCGGCTCCGCCGGAGTTTTGAGTTGGAGTTTATGCCTTGTAGTTGGTTTTGAAACAATATTTGTAACTTGTAATATTTTATTATGTATGTTTTGAACAGGTTTGTATTAAACAAAGAAAAATTCTGGTACTTAGTTTATGACCTTGTTTATCTGCTGCGTGTCTTCATTTGCACACCTGTTGCATGTACACACAGTTGGCACTTGGCGATAGGGTGGTGACCCGTGATGTTATCATCCGAACGTCTCGATTTTCCCATGTCCGTACGTGGGATTTGGGGGCGTCACATAGCCTGTACTTTGCCACGGGAGTGATAAAGTAGCCTTAAGCGTTACACTCATCCCTTTGGTACCCTATGAGGAAGGTAAGTGTCGAACGACTAATCAGCCGGTTCACTTTTTACCGTGATGGGAGTGAGGTAAGTTGTTTTGGCAGCCAAGAGGTTGGACTTGCTCTATTTCGTGAGGGAGGTTAGACCGCAGCGGGGCCTAGACCTAAGGTTGAGGTGTTTGGTCCTTGTAGAATCATCTTCAGGGAGGTCTCGGTGAGGGCCTTTATTGAGTGAGTTTGAAAATATGGGCGGAGCTTTCGAGTGATTACCACCAAAGAGAAGGCAAGTTGCTCTATGCGCAGGTATCTAACCTTTGCTCCTAGGTAGGCTCGACTGGTACAGTACATGGGTCTCTAGACCCTGTCTTCGTCTTATACCAAGGCCAAGGAAGCATCTGTGGGGAGACTGATAAATACATAACCATAACTTATCCACACCTGGGCTGGCTGAGTAGTGGAGGGCTAGTGGCTTACTTCTTGAGGGCATAAAACACTTGGTCGCACTTGTCATCCCATGTTTGGGCCTTTTGCAACACTTTGAAGAAGATAAGGCACTTGTCGGTGGATCTTGTATGAAACTTGCTACGAGTAACTGATCGACTTCTACAACGATGGTGGTGTTCTTCTCGGTGTTGAAGCTTCAACGTTTCTACCTTAACCCCAAAGCCTTTAGGTCCACAGTCAAGTGGTGCTACATGACCTTCGGGTCAATTTCAAGCATGTTCTCATAACTCCAGGCGAAGACATCCTGGTGCTCCATAAGGAGCTGTTGCATGGCACCTCTCATTTCGAGAGTCACCTTAGTGTCGATTTGGTGGTGGCTTTCTGGCGGCTCGAGTCCAAAGGGACCAACTCCAGCGGCTCGTTTGGCTCCACCATTTGTTGGGGTGCGCTTAGGTATAGGTGGGATGACATTCTTCATGTTCTTCCTTTCTTTCCTCGTGTCGCCTCCCCTTCTAGTGTTCCTAGAGCCTTCACACTCCTTGTTGCTTGGCTCTACATCATTCTTCGGCTCGTTAGTGATCCCTCTAAGCATCTTGTTCTTCTTCCCTACCAGCTATTCCATTACCATGAACCTTACTTCCATGTTTGTCAATGTCGCTTCTTCTTGTCCCTAAGTTGTTTGAGAACAAGTTGTTGCAAACATATGAAGGACACGTGAAGTCTATAGCTATCCCACAGACAGTACCACTGTTAACATCGTGTTTTGTACGCCTTTGGGCCAGGTTCCAGCAACTCGAGTCTTCGATCTTGCACCTGCACACTTAGAGAAAGCATAGAGAGTCAGGCCTTGGCGGAGGTCGATGAATCTCCGATGCTTAAGTCAATATCTCCTTAGTAGTTTGTGCAAAAGTGTCGATAAATCAAAGAAAATTCTTTGTACCTAGGAATCGACTTTTATACTAGGTCTCTTTGGGTGGGGGGGGACTGCCCATACCCTATGTCAGGGGTATATGTCCCCCTAATTATTCCTTGAGTTAGAATTCTTTAATGCGGGGTGGCTCCTGGGGTGACTCAATTAATGCGACGTGGCTTCCTGTCTCTTTTATCCTACAGGTGCACATCGTCATGCTTCTTCTCACTTGCTGTTAGAAGATTATGGGCTCTCAGCGTTTCCCGCCTACCTGTCTGCACAGGTTCTCTGAGGGTAGATGTCGTAGGGGAGTGTCAGAGTGATGTATCCACTTATATTTTGGGATTTTCTGCGTGATTATGCCTATGGGTCAACCTCAATTTTGAGGCCGGCGGGGCTTTAATGTGCCAAGAGGCCACCTAGTAGGGTTGTGCTCCTTGTATTTGGGCTTGTCTCCTTGGCCTTCGGCCCGAGGAGAAAAATCCCATTACAATCTCATTCTTCAAACATCCCGTAAATTCAAAAATAATGTTTGTTTGCCGTTTAATTACAATGCAAGGTAGTAAGTGAGAATAAAGATGCAGCTAAAATTAAATAAATATCACAAAAATATAATATAAAAATAATACATGTTTTTTTTCTAAAAATATTCTTGTTGAAAGCATTTACCAAAGGTGAAGATATTTATATAAAAAAAATAAAAGGGTAAAAAAAGGGTATGAGCGTTCCAATGTATTAGCCAGCCAAGAAATCCCTTCCCTTATTAGTTTTGAACTTTTACAACCATTAACCTTTGGATGATATGTCATGGATGTATGTTTTATCATTGGTCAAGGTCTTTGCATGTGACCAAAGGCCTCTCATTTTTTTTTATAGCATCCCAAAAGTTTGGTACTCTTGAGAAAAAATGAGAGAGATTGGCATTTTAAGAAAATTGAAAATGTTGTTTTTTATCTTATATTTTGTTATCTTTAAAAAACTATTTAATATGTTGTATTTTAAATGGTTTTGCACTTAAATGCTTCATTGTTCAGTATAACTAAGAATGACGAAAATCATGATAAATTTTAACATTGTTCAAGTGAATGTAAATATATAAATAAATGTGTGCGTGCGTGTGTGTGTGGTGTGAGATCCCACCAATTTGATAGTTAACTTGAAAAATGTTGAAATAAAGATGTTGTTGCTTGTCAAGCCTCATGAGGATGTCGCTAACATGATCAGCTTGCATTAAAAAAAAATCGTTCATCATTATAACTCAGTTTGTTCCATTTGATCTGAAAAAGTTTTCATATTTGCAAAAATGAATTTTGCTACACATAAGCTCACACACTATACACCACATAAATATTGTAACCGTTTAATATCCTTAGGGCAAAACACATGTTTACACTATCTAATTGATGAGAGGTTGACATGATCATATCCAATTTTACATATAAACAATTGTTGTCAACCTATGATCATTTCACCTTATCTATTACTCTCTCTCCACCAGTTGTAAAACTTTGCCCATTTCAGATTTTTCTCTATACTACTTTTTACATTAAAATAAAGATTTTGCTCCTTGTAGTTCAAACATCCACATGCATTTCAATTCACCGACTCAAAAAAGCTTATGAAAATTGAAATGAAAATGAGCAAGATTTGGTACCATAGACATGATATCAAACACAGAAATCTCAAACCATTTCATCGAGTGAGATGTGATAAATATCCAAACGGCCATTTAGAGACAACACATCTCATCTCAAATTGTTTTTAAAATTTTTAATATTATTCACAAATAAGACCATTCATAGAGAGAATAGTGTCTTCTGCCCCCTATGTCTCACCGTAGTTCCTCCCAACATTACACTCGCTGTCCCCTTCCAAACATGTCTTCCCTCCCCCGTAACACAACCAGCCTCCTCTGTTCGAGAAATTTGACAGTAGCTGCCATTTCGTTCGTTGGTTCCTTCAAGCGATCTACCTTGGTCCATCTTCGTGAAGGACAACGACAACCATGTTTTCCACCTCCTACGCACAAAACCCCCCAAACCGTCCATTCCTTCATGCCCAAACTGCTGACCCATAATCATCTGAGATTGATATTGAAATTTCCCGGTGACCCACCACTCTGTTTGAGTGGGAATCGTTCAATGGCACTGTGCTTGAAGTTGTTCCAACTAAAGTTTCAATACCGTTTCGGTTAAGATATTAGAACGAAATATTTTGATATTGATACTATTTCGGAATAATCTATATATAGATAAATTAATTATATATATAAATTATATTTTAAAATAATATCAATGCAAGTCTTAAAAAAGTTAAAACACATATTTATAAAACTCAATAATACTTCTAAGTTTTTAATTCAACTATTAAAAAAAAAAATCACTCATCTTCATCACGAAAATGAGAGTAGAGATTTGATTTTCAGTTCTCGAAAAAAGGGGATTAAAAAAAGTTAAGAAAATAGTCTTCATATATGAGAATTTAAGTAAAAAATTATGAAAAAAATCAGGATTTTTACATTAATTACAAAAAATATTAATTTCGTTCGTTATACTAAAAACTGACTGGGATACAAAAACTTGGCCAGTATTGACCGAAATGCACCGAAATGGTCAATATTTGACCCGGTACGAAATATCTATCTCCATATTGCCGGTTACTATTCTGACATGATAAGTTCCTACTGTATCGGCTATTATGGTACGGTATTCAAAACGTTGGTTCCAACCTCTGCCGTAAATTGCACATTGCCTTGCGATCATGTCATTATCATGTAAATAAAACACATTTTTGAATTAATAATGTAATTCTAATATATTTTTCTGAAATTTTGAACTTAATTTATACATTAAAATAATGAAATCAATCATTACATAAACTTATCATTGGTAGGATCTACAACATTTCTCTTCTCTAGAAAGTTAAAACCATCTCATTTCAACTTTACATCCAAACGTATCTCATTATGGGATCCACATACTTTTTTAAAACCAACTCAAAATTTTCAATTTAAACCATCTCAACACTATTAATAGAAATCTTAAAAATTTTAATCTCATTTCACCGCCCAAGCATCCATGTAATTGTTTTATGTTCTTTTTATTTATGCTTTAGTTGTTAAAATTGAATGATTTGTTCATTTTTTATTTTTTGTCCTCTTATAAAAACAAGTTTTGAAGACTTATATATATCTATTAATGGTTCTTTATATATTGTCCAATACAAAAGTTTTATTTGAAATAAAATCATCCAATTCTTTACCCGTTTGGAATGAGAAGTGTGTGTTATTTTAGATTGAATAATTGTTTGATAGTTTTAAATCGCTAAAAAAATAGAGAAATGATATTTGCAGTCATAGAATATGAAAGCACCGTACAATCTCTTTAAAAAAGTAAGTAAATACGAGACTTACATGAAAAAAAATTATTTTTTAATAATGGATCCCACTCTTTTTTAAAATGATTGCATGTCGCTTGTGTACTCTACGATTGTATATAACATTACTCTTAGAAAAATTAATATCGTGAGATGACAGTAGTGGTATACTATGGAGTCATTCTACACCCACCAAGAGTGTAGCCTGACAAATTTTTCCAATAAGGTTAAATGCTTTTCTTTTTTTCATATATATTTTTTTACATCTTTAAACATTTTTTAAACAGTTTCTCTTTAGGTCAATCAGGCTGATGTTTGGTGTTTAACAGCCTCCAATCATGACATGCCATGTATGAAGTTTTACATTCGACACAATAAATATGATTTTATCTGATTAAACCACACTATCAACATTTGAGAAGAGACCCATGAAACAAACCCAAACCACTGCCAAACCAATCCAGGTCCATCGCCGCCACAGCTGAACAACGCAGTCGCACCCACCCATTTTCGTCATTCCCATGAAACTATTTCTCCCCCGTTTTGTTCTATCGCACCCATCAAGAAGTTGCCATCGTCGTCCCTAACAAGGAAAGGGAAAGCTTTTTGCCATCATTGACTACCTCTCCTCAATACCTTTGTGTTTTTCTTGTAGATCTCTTCTGCATGGCTTCTTTGTCATGCCTTTTGTTCTCAAATATGCCTTTTGAGTAGCTCTCATCATGTAATCCTTCAACCATTTCATGTCCGATAACTTCACCAGCTTCACGAAGAAATCCTCAGCTCCTTCCTCTAAGTTGAAATCATCAATCACAATTTGAAACAATAAAATCATCAATCACAAGTTGTCAAGAGATAATATCATTGATTGATGTTGTCAATGGGAGAGGTAGAGGGTGGGCTTCGGTGGAAGAGGGAGAGGGGATTTTTTGCACTAGAAGGAGGGGACTTCCACAAGGTTATAAGTTGTAGGCATGTATATGGGATGGGAAATAGAAGAGCTACGTGGCACAAATTTATTGGTGGGCTGTTGTTTGAGGAATAGCAGATGGACCGATTGGAAGTTTCTTTCTCTGTGTCTCTCAAATTACAACATCCTTAAAAAATATTTACTTAAAAAAAACTCTACTTGCACCCATGGTTGGGAATCCCAATGTACCCATCCCTCTACATGGTCAATAATGAAATGGTGCGTTGCTAAGACCCCTGAAACACAAAAGATCAAACTTAACTTCCCCAGCAGAAGAAACACTCCCACCGCACAAAACAGAGCAAGCTGTAGCAGTAGACGACCACGCAGATGATTATAGGTTCTGGATATCTTCTTCTTCTTATGCCCTAAACCTTCCTTGTCTTACTAGAGTAGAATGTAACCAAAAAAAGAGGTCAAGTCATTCTAAAAGTGTTATTCTCCAACTTTCGTATCCTTGAACCAAAATGTCACTTAATACCATTTAAGGTGTTATGCAATCCAAGTGGGGGCCTATACAAAGATTGTATAGGTATCATTTTCAATGAAAATAAATTCATAAATACTGTCACTACTAGAATAAATAAATGCACAATTAACTTACCATAATAGGTATCATTTTTGCACATTTAGCAAGTGTTTGGACAGGAAAGCTGGCATTTTTTAGGGCTTGTAACAAGCCTTTGTCAATAAAGTGTGTAAAATCAATCAACTACCAACAGAAACTACTTATTAAAAAAAGTAGCAAAAAGGAAACATAGAAAACAAACAGATTATTTTTGCATATGGAGTGAGTAATAACGCAAAGAAATGTGAATAACTATTGGAAAATCTGATTGATTCAGGACACATTGGGAGAAAAGCCAACTAAGAATAACCAGGAAGACCCAGGCCCACCTGTGTCTTTAGAAGAGTTAACAAATCTAGATGCGACCTCAGGAATAAGTGAGATGACCACCGGTACAGTTTCGACTACCCACAACGACGACCTCTGGTGTAGATTCAACTACCCACAACGATGACCACCGACCTAGATTTGGTCCTCGAGCGACAGCACAACCCAGCTCCGAATGAGTTTGGATTCGTGTTTTCTAAGCTTTAGCACTACCCAGTAGAAGCAATGTTTCGAGTGTTTCACTTTGGGTTTCATTTCTTTTGCTCTCTCTCTCTCTAATATATGGGTTGACATGGCATTACCGATTCCTCCAAAGCTATCTAACCCCGGGTACCTATAACAGCATTGTTTACTAGATGATCTCTAGACCAAATCCCGATTAGCTTAGCATTATTCATATAATATGTGGTCTTTTTTCTTTTCAAAGCACCATAAGATTCACGGCATCTTTGTTTTAGTATGAGCTTTAGAAATAAGGTCTCGTTTAGTTATGTAGAGATGAGATGAGGTAAAAGTTAAAAATGAAATCAAATGTTATTAGAATATAATTTATTAATTTAATTAAAAAATTGAATTAATTTTTATATTTTACATAAAAATTTTAAAAAATTATAATAATTATAACAATGAAATAGTTTATCATAATAACCAACCCCTAACAGTTAACAGGACTTAGAAAGCCTAACAACGCCATCACAGTTGTCTCCCCCCAATCAACCAACGCTAGGAGACTAGAAAAATCGCGCTCAAGACAGAAAAAGGAGCAGGGGGAGTTTCCTCCGTGCACAAACAATGCGACCTGTGCAGCTAAGCAAGAAAACCAAGATCATTTTCTCTTTCTCTCGAGCTCTCTTTCTTGCCACTTCCACTTCCTCCGTCTCATGCCGAGCCCTTACCACTCTCCCATCGTCTCTGTTATCGTCAACCTCCTGTCAAGCCGATAACAATCGCCGCACCTATACGTGGCTGTCCCCCCCCACCGCCACTAGTATCCTCCTTCGCACTCCTTGGTCGGCCAGTCAACACCGCGGGATCAAAATCTCCGGCTCCGATGTAACTACTTATACCTTTTTGCTTAACGATTTACTTTATTTTTGTAAGTAATCAATTATTGTAATTGTTGCGGAAATGTGATTTTTCCTATTTAATGGTTGCAGGTCAAAGTTGGCAATGTGATAGAAAAAAAAGGTTGATTTTGATTTGTTAATTGCTATTACAAGAATTGTTGTCTTTTAAGAGCTTGGATTATTACTGTTTCCCCGTAATTGCTTTGCATATTGTACTAATCGAAACAATTTTCTCATGTTGTAATCTTCGTGGTAATTCTGGACTTCAGGACGTATGTACCAGGTGATTGAGTTGCCCTTAACGCAATGATGCTTTTATTTTGGTTGTTAAATAATATTCAATTAGTAATGGGATCATCTAATCACCAGCTTCCAATGCGGTCATATATCACTTGGTTCAGGTCCTTAAGACAGATCATTCCCATGAAGGAAGAGGCAAAGCTACAATAAAGGTCGTAATTGCTTATTCATATGTATAATTGCCTTTGCTTTTGTCCTTACTAGAATATTACATTGTTGGATTTTTTACATAGGTGGAGCTCCGTGACATTGAAAGTGGAAACAAAGTATCCCAACGACTGGCTACTTATGAGAGTGTTGAAAGTATGGATCTTTTAACTTTTTAGTTTCGTGCTGTGAATTGATGACTCAAAATGATCAACTATCATTGTTGGATATGAAGGTTTAAGATCGTGTTAGTTCCTTTGCTTATTGAATAACTCTTTGTTTTGTGAAAATTATTATGATTTCTAATTTAGTCTATCTAATAAGGGATTTGAAGCATGAGAACTTTATAGTATTGTGGGTTCCATCCAGCTTGTGCACAGAGCAAAGTGATCCAAGTATCCCACAATAACTTGTCCTGGGAATATGGGAGTTGACCATTTTAACTGTGACTTTCTGTTTCTTAACTGTTATTTCATAGTTATTTCCATGCACTATTAGCCCTTAAATAGAACCTAAAGTCTTGGAGAGAGAGAGAGAGAGAGAGAACTCAGGCTGAGTATATACTGTTGAATCTTGGAGTATTTATGGTTGATGCTTGAAGGTGATATAGGTTCCTTACTTGTGTTAGATAATTTAATTTGCTTACCTGCTTTCAGGGTCTTTAAGTCAATAAATTAATGTTAACACTTGAAGAGAGAGTGGATAGTGGAATATTAGCTCAATGATTGTTTTGCATGGACTTTGAGTTGTTTTTAAGTAAAGGATTCAAAGATGAGTCCTGTCTCATAGATCCAACAATGCTCATGAACTAGCCCAATGGGCCTTAGGGAGACTTTTCCTGAAATCTTCCTCTATAGTCTATCTTGAGCCTATTACAAATGTAACGGCTTTTGCAAGAGGATTTTTTTTTCTCTTTTATTTTATTTTTGTCTTTGTTTTTTCTGTCCTTGTTTTGGTTTTCAAATTTTATTTCCTAGTCTTCTTTCTATTTGTATTAATAAATAATGATAAATTGAATTCACCCTAGTCTTGAAATGAATAATGCTAAAGATGGAAAATCCTGAGCAAGAATATAATACCTCGGATTGGGTGTGTATTTGTGTATAGGAAGGTGGTAAATGGTAGGGGTGTCAAATCGTGTTAACGGGTAGTGTTCGTGTTGTGTCAAAGTATATATATTATATCATATAGGTCAACCCTAACCCGACCCGTTAAGCTTATCGTGTCAAAATCTTAAACCCTAACACGACCCATTAACATAACATGTCGTGTCGTGTCAACCCATTAGTGAATATTACTAAATAGGTTAACACGACACAATACGATCCGTTTCAAACTGTTTATGTAAATGGGTTGAATAAGCCTAAAATTAACCTATTTGACCTGATTAAATTTAGCATAATTTTCTATAAATGTTAAAATCATAATATCTATAAAAATTATAAAACTAACTACAAGTCCAAAATTACAATTTAAACAATAAAAATATCGAAATTAAAATTCTAACAATTTTACTTTTGGGTAGAAGGGTATAATTGTAATTTTAACTTTCTTAATGTGTCATAACGGGTCAACCCGTTTTGACCCTAACCCGTTAAGACTAAACCTTAACCTGCTATTATCGTATCGTGTTCGTGTTGAGTTAACGGGTCGTGTAGCATATTGCTATCCCTGGTAAATGGGATCCCACTTTGCTTGGGAAGGAGAAGTTCTTGTCCTTTATAATGAATATCAAGGGGCTCCAGTTGTAATTTTGACTAGTCTTTTTGGAGTATAGGCCGAGATGTGGCTTGGGCTTTCCTTAGGTTATTACAAGTTCTATAAGAGCAAATCCCAACCAAAAGTGTGGGACTTGAGCTATGACTACTATGATGGACTTAGTCCGACAAGGGATATTGGGATTTAAAGGGGAGAGATTGTAATACCTATGATTGTGTGTGTTTGTGAATAGGAAGGTGGTGAATGAGATTCGACATTTCTTGAGAAGGAGAGTTTTTTACCATTTATAATGAATTTCAAGGAGCATCAATTGTAAAATTGACTAGTCTTTTTGGAGTATGAGCCTAGATGTCGCCTGAGCTTTCATTTGGTCATTACGAAGAACATGTGGGCTGACTCTTGTACTAAATCTCAATTATCATTTTCTTCTGATTTTAGATCTGATAACCATTGTGTAATATTTTTTTAACTGAAACATCTTGATGCTTTGTGGTGGACTTTTTAAATTTAGCCTGCTATAAGGGTTAACCATCCAATTTTTCGATCCATTTGAATTATGTTCATTATCAGTCCTTCAAGGTAATGTGACTTTAATTTTTCTTTGATAACTAATCAGTCCTAGAATTTTATGTCTAATTGCAGAGGTTTATGTTGAACAGAAAACTTACATGTATATGTGCACAGATCGTAGTGGCGCTATAGTGCTGATGGAGTGAGTTTGTTGGTTTTCCCCCTTCGCTTTTTACAACACTTTCCAATAAATGTGCTTGAGGTCAAAGATTTTCGTGGAACAAATTTAATGGATATTTATTTTTCTTGTTAATTGTTACCAGCGTTGAAACGTTTGATCAGCTAGAGGTGTCCCAGGAGTTGTTTGGCAAAGATGCCAAGTACTTAAAAGGTGATGAATATTGAGGACTAAACTATGTGTATATTTCATGTCATATATATTTTTTTGATTGGTAAATATGAATTTTATTAAAAAAAGGCAAAACCATGTACATATGACATATACAAGAGAAACACCTATGCATGGGTGTCTAAAGATACCAGGAAATCATGTACATTCATGCCGTTAAAGTCTTACAATCAACCAATGGAATAAAGTTTGAAGCAAAAAAGTTTTAAGCTAGTCCATTGTCTGTTCACGATCCTCAAAGCTGCAACCATTCCTCTCCATCCATATGCACCACCATAGACAGATTGGAATCATCTTCCACATAGATGCAATTTGAGAATTACCCCAGAGGCCTTGCCAGCTGGCCAAAAATTCAACAACCCTTTTTGGCATCACCCAAAGGAGCCCCGCTCTAGCAAAGATGTCACCCCACAAACTCATAGCTACGTCACAATGCAATAATAGGTGATCCATAGATTCCCCACTTTTCTTGCACATATAACACCAATCTAACCCAAGAGTTGGCGTTTCCTTAGATTATCTAGGGTGAAAATCTTCCCTAGTGAAGTTGTCCATACAAAAAAGAATGGGGTCCTATCATAAACTACTTGTTGATAAGAAAATTTTTTAGTTTAAATGTGACAATGCATCGTGGTGGAAGATCACGGAAAGTAGTCGTCGAGTTGTCAATTTTATTAGCATTGATGTTGCTACAATGAATTGGTTGGCTTCAGTGGTGGGGCTGTGTGGAACTTCAGGGGGTCTTTCCGAGTTTTTTAGAACTCGCAGAAATGGAAATCAAGTTATGGTGGTGCAGAGGGGTCAGAATAGATATGGACGATATCTGACGATGTCTGAGTGTGGGCATGATAAGAGGCGTGGATTGATTGTTGTGCCTGAAGGTTCGAAGGGAGAAGGTTGGAGGAAATTTGGAGCTCTGCTTAAGGAAGTTTCTTATCCTAACTCTATTTCGAGGGATAGAAACAGAACACTCTATAAAACTGGTTCATCTTCATTGGAGTCCATTGGGAGGAAGGAATCGTTTGTGGAGATTTTGAAAAAGCCTGCTCAACAAAGATTGGAGAAGCCTTGCGTGATTATTGCAAGGGATAATAGTTCGCAGGTGCACTCTGTTACGAAGAGGGAGACAGTTCATTTCTCAAAGGAGATGAATTGCCTTCTCAATCGATGTTGTCTAGGGAAGCTGAAGAGTTGACGTTGGAGGGTCTATTAGAGTATCTAGGAGATATTGAAGTCAAAGCTGATTGTTTAATGGATTGGGTTAAGATGGGCTTAAGTGAGGGCAAGTTAGGCCCTTTTCATGTTAAATCAAATACCGGTTCTAATATCTCTTATGTGAAAAGTAGTGGGTTGGGCTTTGCTAGGGGTGGGTTGGGATGTAATGATCCGAAAGGAAGGGGGGCTGCTTTTGGGTCTAGTCCAAGCAAAAGCCCAGTGCGGGTCTGATATCAGAAGCAAAAACAACCTGATTTTTGAGGTATTTTGGATGAGCTTAAGGGCGTTGTTTCATTGCCGATTTCCGAGTCAACAATCACCTTGTAGACATAGAACATTCCGACAGGTACTTCCGAAGCTTTTGGTGGGGCTAGGGTGGTGTCTCAGGCGTTGGAAAAAGAAGAGGGTGGAATCGTTTGTAAAGAGTCATTGGTCTTAGTGCCGACGCAGAATATTTCGACAGATACTTCCGAAGTTTCTGGTGGAGTTGGGGTGGTGTCTCAGGCGCCGGAACAAGAAGAGGGTGAAATCGAGGGTGAATTCGTTGGTAACAAGGTTAATATGGATTTCGTTTCTGTTATGGATTCGGTTTCTATTGGTTATGAGTATAATCTAGTGAATGAGCGTTCTAGTTTGTCGAAACAGTTTCTGTTTGACAAGGGGTGTCAACAGTGCGAGATGGAGGTGGTTTCTGAAGAATATTCTGAGTTTAATGGGTCTGTTTTGAATGAATCTTTTCGGGGGTTCAATTCTTTCGAGAATAAGTGTTTGTCTTCTTCTACTCAGCTGGTCGAAGATGTTGAAATCTGCAGTGAGGGGGAGCCAGGTAGTCCGATGCCCTTACAGATGCTTCCTCCTCAGGTTGATCCAAGGATAACTCAGATTGGTTGTTAAAAAAGTGGAGGAATTACAAGATTGTGTGGGAATTTCTTGTGTGGGGTTTGAAGATCAATTTAGGGCTTTCCTAGTAGCTATAGAAGCTGCTACTTCCACAGCATTGAAATCAGCTGTGAGGAAGGAATGAGAGTTGAAGCGCTTGCAATGTTCTATTAATTATGACAATAAGGAGAGAACTTCTGGGAGAGATAGAGTAAAAGGGAGGGATTTTTCTGGTGTTAATGAAGCCTAAAATTTTGTCTTATGATGTTAGGGGGATAAAGGACATTAATAAATGCCTTTGTATTAGAGCTCTTATTCGTAGTTGGAAGGTTGACGCTGTTTGTCTCCAAGAAACCAAATTGAAGTTTATTGATTGTAATATTATTCGTAGCTTGTGGAGATGTGCCTTTGTTGGTTGGATTCATTTACCTTCTTCGGGGGCTTTAGGTGGTATCTTGGTAATGTGGGATAAGAGAGTTGTTGAGTTGGTGGAGGATTGGTTGGAGTTTTCTTGGTGCTTGTGTTTTTAAAAATATTGAGATGGTTGGATTTGGGCTTTGGCTAATGTTTATGGGCAAATAGAGATCGGGATAATTTATGTTGTGGGATGAATTTCGGGCTTACATTACTTGTGGGATATGCCATGGTGTTTTGTGGGGATTTTAATACTACTCGTTTTCCTAGTGAGAGGGAGGGTAATTCTCCTTTGTCTTCTGCTATGGAGAATTTTTCTCAGCTTATTTTTGACTTGGAATTGCTGGATTTGCCTTTGGTTGGGGGGGAATACACGTGGTCTAATCATAGAGGCGGTTCAAGGCTGGACAGATTCCTTGTTTCTTCCTCTTGGGAGTCTCATTATCCAAGGGTAAGTCAAAAAAGAATGCCTAGGGTATGTTCTGATCATTTTCCCATTCTTCTTGATTGTGGGGGTATTATGAGGCTGACGTTATTTTAATTTGAGAATATGTGGCTTCAAGTTGAGGGTTTTGTAGACAAGGTGAGAAGTGGTGGATTCTTATTATTTTGAGAGACTCCTAGTTTTGTGTTGGCAAGTAAACTTAGAGCTTTGAAGGCTGACTTGAAGATGTGGAATAAGGAAGTCTTTGGAAATGTAGAGCAGCAGAAAAAATCTCTTTGGGAAGAGCTTCAAGCCTTAGAGTCAGAGAGGAATTGTGAGGAATCATTGTCAAGAAAAAATGAAGTGGTGTTAGAACTTGAGAGGGTGCTTTTGTTGAAGAAATTTCATGGAGGCAGAAATCGAGAGTCTTATGGCTTAAAGAGGGGGATAAATGCACTAGTTTCTTTCATAAAATGGCTAATTCTCATAGATGTAACAATGCCATTGAGTTGCTCAAAGCTGATAATACTGTTCTGTCTTCCCCTGATGAGATTCATGAGCATGCTGTACAGTTTTATAGTTCTCTTTTAACTGAGATGGTGGATTGGAGACCTAAACTTGATGGCCTGTTTTTTGATTAATTGAATTCTGTTTCAGCAAACTGGATTGAGAGGCCCTTTGAAGAGAATGAGGTTTATCGGGCGGTTTGTGGGATGAGAAGAGACAAAGCTCCGGGCCCTGATGGTTATACTATAGCTTTTTTTTCAAGGTTGTTGGGAGATAGTGAGGGCGGAGGTGATGCAGGTTTTCCATGAATTTTATGATTATCACAAGTTTGAGAAGTCGTTGAATGCAACTTTTATTTCTCTTATCCCTAAGAGAGTAGGTGCTTCGGAGTTAAAAGATTTCCGACCTACTTGGTGAGTGGAATTTATAAGATAATTTCGAAGGTTATGGCTAATCGTATGAGCATGGTGATGGAGAAGATTTTTTCAAAATCTCAAAATGCTTTTGTTAGAGGTCGACAAATTATTGATTCTGTGTTGATTGCAAATGAGTGTTTAGATAGTCGGCTTCTGGAAGGTGTTTCGGGGGTTCTTTGTAAGCTGGACATGGAGAAGGCTTTTGAACATGTTAGCTGGGATTTAGTTTTACTTATAAAAAAAAACATGTTAGCTGGGATTTTCTGTTATACATGCTTAGAAGATGTGGCTTCGGTGTCAAATGGTGTGGTTGGGTTAGACAATGTATTTCGACTGCTATGTTTTCAGTTTTAGTTAATGGTCAGCCTTGTGGTTTTTTTAAGAGTTCAAGAGGCTTGAGACAAGGAGATCCGTTATCTCCTTTCTTATTTCTTCTTGTTATGGATGCTTTTAGCCGTATGGTGGAGGCTATTGTAGGGGGTGGATTTATTTCAGGTTTTTCAGTGGGTTCTTCTTCTAATGGCTTTACTTCCGTATCGCACTTACTTTTTGCCGATGATACTTTAATTCTATGTGATGCTGTTGAGGATCAGATTAAAGCATTGAGGGCTGTACTGTTGTGTTTTCAAGCCATTTATGGGTTGAAAGTGAACTTGGGTAAATCGGAGTTGGTCCCGGTAGGAGTTGTTCATGATATTAATGATTTAGCATCGTTTTTTGGGTTGTAGAGTTTCTTCCCTGCCCATGAAATATCTCGGCCTCCCATCGGGGGCATCATTCAAGGCAAAGTATATTTGGGATGGGGTGGTTGAGAAGATTGAGAAAAGGTTGGCAGCTTGGAAAAGGATTTATTTATCTAAAGGGGGTAGAATCACCCTTATTAAGAGTACCCTTTCGAATATTCCAATGTGTTTCCTTTCTTTATTCCCTTTACCAGTTGGTATAGCTAATTGTATCGAAAAATTATATAAAGCTTTTTTGTGGGGAGGTTTGGGGGAGGAGAAAAAAGTACCCTTAGTTAATTGGAAAAAAGTATGCTGTCTTATTGATGTTGGTGGATTGGGTGTTCGAACTTGTGTAGTTTCAATATATTGGGGAAGTGGTTGTGGAGATTTAACAAGGAAGAGGGTGCGATGTGGAGAGGGGTGATTGTCCGGAAATATGGTAGTGATTGGGGGGGTTGGTGTACTAAGGAGAGCAGGCAGACTGATGGGGTAAGCTTATGGAAATTCATTAGAAAAGGTTGGGATAATTTTGTGAAACAAGTTTATTTTGGGGTAGGTGATGGCTCAATAATTCGTTTCTGGTTTGATGTTTGGTGTGGTGAGTCTGCTTTGTTTAGAGCTTTTCCGAATGTCTTCAGATTGGCTGTTAATCAGCAGGCTTCCATATATGAGATGATGAGTTTTTCTAATGAAGAGGTGCATTGGAATGTCTGTTTTTTCAGATCTGTTCAGGATTGGGAAATTGACGAGGTTACTGATTTTTTCAAGTTGCTGTATTCAGTTGCTATTATAAGACATGAAAGGGATCATTTTCTCTGGAAAAGTACAGAAACCAATAAGTTTTCTGTTAGATCTTTTTATAGGACAATGAATGGTCAGCAAAATTTTTCTTTTCCTTGGAAGAATATTTGGAAGGTTTGTGTTCCGTCAAAAGTTGCTTTCTTTGTTTGGACCGCGGCAATTGGAAACATTTAGACTATTGACAATTTGAGAAAGCATGGAATGATGGTTATGGAGTGGTGTTTCATGTGTAAGAAAGCTGGAGAATCAGTGGATCATCTGCTTATTCACTGTGATGCGGCAAAAGGGTTATGGGAAGGGGTGTTTAGAAGAATTGGACTATCCTGGGTTATGCCAAAATCAGTGACAGAAATTCTTGCATGCTGGCCTAGAATTCATTCTTGTTCTCAAGTTGCAGCGACATGGAAGATGATTCCTCTGTGTATTATGTGGTGCATCTGGATGGAAAGGAATGAGAGGTGTTTTAATGATAGGGAATGTTCTGTAGATGATTTCTGGAAATTTTTTATGTTTTCCCTGTTTTCTTGGTTTTCAGCCATTGTTCTTAATGGTGGGGCAGTCCATGAGTTTTTGTTTTCACCGTTTTAGTTCTTGAATGTTCTTAGGTGTTTCTTTTGTATACTTCCTGTGTACATTGGCTTCGCCTATTTCATTCATGGAATAAAATTTTTACTTATCAAAAAAAAAAAAAAAGAAAAAAAAAGGAAGCTTTTAGAGGGGCCTTAGGACGGGTTTGGATAGTGAGATTAGAATTTTTTGTTTTAGATGAAAGTTTAAAATATTATTTTTTAATATTATTGTTGTTTTGGAATTTGAAAAAGTTGAATTGTTTATTATATTTTGTGTGGGAATTTGAAAACGTTGTAATGATAAGATGAGATGAGATGAGAATTTTGTGTCTTGCCAAACCTGCCCTTAGTCTTCCAAATGTTCTTCCATGGGAGCTCTCCTGTAGAATGTTTCATTAGGGACTTATAGTACGACCGTACAGTAAACCTTCCCTTCTTGGACAGTGACTACATCATCGTATCAGCTCCTCTATTCACTCTATAATTATACACAAGATGGAAGAAATCTGCAAATGTGTCAATTTCCAGTCTTGCACAGCTCTAAAGAAAATGATATTCCATTGAGGAGAGCCACTAGATAGATCCATGAGTTCTGTGACTGTAGCCTCCTGTCGTCTTGCAATGTCATATAAAGTTGGGTAGGCTTTCTTAAGAATTTGGTCTCTACACCAAAGGTCATTCTAGAATTTAATTCTGGAACCATCCCCAACTGCAAAGTGTGTATGTCACTGAAAGTTGGTCTGACCTCTTATGTTTTTCCAAAGCCCCTCCCCATGTGGTTCGCTCACTTTATTCGAGCACCATCCTCCCCACAATCTACCATATTTTAGATCTATGATAACTTTCCACAACACTCCCCTTTCACTGTGGTATCTCCACAACCATTTACCCATTAAAGCTTTATTGAAAACCAGCAAGTTCCGAATTCCCAGCCCACCTTCACGTATTGGGGTACAAACTATATCCCAATTCACCAAGTCAAAGTTGAATTCTTCATCTATCCCACCCCCCACCTCCCCCCCCCAAAAAAAAGGGAATGGCCCAATGGCATAAAAAGTATATTTACACAAGTTTCTCAAAATTGGTTCATAGTTTATTTCGTAGCTAAGCTCTTCAGCTGTCAGCTCATGGCCGACTACTACTCCTATTCCACCACCGCGTCTTTAACTGCATGACCAATACCTGCTGTATTACTCTTGCACCACTGGTTCTTAACCATCCATGAGAACTGTTCACGCTATATAGCAGTGTAAACCTGTGTAGCTAACTTCTGGTTCTGCACTGATTATGTTCCTTATCTATGTTTCTCAAGCACGTTGCTCCTATTTTGTAATGAATGCTGCTTTAAATGAAAGTGACACTTCCATATTGATGCTATTTGCCACTTGTTTTGAAGCTGATATCTTCCATTACACGAGGCTTCCTAATCCACACATCTAAGTTGTCCTCACCATATCTTCTGTTCGAACAGCATTTCTTGGAGATGCCTTTCGCTTTTAATTTTGTTTCGTTTTCTGTTGAGTCCTATCATCCCCTGTCCCTGACTAAGCTCTTGGCATCACTTCGATCATCAATTAATGCAATGGTTTCCATGAACTCTTATCAACTAAAATATGATATTCGTGAACAGGTGATATGAGAGTTACAGTAAGGCTTTATGATGGTATACCTTTTTCTGCATCGGTTCCAAAACATGTGACATGTATTGTAAAGGAAGCACAACCTCCTATGATGGGCATTACAGCCACACCTAGGTACAGTTAAACGTTCACCAAAGATTTTTAGTCCAAGACATGTATGACTATCATTGAATGCTTGTTTCTCTATCCGTCCATTGACATTGAGGGTAAATTGCAAATTTGAAGTTTGTATGCCAAATCAAAGCAGTTCAGCTTCTCGATTATTAGTCTGATTTTCCTCTTAACCATTGATTTTTGTCCTAATACTTGATTTGTACACAGGGGTAAAAAAGTTGTATTGGACAATGGGCTGATTGTTGAGGTAAGATAAATGTGTTGGCCTGACTGTTGAGGTGATTTAAATGTGTTATTTATCAATGTATATGTTTAGATGTCAAATTGGCCACTGTAGTCAAAAAGAGAAAGTTGAAAATAAGCAAAGATTTATGGCAAAAATGTAGTTGTGCGTGCAGTGGTTTGGACTTTTGAGTCAATGTCTAAAATGTCAATGTAGAAATTGTTCTTAATATGTAGTATCCATATGAATGCCATCAATGTTCAGTCATCGCAAATCCGTGGCTTCTCAGAAAACAAAAATTCTATATGAGTCACTTTTGCGCACTCCGTTGATGTGATTGGTTGTGTATTAAAAAAAATTTGATGCAGCTAATCACATCAGTGGAGTGCGCAAAGAGTATGCAAAAGTGACTTTACGTAGCATTACTCCTCAGAAAATATATGATGAATTCTATTTTATTACTGATGAGAATGTTAGTTGATTTATTTATTTTCTTAAGTAGCAGTTATGGCAGAATGCTTATTGCTGATGAGCACCAGTATTGTCATTCATGCATGGGACACAGAATATGCTTGCAATTTCAACATGCAACTACTCTAATTTAATCAATTAATTAGTTATTATAGAGTTGCTACTAAAAATGAGAAAAAAAGTACCTAAGGTAAGAGAGGCTAATGCTGAATATGGATATGTATATCATCAAAGGGTACATAGTGTGAAACTTATGCGTTTTACAGCCATTGATAATTTTTATGAGATACGTTTCTAGTAAAGCTGACAATACGATTAGTTCTTCCTCTACCAGCCCTTCATGCATTCCTGATGTTGAATGAATGGCCTCATGAGGATGAGGCGTGATATATGGTCCTAAAAAATATTATTAAGGGTTATGTTACTGACAAATTCTACACTACTATGTCCGTACATTCTTTGAAATTAGGCGTTTGCTTTAGTTACCTATGAGACGAAACGTGGTTCCTGACTTTAATCTTGTTCAATTATTGTAATGAACAACAGCTATGTCTAGCAGTATGGAGAACATTGCGGCATATATAGATGTATGTATGTATGTATTTTGTATGTAGGTAAGTTTGTGAGTAGTTGATCGGGTGTTAGGGGAGGGAAGAGATTCTGTTGCATCTACCATGGAATACAAGCAGTTTGTGTCTTATCAATTATTCTACTTTCCAGGTACCAGTATTCGTCATTGGCGGTGATGCTGTAGTTATTGATACTGAGACTGACTCTTATCTTGAAAGGTAGGCTTATATGTTATGTTTATATGATAAATTTGAAGTTTGTCTCGGGTTTTATTTTGCATCCTTTAAAGGTCATTCATTGTTGTAACTAATGGTTTAGCATCCTATAGATGTCATGCACCCACTGCATGTGAAAACGGTGATTATTTTTCCTTTCAAATATTTTTATTAAAAGAATAAGGGGTGATATGCTTGGAAATGGGTCATTTATGGGCTGTCATGCTTGCCTTTCTTTTGTTTGTTATTTTACGTGACTTTATAAATCTTTAGAAGATTTAATTATCTAATAAAAATAAGATTTTGAAGATTATAAAAATTTGAACTAGTTTGGTTCCTATGCCTATGTAAAAGAAGGAATCGGATAACCTACTGAATGTTGAAATTCTAGCTTTATGATGCGTATTAAGTAGTTGTTCTGTTCATTTTCATAGGCTGAATGGGATTGGGTGGATTTAAGAAAATGATTTTGGTCACGATTCTATTGTTTGTGTCGCTAATGAAGGCTGTTTTTCTCTGCCCCATTTTTCCTCAGGGCAAAGGCATAATAATATGGAGGCAGAGAGATGGAGTGGCGTTGATGCAATAATGTGTACCTCTGTTTCCTATCATGGGCATCATTCTTCAATTTTGGAATGGAGTATTAGGCCAAATTGGCACTTTTGTGAGGTGGAGGAGTGTGTTTGTTTATTTTAGACAATGCATCTATATTCAAATAAATAAAAGCCCACCATAGGTATTTAGATATGATACAGTGATACACCAATTAACCTGCCTACAGTTGGAGGAAATCGTTACTAGTGTTTGAACATCACCACTTGAAGCCAATAGCCTTACTAGGAATGAATGGCTATCGAGTCTCCTCGTACCTCACCTTGCATGATCGGCTTCTTATTATTATCAGCAATAATGGAGAGGTCAAAAATTGTACGGTCGAATAAAATTTCTACCTGAAATCTAGTACTTAAATTTCGCATGTCTTGTTTTTAGAAAAAAAAAATGATATTTTCCATGAGCGCAAGAATAAAAATTAACCCCTATATATGTATGCATGATATAAGACGGCCTCGCTTTTATTTCGGATCCGAAACAATTTGAAGGAATTCCAGAATCTTTCAAGTACTTGTTGATCAATATTACGGTTAGACTCTTCACCGTTTTATTCCTTTCTCTGATCTTCCATTCCTTTCCTTTGCTTTTTCTTTCTTTCTTGTGATCGTAAGTTTTTTTTTTCTTTCGTTCTTCTTCGTTGGATAAAATTCTCTTTTCGAGTACGTACATAGTAGTTTGATAAAGATGTTGTTTGCATGTCACCTAAGATAGATTGAAACAAGTTCGTACCCATGCATTCGATCGAAAAGCTAGGCTATTAATTAATTATTATATCATGTAGTACTTATTGGAAAATATTCGATGTTAATTAATTTATTGATTAACGATCTTCTAGTAGTGGTCTGATCTTATATTTTATTTTAATTTTTATCTAGTGATATTCCTCATATATATATATATATATATATATATATATATATGTTATAGATCTGCAATGCATGCATGCATGCATGCAGTACGACGTTTAATTACGAATTTAATTATTTTGTCTCTCAGCGATGATCAGCTTGTGCATGTGATTAAATTCAAAGCCAAGATTTGTCCTGAAATAGTGAGAACTAATAGGATTAATAAACGATATATATGTATAAATATATGTACGTTTAAGATTAACAGGTAAAAAAAAATGTCTGCTAGCTAGCTAGGTTTACTTATATAATATATAACTAATTAATTGCAATATTATATAAATATATTGTTTTTAATTCCCTGCAGATCATCAAGCTAGGCCAGATTAATCTAATTTTGCGAATGGCGGCCTGCACAAGCTGGAAAGTTTTCCTTCCAGAACTAATTTTGTGCGTCTCCCTGCTGGGTATGGTTGCGTCTGTGAATGGATAGATGCAGCACTAGTATATAAAAGATGTGTGCAGCAAAACTTCAAGGCCTTTCTAATATTGCAAAACGTGCTATGGATTTTACAGACAAAGCTCACAAGAGAATGTGAAAACCCTTGGACGCACATCCATTCCGTGTGCTTACTCTGTACTGTATGACATATTCCGAAGCTCTCGATCTTTAGGTTTTTATATGATTGATTACAAAATGGTGCCGGGGTTACAGAACGCATGCAAGAATTGCATCTCAAAGATGGTGTCTGTGGATAACCAAATCAAGAGCGCACTTCAGAGCTGGCAGCAGGCACGTTATTCGATCTCTAGTAGTCAGATGTGGGTTGCTGTCAACATTATCAATGATTGTACGTGGCCGTGAACTGATGAAGTTCAAGAGGTACTGTGAGTGGCCTGGGGTACTGGAGGAGACGCTTAAGCTTGTTCATGCACGATGAAATCTAGCTAGTACTCACGTCTTAAATAATCTTTCAAAAGCAAAGAAGGATTAGTCACAGCATAACCTCGGTTCTTAAGAGAACCATGTGATATTCTCTCCAAGCTTCAAACCAAAAACTGAATAGCTTTGATCTGATTTTCCAAGAACATCTTTCATTAAGAGCAGCAATATTAGGCAAAAGCAACAACTTCCACAACGAAAATTTATAAACTTCAATCACAACTAGCTAGGCCGAGAGCTAGGAACATACGTAACATATATATATATATATATATATGACATGATCATGTTATATTGGATAAACTAATACGAGAAATACTCCGATGATCTGTGCATAAAAGTAGACCGTGCATTGCATAGAGATTCTAGAACATCATTTTAGGCAACACATGACCAGGGGCAGATAATTTTCCTCCATTTTTTCTTATCATTTTGCCCCCAAACTACGTAATTTTCACGGCTGGATGTATGCATGCATGGTCCCTCACTTAAATATTTCTTATAAGCCCTTACAAGATTAAATCTAGAAACCATCATCATCGATGATCTGAACCATGCATATATATAGACAAACCGAGGAAACTGGATGCATAATGTATTGGAACAGAGGAGAAAAGTAAGATGATCTTGGCTCAGAGAGGAAGAATTCACTTTTCTTCTTTATGATTCTTTTACAAGAAATTCTCTATTTATATATGCAGAGAAACAGAGTGGTAACCAATGAGAAAATTACACATCATACATCTAACACCTATGCTCTTCACATAACAGTATATTAAATCTGTAATAGTCCCCCTCAAGATGATGTCTATATATTATGCACATTCATTTTGGATAACAATGACTGAAAAATCTTAGAACCTAAAGGCTTGGTCATCAAATCAGCAACTTGGTGAACTGAAGCAACATGTAAAGTAGTTAAGGATCCTTCTTGTAGCTTTTCACGCACTAAATGACAATCTAAATTAATGTGTTTAGTACATCCTAAACTATATTAGCTGCTATGTGAAGTGTAGCTTGGTTATCACAAAAAAGAAGTGTTGGCTGAGGATGAAGTTGATGAAGATCAGCAAGCAAGGCACGAATCCAAGTTATTTAATAAGTTGTAAAGGTCATTGACCTATATGTATATTGTTTCTTGGAAATTCTTGGATTTCCAAGAAATAAATGATTCACCAATAAAAATACAATAGTCATTGATTAAACGACGAGTATCAAGACAATTCTTGGATTTCCAAGAAACAAGTGATTCACCAATAAAAATATAATATTCATTGACTAAACGATGAGTATCAAGACAACTAGCCCAATCCGAGTATGAAAAAGCCTTGATGTGAACATTAGAAGAAGCTGGGAAAAACAAACCCTGAGCTGGTGCTAATTTGAAATATCTGAGAATTCCTAAAGCAACTTATAGATGTGGGACACGAGGACTGTTGAGAAATTGACTTAAATGATGGACTAAATATGTGATATCTGGTCTGGTATGAGTAAGATAAAGTAATATGCCAATTAATCTTCCATAAGCATAAATATACGAAACTAACTCACCATCTTCTTTAGATAACTTGGAATGAGCATCCAAAATGACTAGCTTAATAGCAAGTAAACCAGTAGGCCTGAACAATAGCCCGTCCATTAAAATTTTGGCCCGACCCGTTGTGGCCCGCAACCCAAGGGCAGCACATAGTGACCCGACCCAACCCGAATGGTTCGGGTCGGGTTAAACCTGCGGATTTTTTTTTTCCCAGCCTTTCTCAATATACATTACATCCCATAGTTTCTCAATAAACATTACATCCCATAGGCCATCCATAACATAAACAATAAACATGAATATAATGTCCATATATATATTATGATCCATAGAAAATATTACAACCCTTTTAAACAAATTCATGAATTAGAAATAAACATAGAAAATATTACAGCCCTTTTAAACAAATACATGAACTAGAATGTGTAGACCATAAGCCTTGAGTCACTCATCATCAACATAAATAAAACTTGATTGGGGATCAAATTCTGGAAAAAAAAAAGAAAAAAAGTTTATTAAATTATATAAAAATAAACATTATGAAAACCTTCAATAAATATGGAAGAAAGAAATATGTTCATTACCTGATTCTGCCTCAAAACTTTCAACATTGTCCAACGAGGCACGAAGATCAATAGGTATTGGATCTTTTAACCAATTCTGAGTGCAAACAAGTGCCTCAACTGTTCTTGGAGATAATGAACAACGAAATGGGTCAAGCACCCGACTCCCTGCACTGAAGGCTGACTAAGAAGAAACAGTAGAAACAGGAATGGCCATCACATCCTGTGCAACTCTCGCCAAAATAGGATACTTGATTTCATTGATCTTCCACCAATCTAAAATATCAAAATTTGGAACTCGTGCCTTACAACCATGTTCCAAGTATTGATCAATCTCTGATTTGTTCCTCAAACTACTTTTAATAATTTCTTGCTCATATTCAACCCAAAAGCTTTGCTGAGAATCAGAATCAATCATACTAGGATCAACTGAAGAAGGAGGCTCAGAGTATGAAACTCCACCTGAACTCCCATACATAACACTATACTCCCCATACATGTCAATCATCAATTCTTTCACTTTTACAATCATTTCTTCAACTAAATTACCACCATATATTTTTTTGAACCAAAAATGCAAAAGACTAAATTTGCATCTTGGATCAAGAACAACAACAATGAATATCATCAAGTTAGTCTTTTCAATTGATCCCCAATATTTGTTATACTTACTCTTCATGTTCGTAGCCATAACTCTCAACACTTGATCATTACTTTGACTCATTTTTGATAAATGCGATTGAATGCCACAAAGCTCTTGAAAATATGCATTAGATGTGACATACAAAGAGCCAGAAAGTCTCACAGTAGCATCATAAAAAATCTTCAAAAATTTAACCATTATTTTAACTCTCACCCAATCATTAGAACTGGGGGGGCTCAAACCCATAGTACGACAATAGCGAGAAAAATAACCATCATCATTCTCCAATCGCAAAAATGGCTTTTGAAATGTTTTTGCAACTTCTAGCATGAGATAAGTGGAGTTCCATCTGGTGGGAACATCAAGGCACACCAATTTTGAACAACTAATTTTCTCCTTCTCTATACACTTTTTGAAATTTTCCATTCTTGCAGGAGATGATCTAACATATTTAACCACATTGCGCACCCTTGCGATTGAATCATCACAATCTTTTAGCCCATCATTTACAATAAGGTTCATAATATGAGCGCAACACCTTATGTGAATATACTTCCCCTCCAACAAATGACCTTACACAAATCTTTTTAAGTAATCAATGGCAACATCGTTTGAGGAAGCATTGTCAACTGTAACAGTAAAAATATTCTCAATACCCTAATCCTATAGACATGACTCCACATACCTTCCAATAGTGTCCTCTTTGTGATTAGGAATTAAACAAAAATTTATAATTTTTTGTGTAATTTCCATTCACAGTCAATAAAGTGTGCAGTAAGACACATATAATTGAAGTTCTGATTAGACGTCCAAGTGTCAGTAGTTAAACTAACCTGCCCAATTGCCTTAAATACTTTCCTCAACTTCTCATTCTCTTTTTTAAATAGTTTAATACAATCTCTCGCTGCAGTAGTTCGAGATGGCACTTGGAATCTTGGTTCTAGTGATTTACATACCTTCCTAAATCCTTGTCCTTCCACCACCTTAAACGGAGCCTCATCACAAATTATCATCTCTGCAATTGCCATTCGTACATCTTCTGGATCAAACTTATGTGTAGTTTGTTGATCCTTGGGTCTATTTCTATCAGGGTTTTTTTTACAAACACCAACATGATGCAACATACTTGATGTACCATGTTTTTTGGGGTGACAAGCGTAAGTCTTGTGGCAGTAATTACACCCCGCTTTTGGGTCACTTAAGGAACATCCATCTATTTTTGTGAAGTGTTCCCACATCGTTGATGGGTCCTTACTTGCCTTCCTTTTGGGAGGGAGGATGGAGTTGCTACTACTAGACAAATTAATGTTTGAAGCTAAAGGAGTATATTTGTAGGAGTGTCACTTCTGAAGGAATCCATGGTATGAACTGACATATAATAAAAGGATGAGAATATAAGAATACCAATTGAAATTGAAATGACAAAGCAGCCTAATGTATGTTAGTATCTAACATGTAATTTTCTGATAAAGTGAAAGCATCAACATCTATACATTCACTCGATCTTACTCCATCCATAACAATTTGAACTAAATAGAAAAGCACACATTGAACACTCGTTCACATACAAAACGATTCTGGGATACTCAAAATTTCTATGTAAGAGAGATAAAAGCAATAGGAATAAAAAATTAAGACCATTTGATAGCATAAAGTGCAAGACTGTAAGCTATTTTATTCAGATTGTTGAAAATGGAGGGTAGTTTTGAAAAATTTTGTCCAATCAGAACCACATGGTTCCTGAAAGCTCCAACACTTATGACTTCCTATCTATTTTTCTATTTTACATTAAAGAAAAACTCTGCAGTCTTTACTCCCATTCTATTTACTTAATTTAAAAGAATAATACAACAAACAACATGTTGGAAGAGGAAAAGTTGAGAGAAATGATGAGTGTTTTTCTCTTCAAGTGGTTGAAGGAGGTGGCTTTGGAAAAACAGAGAAAAAGGAAAGAATTAATGGTGCATTTGTTATTAAAAATAATAAAATCGTTCCAAACCTACAGAATTTTATTAAGTGCCAAATCGAAAATTATATATGCAATAAATTGTATATGATGCCTCTACCCCTTTGTCTAGTTTAAATAATTGACTCATTTTATTGTCAGTTACATGACAGCTTTTAGCTAACAATAGAAAATTCTTAAACGCATCATGAAATAAGCAAATACCTAAACTCCTTGGCATCCATATAAAACAACTAAGAGAATAATGTAGCATTCATTCATTTTGCTAGTACAAATGTTTGTATAATCGGTCCAGGTTTCTAAACATAAAATTTACCTGCTAACCATCACAATGTTTAAAAAAAAAAGGCACTTAACATAAGAAAATATAAACATTAAGAAGTCAGCATAGAACTCTCAGCAAAATAAGAATCATTGAAGCATCAAACAGAGATAAAAACAAGCAAATTTGCAATTCCCAAGGCTGAAACAACAATCTTTATGTTCATTTTGTCAATATTCCTCCAATCATAAGATCCTAAGAACTAAAACTAGATAGCTTCTTCGTTTCGACTAAATTGGGAGACTGATTCTGTACGTAGATTCTACAACAATTATGCTAAAACCTACATCTAATTGTGCAATTTCATAAGTAAGGAAGAGTGGGAAAGTAGGCCCCTGAATTTCAGAATCCTCTTCAAGTAGTAAACCAGAATAGCCCAACTGTAAAATCATTTGCAAACCTCTCTAAGCAACTAAAGTTTTTATGTCATCCACATTAAAGACCCACATTTCCTTCTTACATAAAACCAACAAAACAATACCCTTTTCATCTCTTAGAATTGCCCCAACACCAACAGAGTCAAGCTCCCGAAATAAGGACTTTTTTTCCCCCTTTTCTTTATCCGTAAGCAAAATAACAAAAACATCTAGCAACCCAATCACTTTGTTAAAGTTTTTCTACCCTGGTTTATTTTAATTTTTTGTTTTCAGTTTTTACACCAACTTAGAAAGATACTAACATTTTTCAAAATTAAATCACATCACCATTGGCTTCCAATACAAAACCAGATCATCAACACCATGGATTTGGATTTTTTCACAAACAAGCTCCAAAACACAGCCCCGATTCATAATAATCTACCAAAAATTCATAATCATAGACCCAAACAAAAACCAGCTCTAAATCACATCACCATTGGCTTCCAATACAAAACCAGAGTATCAAAACACCATGGACTTGGATTTTTTTCACAAAAAAGCTCCAAAACACAGCCCCGATTCATAATAATCTACCAAAAATTCATAATCACAGACCCAAACAAAAACCAGCTCTAAATCATGATGCACGGGTATGGCCTTGTGAAGAAATTATGTGTTGATCTGAAGGGTTTTATGAAAAGGAACATACCTCCGTCTTGAAGAGTCGAGACCCACGCCGAAGCTTATCTTGGAGCTGCGGCCGAAGAGAGAGTGAGAGTGAGAGAGAGAGACCTACGCCACCGTCTGTGTGAGAGAGAGAGAGAGCGCGAGACCCACGGTGGTGAGAGAGAGGTCAAGAGACAGAGAGAGGGGACTAGGTTGAAGATGGAGGGAGTTGGGAACTTGGGACTGAGATGGTATACGGGTTGGTTATTCAGCGGTTTCGCCCGCATAATTCTTCAGACGACCCGCTTAAATTTTAACCTGGCTCTAATCGGGTGGATTTGATCGGGTCAATCGGTTTATACAAATATCTGCACACCCCTATAAACCAGCATTGAAAGCAACTCAAGGGTATATTTTCTTTGAAACAAAGAAATGCTTTTCTGTGAACATGCAATCTCCATCCCAAGAAAAAACTTGGCAGGACCCAAGTCTTTCAACTTAAGTTAAGCACTTATGCTTTTATAGAATCAATAGCGGATAAGCCACTACTAGCACGAAGAACACCATCCATATAAACCAATAAGGCCACAAATGAGTTACCTTCCTTTTTAGTGAACAATAAGTAGTCTGCCTTAGATTGTGAGAAACCAATATTAAACAAAACAGATGTAAATTTTGAAGTCCATTGCTTAGAGGCATGTTTCAATCTATACAAGGATTTTGTAGTTTGCATAGTCTTGTGTCCCCCTTGCTAAGATAACTAGGAGGTGCTTTCATGTAAATTTGTTAGTCTAATTCTCCTTATAAGAATGCATTATTGACATCTAAATGAAAAAGATGCCAATTATGAATGGCAACAAGAGACAGCACACATCTGACTGTAACCATTTTTGCAAAAGGAGAGAAAGTTTCAAAAAAAAATCTAAGCAGACTAAGCCTTCTTTTTGAGTATACCTTTTGGAAACAAGTCTTGCCTTATGTACCTCAATAGAGCCATCAACATTGTATTTAATTTTATAGACCCGCTTGCAACCTATAAGAATTTTTTTTGGAGGAAGTGTTGTTAGAACCAAGTGTTATTAGGGAAAGTAGATTCATGAAAGATTATATCTCTATAAACAAGAAATGTATGAAATTCCATATCAAAAAGTTCATATCCTTTTGTACCAAAGGATATCATACAAAAATGAATTTGTTTGCTCTAGGAGAAAATTTGGATATGTTTTGGGTAAGAGTGGAAGCATAACCCAAACAACCAAAATTCCTCACTAAGTGATTGTATGATGGAAGTGAATTCTTTATGAATAATAGTGAGTTGAGATTGTCAAGTGAGTTTTGTGGGGTCCACCTAAAATGAGTTTAGATGTGTTTGGATATTAAGATGAGTTTAGATGTATTTATGGGAAGTTGAAAAGGGTCTCGCCTGTAAAGAAGTGTTGAGTTAAACAAATGTTATAGGTCCCACTTGTAAAGAGATTTTGAATTGATATGAGTTTAGTGATTTGAGTGTTGGGTATTTGGATGTTAGATTTAGCTTAAAATTAGACTAAACTAAGTTGATCTCAATTCGGTCCAACTTCCAAATGAGGCCTATTGTTTAGGAATGAGGATGAAATACGATTTATAAGATAAGTGGCAATAAGGATACATTCTCCCCAAAAAGTTAAGGGTACATTTGACTGAAATTTTAATGCTCTTGCTACATTTAGTAAGTGCTAATGTTTTTTTCCTACTGTAGAATTTTGTTGAGGTTTCTCTACACATGAGACTTGATGAATGATTCCTCTTGAGAAGAAAAAATCTCTCATTTTAAATTATAAGCCGTTATCTCTTCTTACATATTGTATTTTTGTTCCAAATTGTGTGTCAATGATTGCAGAAGGAAATGAATAAACTCAAGTAGACCTAGAATGGTCATCAACAATATCAAGGAAATATTTAGAACCAATATGAGTAGGAGTAGAAAAGGTAAACAAAAATACTTTTTAAGTAATGAAATCCGCCAATATGGTAATTACAACTAAAGACAACTAGCCCAAAAATTGTGACAAAAAAGACCATGATCGAGCTGGTATATAATTTTCTCTTGTGAACATACAAATATAAATGAGGACGTTATTCATCAATACGTACATTAATGCTTATGATTCTGCTTTAAATGTTGGTGGTGCCATATATTTAATATACATATATATATATATGGAAAATTTAATATCTGTGTGCAGTGTGTGTTGGTCATTTTCTAGTACTTGTACGTGTATATACACACACACACACACACACACACAGAAGTAATATATAATTTCACACATTTTTAGCCTGGGGAGCTGAGTGGCCATTTTGAACATTAATACTACGTACTACCTCAGCCAGCCATGTCCTCGGCCTCCTCTCTCTCATTCGATCAATGGAGGATCGACCTCCATGATGATCACTCTGCCACCTCTCCACTGCGTGCTTCCAAATTTCTAACCTTCTTGCAATTAGTACTTCTCCCTGCAACTGTTTTCATTTTCATCTTTCTTTCCAAAACCTTGAGGAAAAGCAAGCGAGTTGCCCCACTCCCTCCCGGTCCAAAACCATGGCCGATTGTGGGAAATCTTCCAGAGTTGTTCAAGAATAAACCAAGATACAAGTGGCTGCATCGCCTTATGAAAGAGTTCAACACAGAGATCGCCTGCATTCGTCTAGGAAGAGTGCATGTCATTCCAGTAGCCTCGCCAGAGATTTCCATGGAGTTCTTGAAGAAGTACGATGCAGTTTTTGCATCCAGACCCATCACCGTCACCACCAATATGTTCAGTAACGGGTTCTTAACCGCAGGCGTGTCACCGTGGGGACATCAATGGAAGAAAATGAGGAGGGTACTCACTTCTGAGATATTGAGCCCTGCAAGACTCAAGTGGCTGCTTGTTAAGAGAAATGAAGAAGCTGATAATCTCGTCCGTGTTATATATAACATGTGCAAAGGCTCTGCAATATCAGATACTTGCAGTACTTCTGGAACGGTGGTGGATGTAAGAACGGTTTCTCAACACTTCACTGGAAATGTTATGAGGAGGATGATCTTCAACAAGAGGTATTACGGGAAAGGGAGAGAGGATGGAGGGCCGTGTTTCGAAGAACAAGAACACATTCAAGCGCTCTTTGCCATGCTTTTGTATGTTTACACTTTTTGTGTATCGGATTACATGTCAATCTTGAAGCCATTTGATCTGGATGGCCACGAGAAGGTGGTGAGGAATGCCTTGAAAGTAATCAAGAAGTATGAAGATCCGATTGTAGATGAGAGAGTACAAATGTGGAAAGAAGGGAAGAGGACGGAACCTGAGGACCTTCTTGACATCTTCATTTCAATTAAGGATGATGATGGGAACCCATTATTGTCAACAGAGGAGATCAAAGCTCAAATCACTGTGAGATTATTTATATTTTACCATTTCTAGATATGATCTATATATACATATCTATATTATCATATAAATATTAGATTAGATTCATATACAGATTATACTGATTAGCATGTTTGTGGATGGAGGATATATATGCTTATTTATGAAAGAAACCAAACTGTTCTGGAAAAGCATACCAGAAACAGAGTATATACGTATATTTATATCAGAGTAATAACATTCGGATGAAAACAAACCTTAGAGAATCTAAGGTTGTTTCAAAGAGATAAGCATGTAGTTACAAAGAGATAAGCATGTAAATATAGATTACAAACATTCAAATATAGGATAGATCCGTTAGAGATTAACACGGAAACGAAGTTCACTGGTTTGACGTAAACGCAGCTCACTGACTTGTCTTTAAGTTTTCTTGAATATTTGAATGATCATTATCATTATCACTAACATTCCCCCGCAAACTGGCGGGAAGATTGGAGATAGCCAGTTTGTCACGAAGGAAACAAAATCGATCAGCTGTGTGCCCTTTGGTGAAAATATCTGCAGGTTGAATAGAAGTTGAAATATGCTTCAAAATGATGTCTCGGTGTGCCACTTTCTCACGCACAAAATGGTAGTCCACTTCGATATGCTTAGAACGTGCATGAAAAATAGGATTGGAGGCAAGTGCAAGAGCACTAATGTTATCACACCAGATAACAGGAGGAGAAGCAAGAGAAATTCTCAGTTCACATAACAGCATACGCAGCCAATACACTTCAGCTGTAACTAGAGCCAGACATCTATATTCGGCTTCAGTGCTTGATTTAGAAAC
Organism: Carya cathayensis; assembly: GCA_011037825.1. NCBI lineage: Eukaryota > Viridiplantae > Streptophyta > Magnoliopsida > Fagales > Juglandaceae > Carya > Carya cathayensis. The sequence goes on from QGSO01000278.1 coordinate 610,845, forward strand.
TACTGGTTGTTTCTTTGCCGACCATGAGATAAGATTGGGACCAACAAAAACTCCATAGCCACACGTTGAACGTCTGTCATCGGGATCACCAGCCCAATCCGAGTCACAGTATGCGTTAATGGAAAAGGAACCAGGTCTGTAAAAGAGGCCAAAGTCCAGAGTATTCTTCAGATAACGTAGGACACGCTTGGCTGCTGTCCAATGAGCTGTAGTTGGAGCTTGCATATGTTGGCAAAGTTGATTCACGGAGTAAGCAATATCTGGGCGAGTGAGAGTTACATATTGTAAGGCACCAACTGTGTGACGATATTCGGAAGGATCAAGCAGGGGGTCTCCATCAAATTTGGATAGTTTAGTACCCGAAACACATGGGGCACGATAGGGACGTATGCCAATTAGATTGACACGATCTAAAAGATCAATAATGTATCTGGTCTGCCGAAGATGTAAACCAGAGGAATCACGAGTAGCTTCAATACCCAGGAAGTATGATAACTGCCCAAGGTCCTTCATAGCAAAGTCCAGCTGAAGATTAGAAATAAGCTCATCAATAAACGACCGAACATTAGATGTCACGAGAATGTCGTCCACGTAAACTAGTAGGAACGCATGTGTAGAATCACGGTGATAGATGAACAAAGAGGGATCAACCTGAGAGCTTACAAAGCCGAGAGATAAAAGGGCAGTGGATAAGCGATTAAACCAAGCCCGAGGGGCTTGTTTTAATCCGTAAATAGATTTGTGCAACTTACACACAAACTGTGGATTGGTGGGATCTTCAAAACCTTTAGGTTGAGCCATATAAACTTCCTCATCCAAAATTCCGTGAAGAAAGGCATTGGACACGTCTAGTTGCCGAATATCCCAATTAAACGAGACAGCAAGAGCAAGTATCATGCGAACTGTGGATGGTTTAATAACTGGACTGAATGTGTCAAAGAAATCAATACCACTACGCTGGAGATAACCAACTGCAACAAGCCGTGCTTTGAGTCTTTCAATACTCCCATCTGGTCGGCGTTTGGATTTAAAAACCCATTTACTTGGAACAACATTTTTGCCTGGTGGACGAGGACATAAAGTCCATGTTTCATTCTGCAACAAAGCTTGGAATTCACACTCCATAGCTGAATGCCATTCAGGTATAGCGGCAGCTTGAGCATAGGAACGGGGCTCGGAAATAATCACACCTGCATGCAAAGCTCGAAGAGGGTGACGTGTGGAGTAGTAGAGATGAAAATCTGGGTATGTACGAGGCTTAAGAGTACCAGTTTTTGATCTAGTGACAACGTGATAGGAAGGGGCTGAACTAGTAGAAGCAGTAGGTGGGGACTCAAGGATGTTGCTAGGAGAAACAGGAGGGTCAATGTCTGGTGAAGTGTCTGGTGGAATAGAGAAGTCATGGTTAGGGAGAATTATAGGAGAAGTATGAGGTGGTGAAGAAGAAGAGGATGGAAAAATATGTGAAGGAGAAGACGGAACTAAGGGTGGAGAATTACCTGTCGAGGGAACGCTGCTGCTAGAGTCCATGAGAGAAGATTGTACACGAGCAGGGAACACAGCCTCATCAAAGATCACATTTCTGGAAATATACACACGTCGGGAGGAAGGATCATAGCATCGAAACCCCTTTTGATTAGAACAATAACCAATAAAAATGCATGGTGTGCTACGGTAAGAGAGTTTATGAGGCATATAAGGTCGAAGACACGGAAAGCATTGACAACCAAAGGAACGAAAATAGCTAAAATCGGGAGGAAGATGAAATAGACATTCAAAGGGTGAAGAAAAATTGAGAACTTTTGTGGGCAACCGATTAATGATAAATATGGAAGTTAAGAAAGCATCGACCCAAAATTTCTTAGGTAATCCAGATTGTGCAAGGAGAGTGAGTCCCATTTCGACTATATGACGATGTTTCCTCTCGGCAAGACCATTTTGTTGAGAGGTATGCGGACAAGAGAGCCGATGAAAGATCCCATTATCACTCAAAAATTGTTTAAAAATGGTGGAACAATATTCACCACCATTGTCACTTTGTAATTGCTTAATGGGATAATTAAATTGCTTTTCGACTAGAATTTTGAATTTGACAAACGTCGCATAAACATCAGATTTATTAGAAATGGGATATAACCAACAAAAACGAGTAAAGTCATCAATAAAAATGACATAGTAGAGACAACCACTCAAAGATGGAGTGGAAGTGGACCATACATCGGAATGAATTAATTCTAGAGGAGCAGTTGATTCTCTTGAGGAATCAGAAAATGGTAACTGTTTAGACTTACCTAGTTGACACGACACACAAATAGACTTTTTATTGAATGAATCACTAACAGGTAGAGAATAATTATGAAGAACATTATGCAAAGTAGACGACGAAGGATGTCCCAAACGACAATGCCAAGTGTCGGCAGAGGCCTTGACCCCAACAGTCATGGAGAAAGCATGAAATTTTGAAGATGATAGCTGCTGTAGGTTGATTGGGTACAATCCTCTATCACTGGGCCCTGTCATGAGCGTGTCCCCCGTCTGGAGATCCTTCACAGAAAAATTGGAACCAGTAAGTTCAAATAACACATTATTGTCCTTACAAAATTTATTAATGGAAAGAAGATGGGCAGAGGCTTGAGGGCAATAAGCAACATCTTTTAAAGCAAGAGTAGAGGAAGGCGTTTTAATAGTAGCAGTGCCAGTACGTGAGATTATCAAACCTGCCCCATTACCTACGCCCACAGTATCAGTGCCTTCATAAGGCTGAGAAATTGCCAAATTAGCCGCATCAGAAGTAACATGAATATTCGCACCACTATCAGCATACCATTGATGTTGATTAAGATAGGTGGTATTTGCCTCAGCAACCATAGCAGCCAACTCTGTTGGAGGATGCCTCCCTTGAAAAGCATAGTTCATTCGATTGAAGCAATCTAGTGCCTGGTGATTTTCTCTTTTGCAGATTTGACAAGGTGATCGAGACCGAGATTCATGGGACATAGGTGGAGAAGGTGAGGGTGGCAAGTGAGGTAGAGGCTGCCGAAATGGTGAAGAAGATGGAATTGAGCCAGAAAATTTGGACGTACCTGAAGAGCGAGACCGATTGTTATTGTTACTGCGAGCACCTGGTTTAGAACCAGTTTTGTGGGAATAAAGAGCATAAGAACCAGTCTCGGGTTGAATGGTGTGATTGTGAAATTTCTGCATGAGATCATAGTTGAGCAGCTCGGCATGAAAGTCAGAAAAAGACATGGATTTTTCCTTTGCAAGCAGCATGTATGTTGTGACAAAGGAATGAAAGGAGAAGTTGAGTCCATTGAGCATGGATAAAATCAAGTCAGAATCGTCAACAGGTTTGCCAACTGCTGATAATTCATCGGAGAGAGATTTGACTTCATCCAGAAAACTTTGGCAAGACATGGAGCCTTGCTGAAGAGACTGAAGTTTTCTCTTAATAAGAGAAATCCGAGAAGTGGAAGGTGCAGCAAAACGCGAATTGAGGGCCTGCCAAGCAAGCCGAGATGTTTCCAGACCATAAATAGTGGAAACAATTGAAGGAGAAAGAGATGAGACAATCCAACCAAGCACGGTTTGATCTTTATACTGCCAAACCACATAGGCAGAGTTAAGAACACCTTTGGCGCAGAGCTCATCACTAGAATATTTAGGAGGGCAGGGATCGGAACCTTCAACAATCCCCATCAAGCCATAGCTCCGAAAAAGTGGAATTAATTGGGCACTCCAAGCAAGGAAGTTAGTACCATCAAGTTTGATGGAAATAACTTGTGCTGGAAGGTGGAAAGTAGCGGAAGCATGAGATGAATCAGCCATAGGATCGAGTAAAGCGTGAGCTTTTAAAAAAAATCTGATACCATGAAAGAAACCAAACTGTTCTGGAAAAGCATACCAGAAACAGAGTATATACGTATATTTATATCAGAGTAATAACATTCGGATGAAAACAAACCTTAGAGAATCTAAGGTTGTTTCAAAGAGATAAGCATGTAGTTACAAAGAGATAAGCATGTAAATATAGATTACAAACATTCAAATATAGGATAGATCCGTTAGAGATTAACACGGAAACGAAGTTCACTGGTTTGACGTAAACGCAGCTCACTGACTTGTCTTTAAGTTTTCTTGAATATTTGAATGATCATTATCATTATCACTAACAATTTATGCATGCAGGAACTATTGCTTGCAACCGTGGATAACCCTTCAAATGCAGCAGAATGGGCTTTGGCGGAAATGCTGAACCAGCCCGAGCAGATACAAAAAGCGTTAGAGGAAATAGATAGGGTGGTTGGCAAAGAGAGACTTGTCCAAGAGTCCGATCTTCCCAAGCTCCCCTATGTCACGGCTTGTGCAAGGGAAGCTCTTCGGCTCCACCCAATTGCACCATTCAATCTCCCCCACATCTCGACTGCTGATGTTACCGTGGCTGGCTACTTCATCCCCAAGGGTAGTCAAGTTTTGCTAAGTCGATTAGGCCTTGGCCGGAACCCACGAGTTTGGGAGGAACCGTTGAGATTCGATCCCGAGCGGCATTTGAAGGACAACTTGTGTGAGCTAGGGCTTGCTGAACCTGAACTGAGGTTCATTACCTTCACCAGAGGAAGAAGAGGGTGCATGGGAGGCACGCTGGGGACTCTCATTACTTTGATGCTATTGGCGAGGCTTCTCCAAGGGTTTAAGTGGAGTATTCCGCCCAATAATAATATGGAGAAAATTGACCTAACTGAGAATGACCAACTTTTCTTAGCCGAACCTTTGCAAGCCTATGCCGAACCTCGCCTGCCTCCGCATTTGTACCAACCTTAATATATATATGGATATAATGATATCCTAGAATAAAAAAGCAAACTACTAAGAATTGCTATACACCTAGCTAGCAGAGACGCAGCTTGTTTAGTAGATATGCAGGAAAGTATGGGTTTTGTTTTATTTATGAAAGTACCGTTTGCAAACTAATCCAATCCTTCTAAAGGAGCAGAGTGGACTTTGGCATATATATATATATATATATATACTCAACCAATTGACCCGAGCAGCTAAAACCGATTAAGAAAACGGTTTTAACTAGGTTTAGCGCATAATTTTCTCTCTTTTGGTTTCTGGCAAATTAATATTCGTAATGATATTAAAAGAATAAAACATTAAAGAAGATGGGGGGAAATGAAATCCAGATCCAAGACTGACTCTAACTACAACCACATGCCATGAAAAACCACAAGAACAGAAAGAAGAAAATCAAAGTCTCTATTCTACTCATCATAGCTAAGCTTGACTGGAATAGAGTTTCTCTATAAAAATAGAGAGCCGAAGTACAAAACTTTGTGCGATAAACTGTTTATAAAGTACATTTTATTTTTACTTGAACATTCCTTCTCAAAAATTTCAAAACCAAAGACTCGGAGTTCAGAAACAGTAATATCCCGTTTCAGTCTCACATCTAAAAGATAAACCGGTACAATTTAGAAAGATTGTAGGGCCTATTTCAGTTGCAATCAAACTATCAAAATAAATTGGTTTTACTTTCAAGGGTGCGAGACTGTCAAACCAGCCATAACAAGGCAGCAGAAAATAACATTATTAAAGCTTCACCCTAACCGAAACTCCATCCCTGCAGAAAAACTATAGCCCTACGGATTTCTGAAACTTTTGGATATTGTTGAGGAAAATCCAAGTCAGCTGCATTAAAGCAAACATCCCAAAGTCAGAAACAAATTTTAATGAAAAAAATTTATACAAGACCGAGTGTAGGTGATCTTTCAGCAAATGGCTCAGTGGTGGGTGCTAGGGTAATTTCACATTCGTCCATGCCAAAATAATTTTTTTTTTAATGAAATATAGAACTTCTTGAGAGAGGGAGAGAAAGGAAGTACCATGACATGGGGGGCAATTCTAACACAATAGACTGGAAATCCAGTGTAAAACTTGAAAGGCCCTCCAGATTTCAAGGTTTTCATCGTACAATCTAAAGAGCCAGAGTATGGAAGCTTCCCCTCTGCATCAGGTTGCATCTTCTGAATCTGGGTTTTGACATAATCGAATGGTAAACTGCAAGCTGCAGCAAAGAATCCTGAAATGGTACTGGCACCTGAAAAGAAAAAGGCAGCAATAAAACATTAGATGAAGTATAGACATGATAGATAGTTTCTGGGAATGAAGGCTGATTACTGGTAGAAATTGAGTCTGAACTAAATAGAAGTTTCGATTTTTGCAGTTCAGTACAAGAAAGAATAGATAATTTTTATTGTCGTCCAAGAAGGCACCTTGGTAGCATACACATCCCAATCTAAGAACCTCAAAAATTGCAAGCTAAATACCTGTGATGGCCAATTGAATTTTAACCTGGCTTTTGTATATAATGATCAATTCAAAATTTAGTTACTTCTACACAAACAATATCTATTTAATAACAATTCTGCTAGATACAACCGGGGTGGTGCAACTGCTGGTAACTGGGTGACGTGTCAATGGCCACATCGTTAAAATAAAATTAATAAAAAAAAAGGAAGAAAACGCTGGAGACGAATGAAAACGCAGAAAGAGAGGTTTGAGTCGAAGAAGAGAGATCTGAGAAGATAGAAACGGCCAAACCCATTTCGAAACCCATCTGAAAAACCATTTCGAAACCCATTTGACCAGTATTTTGACTAGACATACGAACAAAGTGTGGTAGCTTGTGAGACACTGCAGTTGAGAATGCATGATCAAAGACCGTAAATATCTACCTCTTGAAAATAAATGTAGAAATATCTGCCACACTAACTAATTAATGCCATAAATATCTTATATATAGGTAGCTAGGGCTTATCTTGCCCAGCTTGATGATTCCGAGGGTCAAAATCAAAATGGAAAAATCGAAATCAAAATGGGAGCAAAGGAAGCCGCTCATTTTGAACTGCATGCAAGCAGGCTTCCGCTAAAAAATTCCGTAGTCCATCAACCTGCATATTCTCTTCCTCTCACTCTTACTGGTCTCAGGGTGTTCCTTATGCAAATAGCATTTCAGATCTTGAAGGCAGAGTGAGGGAAATGGTGGGGAAGACGAAGAGGAAAGGATGGAGAGACAAAGGGAAAGGGGGATTCTAGGGAAGACAAAGGGATTTGGTGGAGTGAATGCACTGATTTGACCAGTTGAATGAAACGGTGGCGTTTTAATTTGTCCACATCAGCAACGGTTTCCCAACGATTCCCCCTCCCGGTTACCTCCAGCATTTTTCATTTAATAAGGTTAATTGAGCATGGCTTCTATACCCAGATCCCAAACACTGATCATCAAAATACATAGAAATCACGTCTTAAGGTGCAATCAGCTGTGTGAAACAAGAAATTCCAACATAGAGGAATATCCAAAACATTGATAGACCACAAAGATTCAACCCAGCCCTCGAGGGAATGTCTAATGGGCCAATGCCCAAGTGTGCTCAGATAGCAGCCTAAGATGTTTGGATGGGCCATGCAACCTTTGGCCTGCTCCTAACAGAATGTGGCTATTTTCAAGTCAGACCTTTTAAAGCAGATAACATTTGGTACCCTGCAATTCTTGTAGACTTTATAGCCAGATTGTTAAAGAATAGTTTAATTTTAAAAAACAATGAAAAGGGCTATTGAATTTACTGCACATTTTTTTTTTTTAATGTCGGGAAACCTCTCCAAGGCAGGGTCTGATGCACTTCAGATCCACTGCTGCAGAGTAAACCCCGGTCCTATCCATCGCACCCTCAGAAGTTTTCCTACATGAAACTAGTTAAATCACTGGCTTTTCACCAGGGGGTGTAGCCCCAAAGGATTGTTTGCACCCATGAGGTGTTGAACCTTGGACCTTGAAGGGATTGATATCCCAAGACCAAGACCACCACCACCTGGGCCAGCCCCTTGGGGTTAATTTACTGAACATGGAAAATGCTTATGAATTAACTGAACACGCAGGTATAAAAGGAATTCAAGTAAAAAATGCAGGCATATCGGAGGGAATTAAATTTTTCGGCAGACATATGACTTCCAGAAAATGAACTTAAAAGAGTTTATCAAGTGGTATACAAATAATTGTGTAAAATATAGTTCTTGCATACACCAAATCAAACCAGTAGACATAAGGCGGGCCTAAAAAAAGAATTCAAAATGGCATAATGGTCTAGTAAATAATCCACCTTCACTACTGAAAAAAACCCACCCTTTATAATAAACAAGTTGCATAGCACATGCCTAACAATATCTCCTGCAGAAATCAATATTGTAGTATCTGTTGTACATCAACAAATGATACTATTCCCCTGCCCCTCCAAAAATATGGCAAGCGTTTACTCGCAAATGTAATCCATAATAACCCACACGAGCATATCCCCACACGCACGCACATGTGGTGATCAGCCATTATAGAAAAATATCCATAAAATAACTTTCCCTGGTTACATTAGAACTTGCGTTTCAGAATATAGCATAGCAAACATCTAAATCGTTTGCACATGAGAGGTCTCTTAAGTACCTGGTTGTAAGTGCGTACCCTGGGGGCTGGGAGGGGTGGAGTAGAGAAATGAAAAACATACCCCAAAAATCATGCCTAAGGTTGAGCAAAACTCCCCCTAATATATGTGGCCCCCCATTTTCACTTTTTTGAATATATTCCTCTTGAAGATAACGATTAATTAAAGTAGTGCACAATACTATTACACACAAAAATTTCAATATCAATATTATGCTTTCGTTTTGATAAGTAAAATAATAATATTAGACTTTCTAATGGCAACAAATAGCTATAAATCTTGCAAACAATCTCACCTAACACCGTGGCACCTTCACCAAAACCCAGGGAATCCCGGAAAAGTTCAACACTTTGATCATAAGAAGCGAGCATTCCCATGTTCAATGCCATTGCTCTCACCACAGTAGGGCCTGCACCTTTCCAGAGTGCCAAAACTCCCTCATCCGCCACAATCCGGGAGAGTGCATGGAAGGCATTTTTGTAATGTCGGCGCTGGGCTTCAGGCAAAGTGGCATCAGCCTGCATACGGATAAGTGCTAGATCTGCTGGACTGCCAACACTCGCTCCAATAGCACCAGCAGTAAGCCCACACAAAGCTTTCTGATAAAGTGGTAGGGGCTTGCCATCATTGGCTTCAATTGCTTTGTTCGTCAAAATCCTAAGGGAAACAAAGGAAAACATTTTGATACATTAAAAGCATAATCATGGTGAGTTTAAATATGCAATTTAGGTATATTAAAACAGTTGAAACCACTTGTAAATATCCAGATTGACAAGACCAAGTTTTCCAAGAAAGAAAAGCACAACTCTGAATTTTTTTTCAAAACTGTATGGTTTGGTAATAAGATGAGAATTTTGAGTTTTAAGATAAAATATTAAAATATTAAATTTTAATATTATTATTGTTTTGGAATTTGAAAAAGTTGAATTATTTATTATATTTTATATGGGGATTTGGGAAAATTGTAATGATGAGGTGAGAATTTTGAGTTTGAGATGAAAATTTTGATGGGCCAAACCGAACGTAAAAGAATTGATGGTTTAACAGTCCATGTTCTCAAACACTTACTTGAATGATCCAAGCCGTGCCGTGGTATACGTCGCTTGTCTGAGAAGTCCAGCAGACAGCCCCTGCTCAAAAGAATAAAATTAGACAAACGAAGAATTTATTTAATGGTTTAGCCTTTTTTTTGTTTGGGGGGGAGGGGTAATGTCAAGAGATGTTGTATAGCCTCAATTTGAGTCATACAAGACCACTGACCATGTAAGCTTTAATTAGCAGATTTCGTTCTTCTTCTTTCTTATTTCTATACTAGTCTTTAGGAATCGACATTTAAGCAAACACCCTACACAAATTACAGACCATGCAAACAACCAGCTAATAGTGTAAACAATCCCCACCTTCTATTATAGCTCATCTGAAAACAATTAGGCTAATAATTATCAGTTAATGACCAATTCATACTCCAGTCAAATGACACACCAACATAAGAAACTCAAGTTTTTCGCTAAGTCATTATAGACATCCATATTTTCATGCAGATCTTGTGAAGACAAAAACGAAATTACGTATTTGAAAAAGCATGCGTCTTTATAAAACTACATCAACAACTCAAATAATGGCAAATAATTTTTTTTTTTTCCTTGCAAGCAGAAAGTTCAGATTTTTATCGGTTTATAGGTCCAAACCTTGTAAAAGGCACCAAAGCCCTCCTCCTTAAGCATGGTCCTCGCCACCTGGCCTCCTGATCCCTGACCCAATTGAATCCTCACCTACACAAATCCAAACACAAACAAACAAACAAAATCACAAATCTATTAACACATTTAAACGTACTACGCCACTGAAGAGAGAAGAAAAATTCCATTAAATAATTCCATTGAATAACAGATCTGAAACCCATAAGAGAATCCAATTTGCGGACAAAAAGATCATAACTTTCTGATGGATGTCAGTAAAAATAGAGAATAAAAACATGGAAACTGATCTATACAGAACATGACGCACCTTGATCATATCGATGGGTTGGATGACGCACGTAGCGAGCATACCAGACGTTCCACCATTAATGAAGGGTTTCACGGTAGGCCAAACACCAGTGGCTGTGGGCTTCTTCGAGTCTCCCATTCTCTTGTTGGATCGAAAGAGCTGGAGATTGGGGAGCTCAAAGGGACGGAGGGAGGGAGGGGGAGAGAGAGAGAAGAGAAAGAATACAGGAAAATTATTAGGTTTCCCGGACTGCAGAAGTTAGAGAAGGAAAGAGGCAATAAAACGTCGTTGCACTCCGCGCACAATAGAGTTCAGAATTATTATTAATTTATTTAGAAAACCCTCTCTCTCTCTTCCAGGCTTCCGAATTTGTTGCATGCCAAGAAATTCGGTTGTAAATTGTAATGAGAGTACTTTTTCTTTACTACACGTAATCTATACACTACACTTTAAAAAAAAAATTAAAATTTTTTTAAACTAATTAAATTCATATACTAAACTTTTGATAAAATAAAAAAAAATTGGTGTGTAATGTGTGAACTTATATTTAAAATTTTTCTTTCGTTAATTTCGTGACCTCATTTTTATGATAAATTACTAGGGATGTAAAAACAAATTTGGTAAACCGAACCTGACCACACCAAACCGGTGGGATTGGTCCAGTATCGGTTTTATTTTTCTTAAAATCGGTCCGATTTTGATTTTTCTTTTTCTAAAACTGGAACAGACCTGACCGGACCAGTTTATATACATATATTTTAATTTGTTTTATTGTATATAATATTTATATAAAATAGTTTTGTATTATATGATAAATTATTAATTAATATAATATTAAATTTTAAAGTCTTATATCATTTTGTTTATTGTATTAATAGTTATATTAATATTATATAGTGCATATTAATAGTTATACTAATACTATATCACTATATACTATAATATATTATATTATATAATATATAATATAGTACATTAAAATTGAAAAACTGGACCGAAAACTGGTAAAATCGGAGCATCGATTTAGGATGGTAACTGGTGCGTAATCGGTTTTGAAAAATACAAAACTGATGCATACCGATTTGGTCTTAAATTTTGTCAAAAAGTGAATCGAACTGAATCTGTTACACCCTTATAAATTACGATAGTGGTCCTAAACTTTTTTTTTTTTTGTGTAAACAGACTTTATTCACATGTGAAAAGTATGATAGATCTATTACAAAGTAACCTTCACTAAATATAATTATTATAAGCGTTATTTTTTCATTTGAATTCAAAGTTATCTCTAATAATCTCATCTCAATTCACTATCCAAACTTTAATATACAAAACAAGTATTTAGACCGTCAGTCTAATATCACCCTATTGGAAATAAGATCAATGCAGCCATTGATCTGTTTTTTCCACTCATTTAGCATGTATCTTCGTTTTTATTGCTTTGGAATGAAAACCTTCAAGGGAGTGATATATGATAGGAAGCTTGGATATAGAGATGAGACATATAATTATCAAAATTTTTAATATTTCTCATAACTTTATTTTCAAATATCACTCAAATAATAAATATTTTTTAATTTTAAATTTTATATCTACTCATTACTTAATTATTATTCAAACACAAAAATTAATAAAACTTTTATAAACTCCAAAACAAAAATTAAATTCAAATAATTTTTTAATTTCATAATAGTTTATTAAACTTTTTTTCCCATTTTTCAAAACCTAATACGAAATTTTAACTTAAACTATTTTACTACTATTAACAGAATTTAATTCAACCAAATGCGTAATGTTTTGGTTCTAAATTTGTTACCACAACCATCGTCCAAGCAATTTTAATCTTTTAGAAACATTAAGTAGAAATAAATAGTTAGCTTATTAATTGAAAAAAAAAAAAACCAATGTGATCGTTTAAGTAACACATATGTTGATCAATGAGTTTCATAATTAATCCGATCGATCGATGATCCTCCACCACGTACGACTAGTGCTGCATGCATCAACATTGACTTTTTGTTCCTTTTGAGAATATCAATGCTGCCGATCGAGTCGTTGCGCACACTCTCAGCATCCATCCTACGCCAGATCAGCAACTTAATTAATTAATTAATTCCATGTTTTTACAAATTAATAATTAAATATGTCTTTTTTCAAAGTAATTATTGTTAGAATATGATTCATCAATAAGGAAGTAGATGATGATATTGATGTTTGTCACTCTTGCAAGTGACGTCTCTAATTAATATTAATAATTGGAGCTTAATTTAATTAACGAAGTACTGGACCTTTTAATTTCTCCGATACCCATTATATATATATATATATATATATATATATATATGTTCTCTAATATTTAGTCAACCGCGGCATGCGTGGTCGTAATTTAAAACTGCTTTAGTCACGCAAATCGGTAAGAAATTAATGGGAAAACTAAGAAAAATCATGTTTGCGAAGTTGTGCACATGATGTACGTACGTACACAGCTTGGCTCTATAAATTAAAGACGCAATATTCCCTAATTGACGTACAGGTTATAATTAATTAAGAGATTGCGACGACATTAGGCATGCATTAAGTTTAAAACTCACGATGATCATTTAGAAATTAAGGTATATATATAAGCAAGTTTATGCTGAATTATTAGATCCACTTCATGATGATATGAATGTAATATTCTGATCAAAATAAAAAATAAAAATAGAAAAATATATATAATAATATTGCTACGTACATGTCAGGCTGCCAGCAGGCTTTGGGCTTTTCTGCAGATCGATCGAGGTACACAACAACTACATGATATATATATATATATATATATATATATATTATATACACACATATATATATGAAGTTTCCAAGGATACCTGTATATATACATGATGAAGCAGGCCAGCTTATAAAATTGGGATTTGTCTGCGCATGAAGTACTAGACATGTTTTTGCCAGCTTATTGTTGGTTTAATACCAGCATGTATAACTCGACCAAAATGCCGGCCGGCCAGTTCCCATTCATGCATCTGTGTACGTACGTCTAGCTAGCTAGGAGCCCACCAACCAATACGTCGAAACTACAGTGCCTGCCTGTTTGGACATGATCGATCTGCCTGATGATCAATTACGTACCATTTAGTTTGATGGTTATCTTATATATATATATATATATATATATATATATTTGCCATATCCTGATCTCGCTGCATATATGAAATGCATCCATCCTATATATTTTTGGGGGAGGACGGTACGTAATTATATATAGATCATCAGTTATCAAAAAAAATATATACATATAGATCATCAGAGTACGTACGTACTAGCTAGAGATATTAATTAAAGATATATATTGTAACAGCCCGCTAAAATTATCAGTTTTGGATTCTTTCTCGACAGCAATCACATCTCTCTCGTCTTAACCCTCTATCTTTAGTTATTTATGTTTAACATAGTTGATTTGGTTGGCTGTAGACTGTGTAGTTAGTGTTTGTGGAGTTCGCTGCGTAGTTGTGAAACGAAGTGTGGTTGTGAAGTGTTAGGCTTGATTTTGTAGTTTTGTGGACTGTGCTGTGAAGTATAGGCGTGAGATGGATGCCGTAGATGTGATACGGCGGGTTGTGTGAAGAGAATACGCGTGTAGCGTATTCTGTGTAATGCAGCGACGCGCCGCGCGACATGCGCTGTAGTGATGTGGGTCGTAGAAGGAAGGGAGTACGCATGTAGTGTACTCCGTGTGGTATGGCGATGCATCGTGTGATGTGCATCGTGTTGATGAGTGTTGTAGCGAAGGAAGTACGCGTAGCGCGTACTCCGTGTCGCGTAGCGATGCACCGTGAGACGTGTATCGCAGTGATGGGTTTTGTAGTGTGAATGGAAGAGAGTTCACGTGAGTGTACTCTGTACTAAGTCGTGATACACCGGATGGCGTGTCACGAAGGGTTGAATGGCGTAGCAGAGAAGTGTGGAGCGTATGGTGTAATGTTGGGAAACTGTATGACAGTGTCCCGAAGCAGTGATGATATGGATTATAGTCCGGGATGACTGGTGTCATCTTGTGGTTGACTATGGCTAAGAGTATATGGATTGAGAAATGAGTTGTTTGTTTGGTTGTTATTGATAATTTTAATGAACTTGTTTTAGTGCAAAGGCTTTCTGAAGTCAATTTATCTCTTCCGAGTATAGTGAAACCTCAAGTTGGCCGTGGTGTTGCAAGTGCTTACAATATGGCAATTGAGTTCAGAAGTGAAAATCTTAAGGACTTGAGTGTTCCTCTTCCAGCTGTTGTGCAGTTCCTCGTGTCTCGCGCTCTATTCTCATAGAACGCGACGATCGAGGTAAGTTAGCCTCTAACTTACTATCAGTTTATTGTGTATGTGTGATGGGTAAGAGAACTATAATTTATGTATGTATGTTCTCGTATATGCCATGTCATGCTATGTCATTACATGTTTATCTGCTATGTATGATTTAATCTCTCATGAATAATTATCTGTTACATAATCTTTTCTGTCATACAATGTTGTATGTTATAAGTATGCCATGTTAAGTATGCCATAAGATACATGTATGCCATTAAATGTTTATGATTAAATCATATTGTGCCATTTACAAGCATACGCCATGTTAGAAAAGTATATGATATTAAATAATATCTCATGCATTAAGAAAGATAAGACATGTTATGTTACGTATAATACGTGGGGCCACAACAACTGTGGAGTACGTATTATATTTTATGTTACGTATAATGCGTGGGGCCACAACAACTGTGGAGTACGTATTATATTTATGTTACTTATAATGCGTGGGGCCACAACAACTGTGGAGTACGTATTATATTTTATGTTACTTATAATGCGTGGGGCCACAACAACTGTGGAGTACGTATTATATTTTATGTTACATGAAGTATGGGGCCACAACAACTGTGGAGCATACACTACATGAGACACAGCAATTGTGACATGTAGAATACGTGGGGCCACAACAACTGTGGAGTACGTATTATATTTTATGTTATGTGTATTCATGGGGCCACAACAACTGTGGAGCATGAAGTATGGGGCCACAACAACTGTGGAGCATACACTACATGAGACACAACAATTGTGACATGTAGAATACGTGGGGCCACAACAACTGTGGAGTACGTATTATGTTTTATGTTACTTGAATACGTGGGGCCACAACAACTGTGGAGTACGTATTAACGCATGTAATTAATCAAGACAATTAAATAAGATTCCAAGTTTATGTTAAGTCAAGTTTCAGATCAAGTGCATGATAAGTCAAGTTTCAGATCAAGTTCATGTTATATTATGCTCACGTACATGTTATGTTCATGTTTATGTTATGTTCCAAGTTCATGTTCACATCATGTTATGTTCACTTTTATGATATGTTCAAGATCACGTTCATGTTATGTTATGTTCATGTCCATGTTATGTTTCACGTTCATGTTATGTTGTTTGTTCATGTTATGTTTTAAGCTTAAGTTTATGCCATGTTAAGTCAAGTTTCAGTTCATGTTTAAATTCTGGTTAAGTCATGCTATATGTCAAGTTATACTATGTTTATATATGACTATAATTATGCATTTATGCTTTTACTGCCATGCATGCATTTTTAACCTGTGTGTGAGTTTTATGTTAACTTACTGAGATTTGTAATCAAATCTCACTGTGGTAGTCCCAACTACCATTCCCCCGAATGGTAGATCTTGTTACAGGACCCAAAGGAGAATTGGAATCTGACCAACTGAATACGGTCGACTAGGCCACGGTGCGATGTTGATGATGGTATAGTATTTAACTTAGGTTAATACTTGTACTTTTGGAGTTGTATCTCAAGTATTCTTTTGATCACAACCATTTTAGACTAGTGTGGTGATCACGACTTTTTAGTATGCCTTTATGTATGAATTATGTTTCAAGTATTTGGGATATATTTAGTTTGGTGCATAGTATTGCTAAAGAAAAAGATTATCCGCTGCGAATATTGCATAATGCTAGATGCATGTTAGGAACATTGCATCTTATATGTCATGAACGGGGGCAGGTAACCTTGTGTTGCATGTCTCGACGCTTCAAATATCCGTTCAATCCCAAGCGGAATTTGGGGGCGTCACATATATTGTAAGAGATTGCGTCTGTATTGTTGAGTTTGTAAAATGTATTTGAGATTAAAAAAAAAAAAAAAGTGTATAAAAAGTGTGGAGTGAAGAAAAAGTTAAATAAGCTGGGACGTGGGCTGGTTCACTGATCAGTGATCATGGCACTACTCCATTCTCTCTTTCTCAGTACTCCTCGATCAGTATGTACGTCTAATTCTTTGCTATTGATCGGGCAGTCCATATGAAGCCAGCTAGCTAGCTAGGACTCAGAATATCATCCATTTTATATTTACTTGTGTTGAATGAGGGAGAAAATATCTTTCTAAAATAATGTTTACAAGCATTTGAAAGGAAAAACAGACTCAACAATTGTGTTTATGATCTGTAATATTGGCTAAAGTTCCTAATTAATACTCATTCAAGTGCACATGAAGATCTGTAATGCCCAACTTGAAAACAAAATGACAAAATAACTTACGAAAAAGTATTTTAGTGAAGAGATTTGTGATTGAGTTGGTTGGTAGCCAGACCATGGGTTGGGGAAATGAGGCAATTACGAAACTTCTCATGAACTAAGTGACAATCAATCTCAATATGTTTTGTAGTTCATGGAAAACAAGCTTATTGCAAGTTATATGAGGGGCATCTTGATTATCACAATGGAAAAATATGGGTTGACGATCGATGAGGAACAATCAAGTCACGAGGTAAGAGCTTAAACCAAACTAACTCACAAGTGGTATTGGCCAGCACGGTATTCAGCATCGGCAGAAGAAATAGAGACAATTGATTGTTTCTTGGTATGCCAAGATATAGGACTCTCACCAAGTTTGATGAAGAACCTCATAGTCAAGTGGTTAGTGGTGGGATATCTAGCCTAATCAAAATCTGAATAGGCAAATATTTGAAAGTTACATGCATAAGGAAAAAAATTCCATGTTTTGGAGAGGCCTTCAGGTATCGAAGAACACAAAGGGCGGGTTGATAATGAGGTATTGAGAATATTAAAGGAGAAGACAATATCAAGCCAAATGATTATGAGGTATATGAGGTGACCAACAAGGCAACAGTAAATACTAGGATTCAAGAGAAGTTTACCATCATTCGTAGTCAATTTCAAATGCTTCTCCATTAGAAAAGGAGCAGGTTGGAGGACAACATCCCAAAGTGTAAATGACAGAGAGGATGTGAGTGTACTTCCTCTGACTCAAGAAAAATACTAGATGGTGAGCGGGCAACTTTTAAGCTAAGAAAATATTTTAAGTGCGCTAAGATCTTTGATCTTGAAATAGTTGGCTAAGAAAACTTTGACATCATTAAGAGTACTGAGATCATTGTTTGTCAACAAAATGTTATCAATAAAGCAAAGTTTATTCTTGGCATTAAGAGCCATCTTCATGGCTCTACACCATGTGGAATAGTTATCTTCATTTAGAATAGAGGAGGCTAAAATATTGACACTGGTAGTCAGCTGAATGAAGAAAATATGGAGAAGAAACATCGCTAATGGATGGTGATGTACGTAAAAGACTGGAGGGCATGCCATGAGAAAAGGACTTAGAGGCTTCAGCAACCATGAGAAAAACTTGAAGAAGGAAAAAAATTAGAACGTGAAGAAGGAACAAATCAAATGCCCAAGATGGAGGACTCTGATACCATGTTGAATGAAGGAGAAAATATCTTTCATTGATTGTAAAAAAACCTATGCAAGTATTTAAAGGGAAGAGCATACGCAACAATTGTGACTATGATCATGCTATATACAAGAAAGGTAAAGTTGTAGAATTGAACTAGAAACTATGGAAAGGCCAAATCGAAGTTGGTATATTGGCATGTGAAAGGCCAATTTATCATTACCAACCAAATTAAATAAATAAAAATTTTATATGCAGTCACTTTTGTGTATTCTTTATACACTCTACTAATATAATTGACTGTATCATTTTTTTAATATAATATAACTATTTTTACTAATTACATTAATGAAATACGCAAAGAGTACGTTGTATGTATCAGAACTCTTAAATAAATATAATGTATTTGCTCCCACAGCCTATTGGCATCCCAACTTATCTCCATGTCTCTCACATTCCCATGCAAAGCAGCTTGTTTCTATTAGGCCATACGACAGATATACATAAGTCATCATCATGTACAGCCTATTTCTTCAAAGAATCTTTCTCTATTTAAATGCAACTCCCCGAATCCAAAATAAATAATTATATTAAACTAATTAAAATACTTTTGTGGTGTACTACTACTATATATGGAGTAATCATCAAATAGCTAGCAAAAGGAGTTCATGTAAGCCATAAAACATATTTGAAATCTCTTATTTGTTCTCTTTTTATAGATTAACCACATATTTTAACAAGAAGATTTTACTTTTTCCAGCCCAATAAGAAAAGAAAAAGAAAAGAGGTGGTAATATTATAGGCATTTGATTAGGGGAAGATAGGAGAAAGTAGCTGTAAAGGGTCCCAATAAAAGGCTGGCGCCAGATGGATGGGGGGGTCCAAATGGCACTCTTTAGGCGGACTCCAAATAATTCATCAAATTCCATTCTATACAACTCAAATTCCATTAATTGGTAACCATAAGCCCCAATCATCAAAATACTGACACTTTTTTAATTGATGGAATAAGCTTCGTATCAGAAATGGGTTGGATGTGTGAAAAATAAGATTTATAAATAAATTTTTTATTTTTATTTTTATGTGCTATTATATTTATTTTAATGTCTTTTGATGGTATGATAAAATTTATTTTTTAATATGATGTCAAATGTTGAAAAATCTTTCAAAGTTAATGATTGAACAATTATCTGTTATTTTTACTTATTTATCGAACATCTTGAAAAAATATTAAAAAGATTGTAATAACATTTTTATAAATTTAATAAAAAAAACACGAAATTTACATTATTTAAGCAAGCATAATCCATTTCTTGAAAGCACTTTCGTCTGCTTTCCAAATTGCAACAGAAACCGACGAAGGTATAGTTTCGATTCTGATCAAAAGCTGCGCAGATAGAGAAGAAGAAGGATAATGAGAGAGATAATAAGCATACACATTGGGCAGGCTGGGATTCAGGTGGGGAATTCATGCTGGGAGCTCTATTGCCTCGAGCATGGCATTCAACCCGATGGCATGATGCCAAGGTAATTTTTCTTATTTTTCCGCGCAGAAACATATATATAGTGGATTGATCTATTGCAATGAAACCCATGTGGTTCTTTTGTCATTTTTAATGAATCTGAAAGTAGAAATCCTTCTGTTGGTACCATTGTATTTGGATATGGTTTGAAGATCCGGGCATGGTTTGGGCTGAATGTTGGTCAATTTTATAAAAAATTCAATTGACAGCTACCTAATTGGTTTGGTAAGTTAGGATTTTTATGGTTCTAGGTCGGATTTGGATGAATTCAGAGATGGGTATTGCCCAAAATTTTTGATCTGATGCATTAGTTGCGGTCAATGTGCGCCAGATTTGGTTGAGTTTACAGATGTAATTTTAGTGCGTTAAATCTCACTTATAAAAAAGAAGTAATTAATTGTTTTAGGTCTTTGCATTTCCCGAGATAAAATTGTATTGGGGTGGTTATGAACCTCTGTCTTTGCAGTGATACTTCGGTGGGAGTTGCACACGATGCTTTCAATACCTTCTTTAGCGAGACTGGTTCGGGCAAGCATGTGCCTAGGGCCATATTTGTTGACTTGGAACCAACTGTTATCGATGAAGTTAGGACTGGGGCGTACCGACAACTCTTTCACCCCGAGCAGCTAATTTCTGGCAAGGAAGATGCCGCAAATAATTTTGCAAGAGGGCACTATACAGGTGAGTAATTGCAAATTCCACAAGCGTATACATGTTATATCTTGTTGGTTTAACCTGATTCGTGTTTGTTGTGCAGTTGGGAAGGAAATTGTAGATCTCTGCCTGGATCGGGTAAGGAAATTAGCTGATAACTGTACTGGCTTACAGGGGTTTTTGGTGTTTAATGCTGTTGGCGGTGGTACTGGTTCTGGTCTTGGGTCCCTGTTGTTAGAACGACTGTCTGTGGACTATGGGAAGAAGTCAAAGCTTGGATTCACCATCTATCCGTCTCCCCAGGTGAAGATAATCACCAAGCTTGTAGTCTTTTACTCTTTGGTCTAAGTCTATATATATTATCACGTTGTTGTCTGATGTGATAATTCTAAAAATGGTTGGCTGTTAACATTTTTAGATGGTTCAATTACATATGTTTGTAAGAGTTAAAAGAGAGTGTGGTTGCGCTTGAACTCTATTTATATGATGGCAACTCTTTTGTTATTGATACCCACTCTGCTGTAATTTAAATAAGAAAAATTGTTTCAATATTTAGGTAGAGCCAATATCGGGGGGGTTCTCCTCTGGTGACTTCTATTTTATTGCAGGTTTCAACCGCCGTTGTGGAGCCTTACAACAGTGTCCTCTCTACTCATTCTCTTCTTGAACACACCGATGTGGCTGTGCTCTTGGACAATGAAGCTATCTATGACATTTGCCGAAGATCCCTTGATATTGAGAGGCCAACTTATACCAATTTGAACCGATTGATATCTCAAATCATATCATCCTTGACAACTTCTTTAAGATTTGATGGAGCTATCAATGTGGACATTACTGAGTTCCAGACAAACCTTGTACCATATCCTCGGATCCATTTCATGCTTTCGTCATATTCTCCTGTCATCTCAGCCGAAAAAGCATATCATGAGCAGCTTTCAGTTCCTGAAATCACAAATGCAGTGTTTGAGCCCTCAAGTATGATGGCTAAGTGTGATCCAAGGCATGGGAAATACATGGCCTGCTGCTTAATGTACCGTGGAGATGTTGTCCCAAAGGATGTTAATGCTGCAGTCGCCACCATCAAATCCAAAAGAACTGTTCAGTTCGTTGACTGGTAAGGGAAAAAAAACAGAGTTGGATTCAACTCACCAAGACTGAGGAATACCTAATTAATGTTGGATGAAATAAAGCATACTTATGAACTTCATCTTGGGAATGATGCTTTTGTGAAGCGTTTGTTAAAAAAAAAAAAAAAAAATCCCTTGGTATCATTTTTCTTGAGCTTGAACTTGTATGACCTAATTACTCGCTATATATTCATATAATGCCTAACCCATATTATTCTGGTTGGTCAGCAACAAGTCACAGGATAATTAAACCTTTTTTTTTATTTGTTTGGTAATCAAGACAGGATAATGAAACTATTTCTTGCTTTGCTTTTCTGCCTCCTTTTCAAAAGATCAAACATGCCGTAAGTTGAATTATATTTTGAATCTTGTTTAGTAATGTAGGCTTGTGTGTGTTGTTTGCATGTGGATGAATGCCTAAAATAAAATTTGGTAAGAGATTGAGATGGTAACTATGGATTAAGGGTTTGGTGACTTAATTGTGTTTCTTTGACACCCACTCTCTCCCAATGGACAAATTTCCATGTAACCTCTTAAGCATTGCGCCCTTTTACACTACTTTTCCATAGTCCTGAAAAATCATCGTGTTGGATTTGACAGGTGCCCAACCGGCTTCAAATGTGGCATCAACTATCAACCTCCAACAGTTGTACCTGGGGGTGATCTTGCCAAGGTGCAGCGAGCTGTTTGCATGATCAGTAACAACACGGCAGTGGCAGAGGTGTTCTCACGTATTGACCACAAATTTGATCTCATGTATGCAAAGAGGGCATTTGTGCACTGGTATGTCGGCGAAGGCATGGAGGAAGGGGAGTTCTCTGAAGCCCGAGAAGATCTGGCTGCTCTTGAGAAAGATTATGAGGAAGTTGGTGCCGAAGGTGTAGATGATGAAGAGGAAGGTGAAGATTACTAAGGCTGTTTTGCGAAAGTCAGCTTCTGCTTCTCGGGGTTTGCCTTTGCCTGATACTCCAACTACCTGTTCTTCTATCACGTGTGTTAATGTTATCCTTATGCAGTTACTGATTTAAAAAAATGTTGTCCCTATGCCGTCAAATTGTCAAAACTATGTCTATATTCTGAATTTGTGTTTCTCTTGTAATAATGAAGTGATATTACTTTATAATGACTTGCAGTGTCTCTCAGTAATCTTTGCGGCTATACAGATAATTTACAGCTCTTTATGAATATACTATCTGACGAAAAAAAAAGAAAGATAATTTAACTATAGGATGCATTTGTATTTTACTCTCTCCATTGAGAAAGATGCGTGTTCATGAAGGATGATAGCTCCTGTCATCTGGTCCATTAGTCTAGCAGCTATGATCAAATTGTCTTCACAGACGTCTGTTAGTGTTCTCGATTGTCTTTATTTTGGAGGACAGGACGAGTAAGAGGAATGAAATGATGCTTGATCAGTCCTGGTGTTCAAAGGTACTTGTTTGAACTATAAAAATTGTGCTGCCACTCTGAGTGCTGTTTGGAACTCCTCTTGGGTTAAAGAAACCACTGGCGAGGGAGGGGGGATGGGGTTTGGTTCTTATTCTCTCTACTCTCCCTCCAAGAGAAAAAAATTGAAATCCTCTACTCAAGATGAGCTTAGGAAAAATATAATTTTCATCTACCGGCATTTTAACTCCACCCTCAAACTACAAAATAAGAAAACACTCGTCTAATTTTGACCCGTAAGATGATTTAAATACGCGATGAGATACGATCTTCATTGTTGAATTACGCAAATTGTAATTTTTTGATAGGTTACAAATGTACGTATGTATCAATGTTGGTTTTTGGAATACATAGTATAGAGGGTTATAAGTACATTTCCCCCCATAATTTTCTAGCTTCATCTCCGGAGAGATTACATATTTTCCCTATTTTCCCCCTTTGCTTCTACTAACTATAAGGGATGGAATGGAAGTCGGAACTCTATCAGCTTTGATCTGAAGCGAGTGAGTAAATATGGACGTTTTTTTAAATGAACTTTTTCAAGTTGATCAGTCTGGTGGTTTCATATCTGCTGAGGAATTCTAACAGTGATCAAAACCAATAGAATTACTTTCGCGTTTGGAAAGATCTTACAGAGCTTGACTAGTTATGTAAAAGATTTCGAAGCACTTTGGAAACTCTGCTTGTGTAATACACAGATGATGTGCGTTTGACACCAAATAGTCCTGATCTCTATGCATTATGATTTCATTGTCCTCATCGCCAAAGATGGTAGAATTTCTCCAAGTTATCAGATATTTTTTGTTGTAATCAAAGCCAGCTGTCAATCTCTCTCAACTTGGACAGAACATGTGACACAAATTAGAAAGATCCCAGAGAGGATCACCCACATCAGCATCATATGCATTCCCCATGTACTCATTCACTCCATTCATCGCATACAACGATGCTGAAATCTGTCTTTCTACCTTCCTTCGCTCAAATTCTGTGAACTCTAGCTCTGTTGTATCTGCAGGCAACAAACCGCCATGTTTTGGATACTCCAGCATCTCTTGAATTAATGGAAGCTGATCGAAACCAGTTTGGAATGGCCACGGGTGATCAGAATGAAAGTTATCTGATTCAAGTCCCGTGATGCAGCTGCTTAGGTCTGGTCTATATGCATCCCCAACCATCATTGCGTCCTGCTCTTTGCCACTAAATGGAGCATTACAAGTGGATCTGCAGTTAGAGCTATCATGAGTTCTAAAATTAGTGAGACAACTATTAGAACTAATTCTTGAACTCGGTTTAAAGGTGGTGGCTGCTGAAGGGTGGTGTTTCATAGTCTTTTTCTGTTTCATAGTCTTTTTCTGATGGAGGAGGTTTTTAATTTTCAAAGAGAGAGGTGAATTGGGGAAGACATGAGTGGCAAAGTTGGTTCGGGTGTTTGCCCCGCGAAGTAGGCAAGCAGCTTCATCATAAGCTCGAGCAGCTTCTTCAGCAGTCTCAAAGGTGCCGAGCCACATTCTTATCTTGTGCGTGGTGTCTTTGATCTCTGCACCCATTTACCAGAAGCCCTTTGTCTTACCCCAACAAACTTGTCTCTGCTATAGTTGGTAGTCCTCTGTTTATAATTGTTTTGCTTGTTGGCTGAAACTCCTTTATGCTGCTGTTTTTGAAGCTGATGATGTTCCATGGCTAATTTTTGAAAGGAGCTTAAGATAGAGAAGGGAGGGAGGCTGATTTATAGGAGGGAAGGCAGGAGGTTTTGGGAGTTGTAATGTTAGTGGGGAGCTCGTCGTATGTTTCTTGTGAGCATGTCATCTTTCCATTTACTCCTTCCAAAATTTGACTGATTTCTCAACATTAGGAGAAGACTAAACCATACCGAGGCAATTATATATAAATCTCTCTCTCTCTCTCTCTCTCTCTCTCTCTCTCTCTCTCTCTCTCTCTCTCTCTCTCTCTTATATATAATCTGCAGGGTAGGGCACATAACATAGGCTAAGTAGTAAAGAGATTAAAAGAAGAAAATGCTTTCAGTTGGGTCAACTATAAAGAAGCCGAGGTTCGTGGAAGGCACGAATGAGGGAGACGGTCCCGTTTGGTTACATAGATGAGATGAGATGAGATGAGATGTTTTAAATAGTAATGAATAAAATATTGTTATAATATAATTTTATAATATTAATTTTGTATTGAAATTTGAAAAAGTGAAATTGTTTATTATATTTTATATGAGAATTTAAAAAAGTTGTAATGATTAGTTGAGATGAGATAAGATAAATTTTTTAGTTTTGTGTAAACAAACAAGGCGGAGATTTAAGAATAAAGCCAAAAAAGTGTGATTCACACGTATTTGTACCCGAATCTCCATCGGAATGAATCCCATGTTGCTGCTTCCTTGGTTTCTTTGGACAGATCTCTCACCGGCAATGGCCAAGTACACGAAACTTGCGATAATTCATCAACTTACGATGATTATATCTGTCTACTATTTATTTTGTCAAGGTTGTTGCGATCAGGATATGATTCAACCCTTTTTGTTTGAGTGCCTCCCCCATGGTTTGGTTCTCTAAAATAATGTCCACTCGAGTGCAATATGAATTAAAACACTCTACATTGCAAATTTAAGTACAATAAATAAAAAATTACTAGTTATAAACATGCGTCAATCCATTTCAATTGATAACCTAAGCCACTCTTTCCACATATATGACAAGAAGCAGCTTCTGTGAAGAGCCCATTTTTAAACAATAAAATCTTCTCACCATCTTTCCTCAAACAAATAATTTTAATCACTCTTTAAGCATGGCCTTCTACACATTTAAGTTATGACAGTCCACGATAGATAAGAAAATTTGAAAGAGTCCATCCATCCATTCATTCATATTATAGGGAGATGGTTACAAAGGAGTTCAAAACAGCAAACGTAATGAAAGAATCACCACCAATAATAATCATAATAATAATAATTCACAATAATATTATTATTCGGGGAGTGTGTGAAACGAAAAACACAAATGGTGGGGAGGGGGCCAAAACTGCTATAGGAACTGCCTGAGTGGCAACCCAGAAATCCCAAGCACCAACCGTCGGTAAATGGGGAAAAGGAAAAAACAGAAACAAAAATCACAATCACCTACCCTTCATCTCTTATAGACCCAAAATCACACTATAAATAACAACTTGTATTATACACATTCTACAAAAACGCTTCATTTTCAATCGCAATGACGACTTTCACACTCAAACTGATTCCGGCTTGCTGTAAAAAGCATCACGCAAAAAAGGAATGGTGGGAACCATCTTATGGAAAAGAATGGGTAATAAATATATTTGACACAAACAGACCCTGCAAAAAAGCCAACACAGCATGAAAAGCCACCTTTCATCAAAGACAAAACTATTGAGAGAGGATCGATTGCAATGCAAGCTGTTGCTGGGGCCCCAAGGACGACCAAGTTGATGCCAGGGTAGATGGTGGTAAGGTCTGCTGAAGTTGCCTTAGCAGATTGATCATTCTGCTCACAGTTTGTTCTGTTGCCAGCTCCTTACCAGCGCATAGAACCTAACAAATGATCACTCCCCTCAATTAGAGAAAATGCTGCAGGCAGTTTTTTGTCGAGCATATGCATTTGATCATATTGTGTCGTCACTTGATTATGTTATTGTGTGTGGTATATCACAAAACTTTTCAAGAGTGAATGGCAACAGTTCAAGCAAAATGCTTGCTACATACAATATAAATCTAGGTATGTCATGCAAACAGACAGCTGACTCTAGCACTACGACTCAAGTTAGCATTTGAACGAGACCACAACATGAACATGCAAATATGTAAAGAGGTAAATAACATGTCACTAGAATAAAATAAATACAAGTGTAGGCTATAAATTCTTCTGGCATATCCCATGGTGGACTTAGGACATCTCTAACATAGGCATTTCGTCACAAGAGCTAATGCAAGAGAGGAACATAATGAAAGGTGCTAGCTCCTTTAAACTTTATAAATTGGAGGCATGTGAGGTGAACTGCCACCTTTTGCATGGGTTATAGGATCAATGGGCTTCCAAAAGACCCAACAAGGGTTGAACTTGAAAAGTTTACTTGTGGCTTATTAAATTGCCTTTTCTTTTCTCTTCACCATCACAGTTGAAAGTTTATGTACTCATTCAATAAACGTCAGGAACACCGCCTCCAATATTACAGCATCAGGTTTTGGAATCATATTCCACGCCTAACTCTGGTGTTTTTTGTTTTTTTGTCAACAAGGAAGTCTGGTGATTTCTGAAATGCACCAAATGCCCATGGGTGGTGTCATAGTAAAAGGTATGAGATTGATAGAACACCAACCTTTGAAGGGATGGAGATTATGTGCTTCATATTGTCTACAAACGGTTTAGTATCATCTATACGTTTACATATTATTAACTTTTAAAGATCACTACATATAAACCTAACTCTAAGCAAATATAAAGGAGAAATATGGATCTTAGATTTTATGTCATCATAATGGAGGACAAAATAGATTGCTTGAGTACAGATGATATATAATGCAGCAGTGAAGACAAGGGTGCTTTAAAATATCAGAAACTAACCTCAGCAAACACGGCAACAATTTTAGGAAGATATTGATTGTTGGGACCCAAAAGCTCTACGTCTGACCTGTAAATGCAAAGAAGCTCCTCCATTTATCAATATGATGGCCAAGTTATACTGAGACATGAACAAAGTAAAAGCAAAAAAAAAATGATAAGTCCTTACCTCTCCACCATGGAACAAAGCTGCTCGTGGACAACTTTGGCCTCAATCAAATCACCTTTTATTGGTAAGCAGTTTAACCATGCAGGAACAACCTGCCAAACGCCAGAAGAAGATGTAATCTGAGTAAAGACTCACCAAGAAAACAAAAACGATAGCTGATCACAGAATCATTTCTTGGAGTGTTTTAGTAATAGCAAGAAATATTCTCCCAAACACTATCAGGCCAACACAATTCTTAGGAAAAGAAAATCGCATGCAATACCTTTTAATCAAGTAATTATTCATTGAACTTTTTCCATTTTATTTTTTAGGACAGACCTGAAGGGACGGCTTAAATTGAGATATGGAGGTACCTGAGCTGAATCTATGCTGTCACGATGAAACTCGCATATTTTTCCTAGTGCAGAAACAGCGTTATCATATGCCATAACATTATCAGGCTCAAGGGCATTTGGATGCCGAATGACAACATTTAGTCTTGAAAGAGCCTCTGCAAAAAGCCCATAACTATAGTTAATACTATACAATACAAAAGCAATTCAATCCTTAAAAGAAATCAACTACATCCATAAATGCAAGCAGAAATACCTCCAACAAGAGGTTTAAATACAGATCCACCATATTCTGCACAAACCCCAAGGCCATACACAGCTGCCTGAAAAATAGTAACAACTCAAGTGAGAACAATTGCAAACTGGAAGCATATTAAATGCAACAGTTTAGCAAGTGCAGACCTGTCGGACATCAGGATTTTCATCATTGCAAGCCTCCAACAGGAAGGGAAGAAATGTATCATAGTATCTGTTTCATCCACAACATTAAATGGATATATCACTTAAATTCCTTTATGACAACTAATGCCCTAGCAAACATTGTGATAGAGCATACTTAAGAGCTGCTTCACGACACTGCTCTGCCACATCATCAAAGATGCAAATTGCAATCCTTCTCTCCTCAGGCGTCTTATCCTTACCCTGTATTCATAATAGAACAGTTTTAATGGCGGTGAAAATAAAGGAGTCATGAAATGCTTGGAATGAATAACAGATATTGACAAAACGAAAAGATCATGAATTAAATCAAAAAGTTAGAAAGAACTTCACATCCAAAGTACTAAAATTAACTTAAATCTTTACCATAAAATAATGAAAACGGTGTAACATTCATCTAAAAGGCACAAGACATTTCATGAGAGCATAAGATAAAAGCTTCTATTTAAATTGGGTAAAATCAACGTTAAACAGCTGGTTACAAATACATTTACTATGCACATGGAATTTCCATTGCATTAACTTTCAATTCAGCCGCAAATTGTCTTTAGCTTTATCATAAGATGATGAGATTTTCAAAATAAACCTGAAGAGATAATAAGCTATGGCAAAGCCTATCAAAATAAAGCATTGATAATCCTCAGAAACTATTTAAAAAAACTGTCATACAAATGCAATCTTCAACCAAGAAACACAGATCCAGAATGGAAACTATGCTAAAGAATGCTTGAACCAGCCACCTGGGTGAGCAACAAATTTGTTTGCTCACAGCTAACTGTCTATACACGGCCATATCTACAAGATTCATAAGGCATGGGAATTTTCACTTTTCACTAGTGCCATATCAACCGTTAAACCTTAGTTTAAATCCTCTCATCATACTCTTGGATTTTTATTTTTTTTTTACAAGTAACAAGAAGTTTTATTATAAACAAATTTATAGGCAAAGCCCATGTAAACAGGAAGTATACAAAAGAAAACACCTAAGTACATTCTAGGAAATGGAAAGCGACATCAGAAAATCATGAATGGAAGATGCATTAGTCACTAAAGCAGAAAACCAAAACAGCAAAGAGTGCACAAAGAAATTCCAAAGTTGCTCCAAAGTACACTCCTTGTCGCTAAAACACCACTCACTCCTTTCCATCTAAACAAACCACAAGAGATACAAAGAAACCATCTTCCAAGCCACATCCACTTGATTGCAACCATGAAGCCTTTTCCGGCAAGCTAGAAGATCAACCACTCTCAAAGGCATCACCCAAGCCAAGCCGGTTCTACCAAAAATGCCATCCCATAAAGCCCTTGGCACCTCACAATGCAAGAGTAGATGATCCACGGTTTCCCCATTCTTTTTACACATGAAGCACCAATCCATAACAATAATACCCCACTTCCTTAAATTATCCAATGTCAATATTTACCCAAGAGTGGCAGTTCAAGTGAAGAAATCGACTTTGGAAGGCATGTGAGACCTCCAAATACGCTTCCAAGGAAAAGGAGGACTATTCTGAGTAGGCCTGTGCATAAAACCCACCAAGCCGATGAATCCGCACAACCCGATTGGGTCGAACCCGCTAAAGTCGGGTTGAGTAAATGTTGGTTTCGACAACCATCCAACCCGACCCATGCCGGATGACATTTGAACCTGACTTCTGCCTCTTATACAGAGCACACAGTGCAGTAAAGTTTCAGATCTGGCGTTGTCCCTCTCTGGCACTAGCAGTAGCAGCGACGTCTGTGGTGGCATCAACATCGTGCATCAAAGTCTTGGCATGCCCATCTTTGAAAGCAAACCCAGATATGTAATGAAATAATTATATACATTATGTTTTTAAAAAAAAGGAGTGTAAAATGAAGAGAATAATCAAAGGAAGAAAAAGCAAAGCCCCTCTCAAAATCCATTGCAGGATCTCAATGCCATTTACAGCTGCAGTGAAGCTTCTTCTGTGTCCATGGAAGGTCCTAGATGTTGTCTCAGGTTCTCTCTCTCTCTCACCACCCTCTCCTCAAGTTCTTCTTCTCCTTCTAATTCAAAGTTGAAAACCCCTTTTCAAAGGTACAGAACTCTAAACCTCCCAAATCAGCCCCAGATTTAAGCCCTCAAAAGAGATACTCTGTCAAAATCAGCTGTTGAAGAAAACTCAGATAGACCCATACCAAAAGGGGGGCAGAAATTGAAGGATAACCCTCCTTGCCCGTATCAATGGCAATCTGAGAAAATACCTCCTTGTCCGATAGGTCAAACATCAATAATTAATTCTTACATGTTTCCTGTTTTTTTTTAACTTCCGATTGGGTTTGCACATATGTTGAAATCTTTTGTACTCTTGGTTGCAGGTTGAGTTCTACTTTAGCGATATCAATCTCCAAAGGGACAATTTTCTCAAGAAGTTCATCAATGAAAGCGATGATGCAAGTATCCATACTCTTCAATTTATCGATTCTGTCTTTAATAATAATCTCTCCCTCAGTTTGAGTTCGTGTCTTCCTTGAAAATATTATCTTGGTGTAAAAAGATGTTTCAGGATCAGTTGAGAGAGGGGGGGGGGGGGGGGGGGGAGCATAAAACAAACCGACTGCATTATGACCCGACCCAAATGAACCGGATCGGGTTGGCGCCTTTTAATATACAAGCTGGGTTGGGTCCAAACCCGGCTTGTGTTCATCGGGTTGCAGTCCTAATTCCGATAAGACAACAGCTTATAGTACAAACGAACAGATAACTTTTTACCCCCTTAGACTTCCACAACATCCTGTCGACATCATAACCACCAAGCCTCAAAGAGTATAAAAAACTCTAAAAGGCTGAAACTTTGCCAATCTCCCAATCACGTACAGCTCTAGTTAAACAAATATCCCACTGGACTGAGCCATTAGAACGACAAAGCAAATGAAAAACTGCAGCATACCGATCGGATGCCAATCGGAAGATAACCGGAAGCATACTATTGAGGGCTCAGTCATGTCAAACCAGAAATGGATCCTAGCTCCCTCTCCAACATCAAAACTAACATGACTAACAAAACTCTCCCATCCCTTTCTAATGAATTTCCAAAGTCCCACACCATAAACCCCCCAAATTCATTAGCACCCCCCCCCCCCCCCCCCCCCCCCCAAAAAAAAAAAGAAGCACTTCCATACTTTTGATCAATGACCTCCCTCCAAAGCAACTCTCCTCCCAATTGATATCTCCATAGCCACTTTCCCAATAAAGCCTTATTAAAGATCTTCAAGTTATGAACTCCAACTGAGATAGGAGAACAAGACGGAATTTAGTTTCTTCTCCCATACCACCCCATAAAAAAGCACAAAACAACTTATCATTCCGGTTGGCCACCCCTGCCAGCGACAGAAACAACAAAAGAAAATAAGTGGGAAGATTGGAGAGAGTACTCTTAATAAGAGTAACCCTGCTAGATAAATATAGCTACTTCCAACCGGCCAACCTTTTCTCAACTTTCTCAATAAACCCATCCCAAATAGCACTAGCCTTAAAAGGCACCCCCAACAGAAGACCCAGTATTTCATAGGTAAAGAAGTGATTTTGCAGCCCAAGAAGCATGCCAAACTATTGATGTTATGCACCACCCCCAGTGGAACTAACTCCGACTTTCCAAGGTTTACCTTGGATATTTAACACCTTCAGCTTAATATTTAATAAGTAACACCTTCAACTCATTCTCACTCTGCTTAAACAGCCCAACCAAAGTCCTAGCAATATCGTTGGAACTTCATTTCATCCTTTAATATTTTTTTATAGGTAAAGATACCAAATTTTATTAAAAAAACACTAGAGGCGCAACCTAAGCCCACAAGGAGTGTATACTAAGGAGAATGCATATTTCAGGAGAAGGGAGGGCGGATCTGCTTTTGGACCCATCTTTCACCTCTTGTCTTATGATCTGTAAAATTCTCCCCATCCTCGTCAAATTTTTTTTTCCACAGCCCTACTCCAAAAGGGCCATTAAATGCATCAGAACACCGCCCACCCAATATGCTCCCATGCTTCATTTTCAGCATTGATCAACAGAAAACCTACATTCTCATTGCATTGTGCCACAAGCATTTGTACAGTAACGCTCAATTAAACAAAATAAGGTTTTTGCACACCCCCCCCCCCCCCCCAACAAAAAAAAAACTTAAAGATACCTTGGCCATCTAACTAAAATTTGGCCTAGCCATCCACTCTACCCCTAAGAAGTCCCTTGAGTTTCTAAATATCCTTGGTTAGAAAAGTTCAACCTTCAATCAAACACTCCTTTCCCCGAATTCTTGCTTAAAATGGAACCATTATTTGTAAATTGACAAGAATTGTTATCTTCCTTAATGGCTATGTTATTAGTGTGAATCTTCTTCTTCTTTTTTGATGTAGCATAATACAAAAATTGAAAACTTCAGAATTTCCACTTTCAGAATGTGGACATACATCTCAAAAATAAAAGAACACGGGCATGTATTTTAGGATGTCAAAAAGAGAAACAAGGCAATCCTTTCCAGATGGAGTAGGGATAATTTTTTTTTGACAACTATGGATGTAGTAGGGATAACTGAATAGCTATTCCCAATCATTCTAACCATTTTGCTTATAGCTTTTAAGAAATACAATTGAAGATCCTAAATCTACGATAATTAGAAAATGTGCTTAAAACACAAAATCACATTTTTGCATATTTGCTTTCATGTGTGAAACCTCACCAACCAAGGCCCTTTAGATCTAACCCCGAGGAGAAAACCTCGAACAGGCGACCCCAACCACTAAAACCATGTATCAAGTAATCTAGAACTGCTAAAGTGGAATCAAATCCAGGATGTCTGAGTCTATGACTCATCTTAAGTACACCCTTTGACCTCCAGACTGCACCTTGATGGGGAAGTAACATCACTTTCAATTG
The DNA here is from genome assembly GCA_011037825.1 of Carya cathayensis. Classification (NCBI taxonomy): domain Eukaryota; kingdom Viridiplantae; phylum Streptophyta; class Magnoliopsida; order Fagales; family Juglandaceae; genus Carya; species Carya cathayensis. The sequence continues at coordinate 644,233 of QGSO01000278.1, forward strand.
AAAGAGGAATAATTGAAATACATTTTCTTTTGGGAAAGAGAGAGAAAGGGGGGGGGGGGGGGGGGGGGGGGGGGGGGGGGGGGGGGGGGGGGGGGGGGGGGGTGGATATGTTGGCTGCCATCCACTAGCAAAGCGAATTGAAAAGGAAATAAAGGTCCTCAATGTTTCTTCTAATGCCTTTGAAACTTCAATATTTCTTTCCCTCCATATACCTACATCAAGCAACTTGGAATCATCTTGCATAAGGTTTTGCTCTGATGGCTCTTGAATCACCTCAACTAGCATGCTAACAGATCTATCACCCAACTAAACCTAAACAAATTTTTAACTTGTCATAAGTGCAAGCTATGTAACACGGAAGCAAGGATAATCCACTAATACCCCATCTTCCGTACACATACAATACCATTCTGCCCCCACGACATGTCACTTCCAAAGGTTATACCAAAGGATCTTCCCACGTGCAGCCATCCAAACAAAGGTGGTCTCACGGGACACTTCCTCCTCTGAATGGTCTTCCAAGGAAAAGTATGTTGTCATTAAGGACTAGTGCATTATAAAAGAATGTGACTTGAAACAGTCCTCTCTTCAGTATGCTCTAGTGCATCTTATCCTCCCCACCCAATCTTAATCAATGAGAATACATCATATCCTAGGAGGTAAAAGACTCAACCTCCAGTCCTAACCCGTCCCAGCCCTCAATTAGAACTTCTAACAAGACAATTTGAGAACACCAACTATAGATTAAAAAAGAAAAATCAATACACAGTACCAGGCTAAGCAACTACAGAAAAAAAGGACGAAATGATGGCATCAATTCATCATGAACAAATTTGCAATAGCAAGAACAAAACCTCGAAAGCATAAGCCCTTGTTGAAATGCATACCTCACACAGATTAATCATTCCAATTGTCCATGAATCACAAGTACAAAAGACAAATCATACAAGATTACAAATTCCGATGCAATGGAAAAAGAAGCTTTTTTACTTTTACATTGTGAATTCGCTCGGGAAATTTGGAATTCTTTCTTCAGCAAAATGGATATAGCATGGGTCATGCCGGGAAGAGTGATAGAGCTACTTGCAAGTTGGAGAGGTATCGCAGGGACATCACAAATTGCGGCTATATGGAAGATGGTTCCGCTTTGCATTCTTTGGTGTATTTGGAGTGAAAGGAATGATAGACTTTTTGAGGATCAGGAACGTTCTTTAGTGGAGTTTAGGAGGTTTTTTTGGAAGACTCTTTTTATGTGGGCCATCGCTCTAGAGTTGAATGGTCTCAGTCTCCAAGATTTCCTTGTATCAGTTACTAGATCCTAAATAGGTGTATTCACATGTATACTTCCAGTGTACCTGGAATATGCTTATTAATAAAATTTCTTATTACTTATAAAAAAAAAAAGAAGCTTTGAGAGAACTTACCCACATAGGCATTAGATACGATGACAGCTCATCAAAGAAAGGCAAGAAAGAGGCTTTGAATGTTTTGATCAAAGTTCCCAGTATTTCACCCACCTAAGACCAGAAACAGTGTTTAAGGCAAGAATCAGGCAAGTTTATAATCTTCAAAAATATTATTTACGGTTAGATTCATAGAGCATTTAATCAACATTAACGAGGATAACATCAACGGTTAACAAAAAACTAACTTGGTCAAAAACTTCTTCCTCTTGCTCATTTTCCTCTTTAATCAATTCCCCCTCCTCAGCATCAAAGTCTTCAGCTTTGCTCCTCTCTGCTCTCTCTCTTTTTCTACTTGAACTGGCTGTGATAACCTGCTTTATCTCATCCACAATGGACCTGACTTGGCTTTCATCCAAAAATGGTCCAGAGATCTGAAAGACGAAACACAATTAAAAAAAATAACAAAGGAAAGATGACAAGACAACTTTTTTTTTTGTGATGATGGGGAAACCACCCCACGGTAGCCCTTAGGACTCACCCATGGAACCTAAACCCCCGGGGAGACTAGCACAGCAACCCACCGCCATGGCCTCCCACTTAAATTGCAGTTTGATCCCAGGGGGAATCAACCTATGACAAGGGGCTTGTGCACCCAAGCTCGCCCTTACCACTTGGGCTACCCATGGGTGGGTATGACAAGGCAAACTTGGTACTACGAAAAACTCAAAATAAAGACGAACAACAGAAGTAAAACAGATCACCTTCAGAAGTAAACGTAAAAAAGGGAATGCTGATAATGCCAAAAGCTGTGAGCACATACATTTTCACCCACAACCAGATCCAAGCCAGTTCTCACACACTTTGGGGGGTTTTTCACTTTTTTCGGCCTGGGGGAGAGAGAGGGGGGGGGGGGGGGGGGCGGTGGAGGGATGGTTGAGGGGAGAAATGTGCATGAAAACGAAATGATATTTTTTTTAATAAGTAATCATAGTAAAGTTTTAGAATATCTGTCAAAAAGAGAGAATGGAAAAATGGTAAAAAGAGACTCCACTAAAAATAAGAATCGAGCTTTCCCTCCTTTCCTTTCTTTTTTTGCTAAAACAACCAAAAAATAAGCTGAGACTAGTTTCCAACTAAACAAGTAGGATCTACTCTGTCATTTGCTTCACTGCATACTTGGGCACATGCTCCCAAATAAAGAAATACTGTGAGACATAAGTTACATGCAAAAGACTGAGGAATAAGCCCTACTGGCAACAGGAACACATCACAATGTGCATCTCCAGTTTTGTATTCTAACGGCTCGAGAATTATTTCCAACTTGTAATTCCCAACTCAGAAAGGAAAACTTTTGATTAAAAAATCAGTAGCCAACTTTTAGACCTGGTCTGAATAGCAAGTAACTCTAATATATTCTTTGCAGTAACTGACAGAGCAGAGGCTCAGAAGCAACTTCACTAAGATCCTAAAGTTTCTTACTATAGGAACATACTAAACTTGTATTGTATGTGAAGTTCATGCTATACATACTCCCAAAGCCCTTTCAGTTTTTCTAGGTTATAAACTTTCAGAGATAAGGTCAGCTTTTTATAAGTTGTTTCTTGCAGAAAAATGAGGACGAGATTGACAAATTCCAACACACTGCCCTATGAATGAGATTCAAGCTAGATTCCAAAATTTCTTTTTGATTGGTCAAGCTAGATTCCAAAATTGAATGCCACGGAAGTCATGCAAGTAACCATCTTAGAGAATGACAAACCTGTAAGCATTCATTTACTGAGTCCAACATACTTGCACAAATCTCTGTATCAGGTTCCTGCAAACATATTCGATGAAACTATTTCACCAACCTTGCATATCATTCAAGCAAAAATTCAAAGACATCAGAGCATAAATATCAGACCAAATGGAAGTTTGAGGGGAGGAGCATGCACATGAAATGTCTTATAAAAGGGCATGACATCTCAATAAAAATTGATTACCTTATGTAACGCTTCCACCAGAGCTGGAATAATGTAGTCAGACAATTGCTTGACATAGGACTCATTCCGACCTTGAGCTAGCCCCTTCTCCACAGCTAATTTTGCAGAGCGCAGTAGCTCAGGCATGGCTATGATCAAAGAGTAGATGTTTCCATCATGATATTTATCAAGATTTGAAAAGGAAAGAATAAACTATAATAAAGAACCAATTCTGTACCTGAAACAGCTGCTTTCCTAACTTCTTCATGGAAATAGAATTTTAGAAGTGGAACCATAGTTGGGGCAACCTGTACGAGAGATGCATTATTTCTAAACATTTAAGTTGTACAAAAGCCCAGGACGAAAAACCCAACAGATGTGCACTTCGAAAAACCTGATCAATCCACGGGAAGAACCCTTCTTTCAACTCATCAGCATAGCAACACAGCATATTACAAGCAGTAGCTTTTTCCTCCAGGACACTAGTTTTGATCCCTATCCTTTTATCCCCAAGGGTAATAGTCTCCATACTGTAGTACAGGATAGAACACTTGGTGAGAAAACAAGTATCATATGGTAATACAAATACAACCATCAGAGACACCTTTCTTTTCTTTTTCTTTTTTTTTTTTATTGGTAAACAAAAAAATCTTTATTGACCAAGAATTAATCATGTTACAACCATCAGAGACACCTTTCTTAAAATGCAATGATCACAGTATCAAAGATAGGACTTCCAGTGCAACCATAGCGTGCGTATTTGAATATTCATATCTGGTTTATTTATAATTTTGCGTGAGCGCGAGATTATTAGAGAAAGAGATCATATAAAAAGATCTACCTCAGTTGCATAAACAACGAAATGCTGAATTGCTAAAAACATTTTGCAAAAAAAAAGGACAGAATGTTGGATACTGATAACCAGTGCAGTATTACTCATACAGGCATTACAATTGCATCCACACCAGTACTATTAGACTTGGTTTGGTTACACAAACCGATATCATCTCATCTCATATAATCATTACAACTTTTCCAAACTCCCACACAAAATATAATAAACAATTCAACTTTTTCAAATCCTAAAACAAAAATAATATTAATAAATTATATCTAACAATATTTATTCAACTTTCAACTTTTACCTCATCTTATCTCATCTGTGTAACCAAACAAGGCTATTTTACAAATACAAGAGTATAATATTAAAGGTATTAAACAAACTTCAAAGAATAAAGAATGTGCAGACCTTTCATCATCTGAGTCTTCAATATCATTATCTGAACTCGCAGATGTAATGGTTACATCAGGTTTGAGTTGAGCAGACTGAAGCAAGGGGGGCATGACAACACTCATATACGGAAGAAAATCTTGTCCCAAGCACTTGCAGAGTCTGGCCCACGCCTATAACATTATAGAGAGATTATCATAAAAGAAAAACAGGAATATTAATGTAACAACAAAACTAGTAACTTAGATGACCTGATGAAAGTTTTCTGTACATTCTAAATGATAAAAACATACTTGTAGCATGTAACTTGTTGTTGGATCATCTGTCTCCAAATGAGATCCTTGCAAGGACATAAGCACTTCCATAACCTGGAATTAACCGCAAACATTACACAATAGTGAGGAATATAATAAAGTAAATAATTTTTTTTGATAAGTAAAAAAAAAATTATTGACAAGTTAATAGACATAGCTCAAGTACACAGGAAGTATAAAAGAGAAAATCACATTCCATTCCCCATAAAGAAAAAGGAAAAAAATATAAAGGGGAAAAATTTGACAGCAGTAAGTTAACCACTTGCAAGGCTCAAATGATAATTTCCTTCCCCAAAAATTGACGAAAAATTCACTGCATAGACTTGCTGTTATATTGGGAATAGATTTTCTAAAGAAAAATCATATTTGGAGGTCCTAAAATAGGAGGGGGGAATACAACAGAAATGAGGGAGGGTTGTTATGGCTTTGGAATTGAAAGAAAAACAGAAACAAAGTTTATCTTTAGCTCAATGAACCAAGGACGGCTAAAAAAAAATGGTAAACTGACAAGAAAACCTTGAAAATCTTTTATCACTCCACAACCGTCTGATTAAACAAACTGACTATAAAATTTAAATGTATGTCACAAAGAGAATAAAGAGGTCCGAGTGAAAGTAGGTGATTTAGTAGAGTTCTATCTACATAATGCACTTACCTGCTTAGCATCATCCCTAAACTTCTCCTTCCCAACAGCCATTCCAACCAAACTAATGCACTCCATGGATTTGGCACGGAGCATGCGGTTAGATTTATCAGTAGCATTCACTAAGATTGCTTTCAGGTAAGGCATGACCGCATCATAGTATTTTTGGAAGTGCTCCTAGACAAAAGCTTAGTGTTATATTGGAGTCATTAAAAAACACAAATTAAATTAAAGACAAGCAAATTTTCTAAAGTACCTGAGATGAATCAGCAACTGATGCCAAAGCAGTCAAGGCACCCTCTTGCACCATTTGTTTCCCATTCTGCAAAGATACATATAAGACAATAAGACACAAAAGTCGTGATGTGCTTGCATTCTAGATGTAAAATAATTTCCTCCAGAGATACCTGCAAAAGTACGAGCAATTTGCTCACTATTCCATCTAAGTAAGGTGTTAAGATATCCGGAGTGCAGTTCTCACTGAAGTTGAGTACTGCCGAAGCAGCATGTGCCTGTAGATTGAAAGTCGACAGAATTACCAACAAACAAAGAAGGTATTATTTCCTCTTGATTCCTATGAGAATCAATGTATCATCTAACAAAAATTACCAAAGATGATATGAGTCCATTGCTGCATAGAAATCTGTTAAAGATGCTAGATACATTTTACATTCCATGTACAGTAGGTTTAGTTAGAAACACACCACCACCACCGGCCCCTCACCCAAAGGAGAAGGTTTTTATGGTTAATTTCAACCTATATAAGTTGATATGTAGAAATAATGCAGTCGTAAGCATGATTAGGGAAAGGCATTCTTCAATTCTATCCAAGCCATTTTTCTTTCTTGATCAGTAAGACAATTATTTTACAAGTAAATGATTCGTTAAAATAGCAAGGAGGAACACAACCCTAGTACACAATATATACATGAGATAACCCCTTTAATGGATAAACACTTAAAGACAATTTTATTATGAGCACAGGGGGGCACAACCCAAGTACAAAGGGGGCTTATAAGAAATAGCATCCGGCTAGGGAAAGAAGGAATTAGAAATCATCAGCAACAATAATTCAAAAAGAAGCACATGTGCCCATAGCAACAACTAACCTGTACTCTAGGATTCTGGAAATCGTCCATAGCTGCAGCAAGTGCAGGCAGCACCTGTCCATGGTATTGAACTTGCAAATCTGGACCCAAATCCGTAGACAATTGCCCAATTGCATTAATGGCTGCCCACCTCACACGAGGGTGTGGATCTTGGAAAGAATTTAAAACCATTGCCACCACATGGTCCAAGTTTTTTATCATCACCTGTGACAATGGGAAACATGATAAAAATCACCAAAACAACCAAAGAATGTAATTCCATCTATCAAACATATAAAAAAAATTGTAATTAAATTTGTTTAATATAACTACCACAAAAGGGAGCCCTTAAAACTTTATCAAGCGAAAGCAAGGAACCCAATAATCACAAAAAATAATAGAATCTAAAACATTTATATTCATCTATTTAATTGTCATTCCCAAAGTAACTGACCAGTTTAACTTTCATCCAATGTGTACCCGTTGAAATTCACACAAAAAGCAGTGACAAGGAATATTTCAAAGCACAACAGAGATCTTATCACCAGTGCTGAACTTATTGCCACCACGGTATATCAAGCATGTGAAGCATCAAACCACAGAGTATGTTAACATGTAGGCCCATGGGAGCTATTCTAGACTTCACCAGGATCACGATTTCCATTAGTGAATATCGCACATCAAATGCAGGCCTCTTATATATATATATAAGAGAAAAAAATGGAAATTAATATATATATATGCACACTCATTATATGAATTTAACCCATGAGTGCTCATACCCGAAATTCGAACTTCAAACACATTAGAAGGGCGATAACTATAATTTACTCTATCAATAAATAAATAAAATGGCGCCAAGCAAAACAAATAACATCGATACCATTAGCATTCTCATTATCAATACCTTTGCGCAACCCTCCGCGATCTGCGCAAGGGCAATCAGAGCAGCATGGTGCTTCTGCCACTCTGGAGCCGCCAAATATCCAGGCAACTGCTCAGAGGCTACGGGAACAATTGTATTGCCGCCCAAGGAAATCGAAAGACGATCCAAACACTCCTGAGCGACGCTATAATTGCTTGTCTCGCCTGCGTCTTCTTCCTCGCTCTCTGCACTATGCCACGCAGGATCATCCTCAATATCCAGAAGCATCTTCATTAAAATGGCGAAGAGTCGGCTTATGAACTGGGGCAGCTTCCGCATCATCCCCGGAGCACGTTCCCTCGCCTCAGCGAGAGTAATCACGAACTCGATTGCCAAATGCCTTGTACCTTCCTCCAGCGCCTCAGCCTCCGCAATCTGCAGCATGGAGCCCACCACGTCCACCAACTGCCGTCGGAGGAACCGTGGCTCAGTCCCCGCTAGCTCGATCAACAGCTCCAAGGCCTCCTGGGCCGTTACATCATTACCGTTATTCAACGCCTCGGTCAGAGTCGTCATCATCGCGGGCAACAGGTCCTGGAACCGGTCCCGATCGGCCGAATTAGATAAGCACTGGATGAAATTGATCGCTGCGTTCAGCGCCGCGATCTTAACGTCGGAGCTCGGCGACGTGGTCAGGCACTGGAGAAACACAGCATGGAGGTGTTTGATGTGCGGGGCAAGCGTGTCGCCGATGTACTGCGAGAGCTGCGCGAAGATTAGGAAAGCGGACTCTTGCAGTTTCGGAGAATCGGAGGAGACGCATTGGAACATAAAAGGAAGCAACTCGGGCCAGCCATTTTCGGGCAAGATTCCGGAGGCGAGCTCCGAAACGGTGTCACATAGTTTCTTGGAGATGGACTTGGAGTCCTCGCGTTGGATACATGAGAGAAGAATGGACTTAAGGGAGGAGCGAGTGGAATCGGTGAGGCGGGGCCAGAGGTAAGAGTCGTCGCGGGTGAGCTGCTTGCGGAGGAGGATCGCGGACATGGCGCGTGCCTCAACGTGAGGGGAAGACTGGAGAAGGTGGGCGAGCTTGAGGGTGAGAGAGTCGGGATCGGTCTGCTTGCAGAGGTTGAAAAGGGACTCGGCCTGGGAGCGGAGCTCGTTGGAGGTGGACATGAGGTGAGAGATAACGATCTCGAAAGGAGCAGAGTCGGGGCCAAGAATGGCGGCGAGTTGGGCTTGCTGGAACTGAGTCGACTCGGGATCCATTATTGTGAAGGAATTAGGGTTTGGTGGCGGTGGCGATGATGAAAGCCTCGCGCTCTTTCTCTCTCTGTCTCTCTCTCTTCTCGCACGCACTCGTTTTAGGGTTTGGGGGGGAGGGAGAGGCTGGGGATTTTGAAGAAAGTATGGGGGCTGTGTGGGGGGTGGGAGTGGGACAATTAGGGAAGGGAGAAAGCAGCTTTTGCATTGGATGATTTATTAGCTGTATTTTTAATGCGGTATGATTACCCTTCACACTCCTTTTTCTAAACGGAATTAAACTCCAAAAGATTCTCGAAACTTGGTTTTTATCATAAATTCTTAAAAACTTTCTTAATTATTTTATTTAAAAATAAATATTCAAATAACGACTGATATAATTCATTTTATTAATATTAGTCAGCATGAATATACTGTATTAATTTGCACTTTATGAAGTGTACATTTTCTTTTTTAACAAACAAATCACATTTCATAACTTAAATCCGAAATATCAACAATTACATTCCTTTTAAAAAAATGTGAATATACATATATACATCCTCCATAAAATACTACATCGTAGCTCATTTTGCCAAGTGATGAGCCACTTGGTAGCAAGCCTCCTAAGCGCATTGTTATTAGATTATGCATATATAAATAATATTTTTTATGAATATAAGATAAATTTAGATTTTAGTTATTTCATTCACATAAGTTTTTATATTAAAATAGTTATTTTTTTATTATATAATAATAAAATAATATGAGATGAATTTAGTTTTGACTATTCATATCAAATCTACACATTGAATTATTAATTTGTTTATTATATAATAATGAGTAATTAATAATTATAAAAATATTTAATTTTTTTAATTATTAATTTATTTTATTCTATCATATTTTACTATTCTACTTAATTAGTAATCATATTTTAATTAAATTATCTAAATGTTTATGGATGTAGATGGAGAGAAGAGAGAGTGTTATAAAAAATAATAAAATATAGATTTGTTCCTTAAACAGTAGGTATCAAATTTGGATTTTGATTTACATATACTGTAGCTCAAAATCAAATTATTTGAGTTTGCATAATTCATTGTGAGTCCCTCTTCATTCCTACTAGCTAAAAAGTACAATAATTTTACATATAGATAATCCAATGAGAGTGCTCTTACATGATTAAAAGACCATTCTTAAAAGGAAAGTATCAACGATTTAGTCTCATTTGGTTACATAATTCAGATGAGATGTTTTATTAAAAGTTTAAAAAAATATTATTATAATATAATTTTTTAATATTAGTTTTGTTTTAAAATTTGAAAAAGTTGAATTATTTATTATATTTTATATGAGAATTTTAAAAAATTGTAATGATTATATAATATGAGATAAGACGAAATAGTTTAATTTTATGTAACCAAACCAGTCTTAATATCTTAAATAACAAGGCCACAACTGCTAAAGTGACCATTCTCACTCGTAATGGTATCAACAATCTGCTTTGCATCACCTTAAAATACCACCTATGTGAAACCCAATTCCAAACAGAAATAGACTGCTACAAAGCTGCAAAAGCTTCAGCATTCTTAGGAGATAAACAACCATGTTTAGAAAGTTGTCTAGAAGCTAAAACATGACCCATAATCCATATCATCCCTTAGAACAATATCAACACCAATCATTCTGCAATCTTTTGCTACAGTTATGTCCCGATTAGCCTTAATAAAACCCTTACTTGAAACATGCCATATTGGATCTATTACATTATGGTTCAGTTCTGGAACAAATTCAAGCTGCTGAAGTTCTCGATACTCTACTAACAACCTCTTCGTTTGAGCAGTTAGGTGCACTGGATGTTGAAATGAATGCCTAAAAACTCACATGCAATAACCAACATTAAGTTTCTATCCTCATCTGCTAGCCGTTGAAGGAAATGCATACTGATGTCTAGAAAATTAAGATTATGCAAAGAGACTTTTTGTAGAACATTAAGGGGGAAGTGTCCATCTTTGAACCAAACATTAACCTCTCATTGTTGTTTAAAAAATTTTGGCCACACTGGATTTCCTCTCAAGATATAAATAAGAAATCTTTGATTATTTCTCTCCGCATTTAAGTCGAGTTCAAATATATCGAGACCGTCTAAGCTTAACTTAAATAAAATATAGTTTTTACTCAAATTCGCTTCATATAAGAGTTGAGTTTTAAAATCCAAGTCAAGCTCGACTCAATAAAAATAAAAATTAACTTAGAACTTGAATTATACTCGAGTCGAACACTTAATCAAGTTTGGCTTAATTTGATTAAAGAATATTTTTTTTTTAAAGTAGGTATGAAAATCAAACCAATTGGTTTCTTTATTTGCCTAAAATAGACCAAGGGGAGAGAATCGATTGATCAACAGTTTGAGGGTTAGTTTTGAGCCTTTTTTATTTTCTACATATTCTCGATCAAACCAAACTCATTACCTTACTTCAGTTTACAGTGTTACACTCATGAACAAAAGTTGGGATTCTAAGAATAAAATGACATATGTTAGCATATACAAATAATTTGAATTAACAAATTAGGCATCAAAAATATAAATCAAAGATTCAAAGCTAACTTAGAGTGGCATCTATTGGTAGCTTGTGGTTTGGGAGATGGGATGAGAGAGAGAGAGAGCGTCAAAGCGACAGGGTCAGTGAGTTGAGTCTCATTGATGGATGGCCGAATAGAGGAGAACCAAGAGAGGTCTGGGACATGCGAGAGACTAAAAAATGGTGTTGGACTAGAGGAGAATAAAAGAAGAAGAGGGAGAAGGAAGTTCAGGTTAAAGATTCAACCCTAACCCATAGCAACATCGTTTAACTTACTTGATTTAAACCGCATCATTTTATATAAGAATAATATATATATATATTATTGATCAGTTAATTGGTTTTAACCTGGCTCAAATTGGAACAGAACTAACCGACATCGGTTTCCAATCTATTTGGACCGCTGGCCAACTAATTTTCCACTGATTTTGATCAGTTCTAGTCGATAATGGTTGGTTCCTATTCACCCATTTTTTAAAGTTTCTTATTTTCTCAATATAAAAACAAAAATAAATCAAATGATAAATGCAATGAACCATAATTACAGTTTTTATGTATGAGTTAAATATTTTTTTAATAAGTAAGAAACATTTATTAATCTCATAATTAGGCAAAGTCCAAGTACATCGGCATCATACAAGAGAAATATACCTAATAACAGTGTACTAGCAAAGAAAGAAGCATATAAGTCATTAAGATTAGACCCTTCTAATACAATGGCCTTAGCCCAAAGTAACAAAGATTGATAAAAAAAAACTAGAATACACCCCTAAGAACATTCTTTATTTTCCAAGCAACGTCCATTCCTCTTATTCTATATACACCACATGAGACATAAGTGCACCATCTTCCAAACCTCATCTACTTGATAATTTTCCCATACTCCACTCTAGCGAGTTGAGATTTACCACCTTCTTAGGCATCACTCACGCAATATCTAGCCTTACAAATATATCATCCTAAGGACCTTCACCATGTCACAATAGAGAATAAGATGGTCTGTTGATTCTCCATTCCTTTTGCATATAAAATACCAATCCATTATGAAAATATTGTGCTTCCTCAGCTTGTCTATGGTCATAGTTTTTTCCATAAAAGGCTAACCAATCAAAAAAATAAAAAAAACAACTTTTAACTTTTAGAGACACTTTGCTTTTCCAAAAGTCAATGCGTACATGGTGTTGTATAAGTTAGAAATATCTCCCAGTTCACAAATCTTGAACTACTTTGATAAACATCACAATAGACCATTTGAAATGTTCATATGATGAGCAGCTGAAGTTTCCTTATACAATGCTATTCTAGAAAGAAAATAAAAAGGCTCCTTGAAAGCAATCTCACTACATCAGACATGCACCAAAATCTGACCCTAGTGCCTTGACCCACCATAATTCCGAGATTGTAAATAAATCTTCCCAATCCTTTCTGATAAATTTCCAAACACCCACACCAAATGAACCACACACTTCATTAGATATCTAGCTATCCCAAGTGCTCCCATATTTAACATCAACCACGGTCCTCCATAAAGCATCAAGTTCTTAATGGTACCACCAAAGTCATTTCCCAAGCAAGACCTTATTGAAAATACTCAACTTTCTTATCCCTAAACCACCACAAGAAAGGGGGAAACATATCTTATCCCATTTAATCAAATGAAACTTTTCTCATCTCCAAGTCCACACCACAAAAAATCATGGAATATATTTTTTTATTGTATTATCCACTACAAGAGGAATCGAGAATAAAGAAAGAAAGTGTGTATGAAGATTGGATAACGTACTTTTAACAAGAATGATTCTACACCCTTTAGAGAGATACATCATTTTCCAACCACCCAATCTATTCTCGATTTTTTTGATAACACCATCCCATATTGACTTGGATCTATAAGGGACCCCCAATGGAAGACCAATGTACTTCAAGGGCTAAAAAGAGACCTTACAACCCAAGATGACAACCGAGTCTTCAATAGAATTAACCAAGCCAACCAATACCAATTCAAATTTAGATAAGTTCACCTTAAGGCTGAAAATAGCTTCGAAACAAAACAAGAGAGCTTTTAATAATCTAATATGGTTAGGATCCGGCTCGCAAAAAATTAAAATATCATTAGCGAAGAGAAGATGTGATACATTGACGCTCCCAAATGATGAATTGCTCACTGAAAAACTACATAAGAAAGATCCATTCACCGTTACCTTCAACATTCTACTCAAAACATTTATTATTAAGACAAAGAAAATGAGATAGATGATCTCCTTATCTCAAACCATGAGAGCTGTTGAAAAACCCCTTGGGAGTGCCATTGACTAGTAGTTAAAATTTAGCGGCAATGATACAATGCTTTATCCAATTTCACCACTTCTCCTCGAAACCAATTCTACCAAGAATCTAAAGTAAAAAGTCCTAATAAAAAGTCACAGTTTACATGATCAAAGGTTTTCTCCATATCAAGTTTGCAAAGTATACCTTGGATGTCGGATCTAATTCTACTATTCAAACACTCATAGGCGATAAGGACTGAATCCGAAGTCAGCATTTTGCAGCTTCGAAATAATCTTTTCCATGACTGTGCTCATACAATTGGCAAGAACCTTAGATATAATCTTATAGACTCCACTCACAAGACTAATGGGGCAAAAATCATTCACCTCCACCGACTCGACCTTCTTTAGGATAAGGGCTATGAAAGTTGCTTTAAAGCTTTTCTCGAATTTCAATGAAATTCAACAAAAACCTTCATAACATCCTCCTTTATAATGTCCCAACAAACCTGAAGAAAGCCATTGAAAAACCATCAAGTCCCGATGCTTTATCACCTTTCATACCTTTCAACACATTGTACACCTTTACCTCTTCAAGCATCATTTCTCACTAATCAGCACATGATTGATCAATCATGTCAAATATCAACAAATCAGCCTTAGGCCTTAAAAGGTATTGCTCCGTAAGAAGATTATCAAAAAATTGCACAATGTGTTCCTTAATATCAAATCTATCCATGAGGATATTATCTTCCGAGTGCAGCACCTCAATAGCGTTAAATCTTTTATGAAAGTTAGCCACTCTATGTAAAAATATGGTGCATTTATCTCCTTCTTTTAGCCAAATGACTTATGACTTTTTCGCCAAAAAATGTCTTCCATGAGAGTAAGTTTTCTCAAATAAGTTATTACCGTAATCTTCTTTACCTTATCTTAATTTGTAAGAATCCCAGCAATCCCCTTCTCATCAAAATGTGATAGTGAAAAAGAGTTCTTCTAATCACCAGTCTTCTCAAACACTTCATTATTCCACAGTTTCAAATTTTTATTCAAAGTTTTAAGTTTTCCAACCAACACAAAACTGAGCATGCCAGAAAAATCATAAGTGGACCACCACAATCTCTCATCTTCTCCACAAAACCATAAGCTTTTAACAACATGTTTTTAAATTTAAAATATCTATGTCCCTCATAAAGATGCCCACAATCTAGCAAGATGGGAAAATGGTCCAAATATAGTCTCAGAAGTCTCTTTTGAAATAAATAAAAAAATGGGACTCCCAAGACAAAGATACTATAAATCTGCCTAATATTAACCAGACCATTCCATTTGACCATGTAAATTCCCCCTGCCAAAGGTAAATCAACAAAGTCCATATCAAAGATAAGATCAGAAAAATCTACCACAGTTGAGGTAATACTAGAATCCCTCGACCTCTCATTCGGAAAACGGGTGATATTAAAGTCTCCCTGATATACCATGGCCCATCCCACTAACTATATAAACCAACAACCTCATCCCAAAGGAACCTTCTACTGCTATCTAGATTAGGACCGTAAATACTAGCAAAAGACCACTTGTAACCATCATCCACATTTTGAAACGAGCAAGCCACCAAATAATCCTTGACATACACTTCAACCATATTGACAACTCTCATATCCCACAACAAAAGGATATCTCCCGATGCCCCATTAGAGGCAAGATAGGCCTAATCCATATGAAGACATTCCCACATACTAGTAACTATACTTCTATCAATATACTTCAATTTGGTCTTTTGAAGACAAATGATATTGACTTTCCAACTTCTTAACAAATTCTTTACACGGAGGCGCTTGCGAGGATCATTCAACTCTCTTACATTCCAAGATTAAATTTTAGGTTTCATTAATCACAAATGTTTGTCCGAGCCTTGCTTTACCCCTATTTGCACTACCATCCCGAGCATCATAATTAATAGAGTAAACAAATCGCTTCACTCTATCTTTTTTGGCATAAGATCTAGCCAATAGCGGCTGACAACCCTCAATAACTATGAAAATGACTTTAAATTGGTCTTCAAAACCCTCACATGAAATCCCTATATATTCTTGTATTTCATAAATTTTTAGCAGTACCTAATCTGACTGTATATTTGTCCCACTTGAACCTGGAAACACAGAATATATAGGGCTTGGGCGTTCCTAACCCCTATGTCACCAAAAAAGAACAATCAACACCATCTTCTAGCTCCTTATAGATCAATTACAACTCAACACCTTCAGAGATTCGTCGTTCACAACCTCTAAGTCATACTCAAGAGAGTAGTTCACAATCTCCAAGTCTAAGATATCCTTGACCGCCATATTACCCACTTCAAAGGCTCCACTTTGGTGGAGCCTTTCCAGGCTCAATACTTTTGCTAATATCAAGGACGACACTTTCCGGGGTGATATGATGAAGTTCTCCTCCATTTAAGACTCTTGAGCGGCATTTTTTTGTCCAAAACCATATACAAAGTCGATACCTTTTTGTCGTTGGTGCTGGCAAAGTCAGTCCAGGGACCAAGTCAGTCTTCCCCATCTCTCTTTGGCCCATCAGTGATTTCCATGTAGTTCTTAATCGGAGTAAAGTTAGCTTTAATGGGTTATTGGTTGCGCCGAAGGACCACCCAAATTCAAGGCTCGAGATGCCAGTGGGTTTGGCTCACCATTGGTGGGCCATGGAGCCCTTAGCCTCGTGGTCTTTTATTTTCCTTTTCACAGCCCATGAGCTGCATGCAGCACCGAAGCTTATAATTATCGTTTCACAACTCCAGGCCCATGTCTTGCCAACAACCTTCTTGTTTGCTTAACTCGATCCCGGGCCTACATCTTGCCCCATTTATTATTTACCCAGCATTAAACTGCTGCCCTTCTCTCTCAGGTCCAATAGTTCTTCTTCTAGGGTGTGCAAAAATCCTCCTTTCAATATCTTGCCCCTTGGTTAGAGGGCCACATTCATTTCATGTATAAGCTCTATCAACTGATGGTGCCTTAGGTTATGTTTGGATATTGAATTGAATTGAGTTCTCTATTAATAGTAGTGAGTTGAGATTTAGAGTGAGTTTTGTGGGATCCACTTAAGATGAGTTTATATATGTTTGGATGTAAATATAAGTTTAGATTTTTTATGGAAAGTTAAGAAAATGTTGTAGATCCCGTGTATAAAGAAGTCTTGAGTTGAGTAATGTTTAGTAATATGAGAGTTGTGCTTTTGAATATTAGATTAGACTTGAATTTGAACTCAACTCAAATGAGTTGAAATGAGTCAATGTTTCAAACAAAGCCTTAGACCTCCTCTCTCTACAAGCCTCGCAAATGGTAAGTTTTGCTGCTTCAAAATACCTATAATGCCATTCGCCCTCTAGTTCTACAGCCCGGCCCCTCGTTCACCATGATTTTTCCAAAGCCGTCATTAATGGATGGCATTGAGCATGAGACATCTTTTGCATACGTCTTGTAATGCACTCCCCCACCTATGTGCTTACTGATTTTCAGTTTGAACTTTTCATCTCCTCCGATCCATATTCCTTTGCTTCATTTTTTCCTATGCTACCACATAGCCGACACATTTCCATAGACATCTTCCTCCACCGTTGACCTTCCACTTCTTTGGGGATGATGATAAGGCTCTTCCTACCACAACCTTTGTACTCAACTACAGTCAAGTACCTTTCATGTATATACATTAGAAGATCTCTGTGCTATAAAAGCACTACTGCTTAGGTTGGATGTCCTTTTGAACTCCTTGTCCCCATTTGACCTTGAGCATTATTCTAAGGTTTGTGCAACCCATAAAATAGGTGGTAACCCCAATATCAGCTCTTTAGTCACCTTCCTCCCTTGTTCTATAATTTGTATAAAACGACCACCTTCGACTAAAAGCTCGAATACTTTAGTTTCAATCAGAACATCCTTCGTCAATCCCATCCTTGTGAACTTTCACCTCTATCTAGCTGCAAAAATTGAACTAGTAGTAATAATGATTATCACCTGCAAGATTCATTGGAGACGTGAAGCAAAAGAGTCCAAAGAGGGTGTACAGAGAAAATATAAGAGAGACCAATTTCGCTCTAAGCACAAGAAAAGACATTGCAGGACAACATAAGGGAATTTTTATATGAAAAAGAGAGAACACTATAAAATACGCATGAAGAGTTCAATCAAACATAAAGAATAAAAGATAAAAATCCCATGGAGTAAAAAATGCGAGCACGACGAACATGAAAGAATAGCAAGGAATATATATGCATGCACATATATATGTTATTATTTACAAAGAATATATAAATATAGATATAAAGAATAAACAAATAAAATACTACAATTTGTTTTTTTATTATATTTATAATATATATATATATTATATATATATATATATGCATGCATGCATATGTGACATATATAAGTTATTCTAGGTATTTTTGTTATATATTGTTATCTAATATTTAATATAGTATGAGTAATACTACATATAATCATTTTTGCGTACTTTTTGTGCACTCCATTAATGTGATTGGTTACATTAAATTTTTTAATACATAACCAATCACATCAATGAAATGTGTAAAAGAGTACGCAAAAATGACTGCACATAAAATATATGCATAATTATACCCTAGGGACGATAAAAGGCTACTAAGGGACCAAAAAACAATTTCGAAAAGTGTGAGAAAGGATTGGGAGTTAAGTAACACATAATTTGGGAGTTATAGTATAATGCAAAGAGTCGTCGTGACTAACAAGGAGTTTTAATCGGCAAGACTTATCTCGCAAGAGTTTTATGCCAATAAAATAAGAGAAATTTTATTTGCAGTCTCAAGTTTATTAAATGAAAAAAAGTATCATTTTAGAAATGATATTTTTATAATTTTAAAAAATTTTAAAAATAAAATTACTTAAACATACATTACAGTTCCTGCATGCAGCATTGCTCATAAAATAGATATTACAAAGATATCTTCGTTTACAAAATACTTTCAGTTCCAATATTACATCCTCAATAAACATTTCACCATATGAGGCAACGTAGTCATCCAAGACATCTTACTAATATTACTCAAGATTGTTTCTCTAATTGCAATTGATTGTGGAAGAGTTGCAGGCGCAACTGAGGGTTGCATCATACATCCTACATATATCTTATTTGAAATTTTGTGATAAATCAAAATGTTTACAAAATTATATCATTTAATAATTAATTATAATTAATATTTACCTATAATTTCAAACATTGGGCGTTCCACCTGTTTGGCCCATTTCGTATTTCAGCCAGAATGGGTATTTAGGTAAGAAATATTCATGTATGGTATTTTCGTAAATGTTATGAATAGTGAGGAATAAATTCGTAGTTTCGTCATTTTTCAGACGAAATCAGAAATCCCTATTTCTGAAACAGTGAAATTCCTCTCTTCACATTTTACTGTCTCCACACTCCAATCTCACGATCGACGCCAACTCCACGCTGTCGCAGCTCGAGCCTTGTGTTGCTCCACGCCGTCGAAGCTTGCTTCGCTCGTGTTGATCAATCAGCCCAGTCGCAGCTCGTGTTCCTCCGCCGCAGGTCGATGTCCACCTCCACACTCCACCGCCTACTCCACGCCGCGGGTATAAGCCCACTCCACGCTCGTGTTTCTTGGTCTGCTCAATTTGAGCTGCGACGTAGCAAAGCTGCAAAGCCTTTGCAGCTAATTTCTCAGCGACGGAGTTGGTCTGTTTGCTGCTTTGGCAATGTTTTCATTCAACATGGAAAAAGTTTTCAAATCAGAAAATGAAGGGAAGGAAATAATAGGACAGTAAGCTTTAACCATGATGAAAACATTGTTAAAGCAGAGAAATAATAGGACAATAAATTTTGAAATCGGGAAATGAAGGCAAGGAGTTTGAACTTTGAACTTTGACAACACGAAGATGATATTTTAACATTAAGGAATAATGAGATGCTAATGAAACTATTATTGTTAATCAAATAAAGTGAAGATAAGCTGAGAGATTTTTATTTTTGTTTTAAAAAAACTAGATTGGCATTTTTTTGCTCCGTTTGAACATTGGCTTGCAATTTTGCTCTGTTTGGCTTGCATTTTGTTTTGTTCAACTTGCTCTGTCCGGAACTGAATTTGATAATTTGATTTTTATATCTTGATTATTGGGTAATAGAGATTTGGAAACATAAAGTTGAATGACCATGCTCATTGACCATGAAGATTTTAGATGTACGAAAGTTCCAGTACTTCTATTTGGCCCAACTTTTTCCTCGACTTTGGAATTCCTAATTCTGCACTCAAAAGTTGAGATTTTGATGAATTGGGTTGAATTAGGCATTAATGAGCTGCTGTTATACATTACATTTGGGATGAACATGATAACACAATCAAATACTGATCATAGTTATGCCAAGATTGGTTCCATTTTTACTATACTTTTTTCTGAATAAGTGGTGTGAACTTAGAAGTATTATTTAAACGTCTATGGGTTGGTTCAAGTGGTAAAGGTCTTGGGTATGAGAATATGCTCCTCCCATGTCTAAGGTTCAAATCACCTAATGTGCAAATAATCTCTAAGGGCTATCGGATTGGAGGATTTTTTCTTTGAATTACCTGAGGTGCATTTATAGGAAACTCCTTGCCGAGGGCCTGTGTACCATTGGGATTAGTTTGTTCCTAAACACCCGTTGCCAATAAAAAAAAATTAATAGTATTATTTGTTTTAACAGTTGGATTGAGAACTTAGAAATATTATTGAATTTTTTAGGTATGTATATTTTTAAAACTTATATTGAGATTTATTATTAAGTTTTCTAGTATATATGCTTTTAAGACTTGTATTGATGTTATATTTTTGAAATATAGTTTTTCTATATATATAATTATTTATATATATATTTATATAATTTATCTATATAATGATTATCTCGAAGCATATCAGTACTGAAATATTTCTTTCAATTACCTTGCCTGGAGTTGAATTCAAAACTTTGGTTTAAATTTGTCGGATTCGAGCTAACCCCTGTTCTTAAACTCTATTCCAGAGCCATGCCTCTCAAGTTTATGCAGACAAGAAAAGGCACTGATTTCCGCCACCCTCTCTCGCCGTCTCATCTCTATCTCGCTCGATAGCCCACCGTCTTCACTCCAAAGGTCTTAGTTTTCTTTTCTCTCCAAATCTCAATCTCACGCACGCTCTCTTTTCCCTCACTCCCGCACCTACACTCTGATCTCTCTCTACCGCCTCGATTTCTTTACTTCTCCACTTACTTGGATGTTGCACCACTGTGTCCTATTGAAACTTTCTGTGGGTTTATTCTGCATTTTTTATATGCACATCGAATTCAAGTGTTTGTGGCTTGGAGTTTGAATTGGATATACGTATATGGGGCACTAAGGTTGAAAGGAGATAAGTAGATTGTGGATTTGTCTTTGGATCAAAATTTTGGTCGTTAATATAAAAAAGGCACCTTTTTTATCTTCGATTTTTAAACTTGGGTAGTTTTACATTTTTGATTGGTAAAATAGGATGATTTAATATATTTTCGATGTTGAGTTTGAATGTACATGGCCGAAGGTGCCCATTTCTTTAGTGCCTAATTTCTGTTTATTTCTGTGGGAAATTTTGCATGGTCTTTGTATGTTAAAATTATGGTAAAGACTGGGCTTCATTTTTCTATTGTTGCTTGGGGTTCTTTTCAAACACAGGTTCTGCTATACCTGTCTTGAGTTGATTTCAAGTTTTGGATAAAGTTGAATTGAAGTTGGCTTGTGACTTCTAGTGGGATTAAATGAGATTTTGATCGTTGAATTTGTGTAATAGATTTAGAACCCGAGGATTGCATAATAAATTTTGATTGCTGAGTTTAAGTTCTCTCTAATGTAAATATTCTCATCTTCAAGCGGTGGGCGACGATGAGGCCACGTCTAATGATTTTGTCTACAAGAATCAAAGAGAGGCAGCTCAGGAAGAATAGCTAATGATTTTGTATTTTTATCTTTTTCAGAGGCCTTGTAAAATATAACGCATTATTCCAAGTTTAGGCTCGACGGAGCTTGCTGCTTTAGATAGGTTTCTCAACATGAAGTTTCGATCATTTCTTAATTTTCTGTTTGGTTGCTGACAAGATATAGGGGAGTTAACGAATTTATGTCTAATAATCTTCTGAACCTACTTATAAAAAAATATCTTCTGAATCTAATTGTTTGGGTCTTCAGTACAAGCAGATAATCCCTGTCTGTATAGGTTTTAGGCATGTTTACCTGAGAAAATATATAGCTTGAACCTGTTGATTTTGGGTTTTGATACACGAGGAAGAAAAAAACTTACTTGTTAGCAGTTGACGAGCATCTTGATCCCATATGAATGAAATTCTGTTGTGTTTGTATGCATTGTCTTTTAGATGTGTAAACATGGTAAAGTTAAAATTACTTTAAGTCACTATCTAGTGTAATGACAAACATAAATACTCGGACCTTTAAAATTAAGTAAAGAGAAAAAACTGTCATGAGTGGAGTTTTTGGAAGAGGTGCCTATTCTGCATTTTATATGCATTTCCTCTTTTTGTATATAAAAATATACAGTTAACCACTCTGTGTAGATTATTATACAGCGAACAGACAAGAACCTGTATGTTTGGAGTAAAGTAGCTGATTTTCCTTTCATATTTATGATCTCTTTAGTGTATTCTGATATTATCGTTGCCAGTGATTTCTAATTTTTATGTTAACCTTTATTATACATCATTATGTGCACTTAAGGTTCTCCACTTTCTGAAACTTTCTTATTTCTTATGGAATAAATCATTGCAGATGATTGAAACTTGATAAAGAAGGTGACCTTTTTCCATTTTGAGTTCTGGTTTTGTTCCCCTATTAGGCATTGGAGGACATGAATCAAGATGCTTAACAGGTTAAGCAGGCATTGCTTCTGCACTGCTACTCCTCGCCCATGGCTCTTTGTAGGCTTGGGAAATCCTGGGGATAAGTACAAAGGAACCAGACACAATGTATGTACTACACAAAATTTCAAGTCCCTAACTTCAGCTTCTTTAGATGCTATTTAACTTCATAATTCTCTCTCTCTCTCTCTCTCTCTCTTTTTTTTTTTTAAAACTTTATAATACATTCTAAACACGGTTTAAATCAGGTTGGCTTTGAGCTAATTGATGCATTTGCTGAATCACAAGGGATCTCTATGAACACAGTTCATTGCAAAGCTATCTTTGGGCAAGGCATGCTAACTTTTTGTTTAGCTTACCCTCTTTGTTTATGCTCTAAATTTTTTCCCTAAATTATTTCTTTATCTTGGTCAAATGCATGGATGCAATCTCTGTCAGGTTTTGTTGATGAAGTCCCTGTTATTATTGCGAAGCCTCAAACTTACATGAATCTTAGTGGGGAATCTGTAAGTGACTGAGCTATATATTTTCAGTGTCTGACAAAATTTCATTGCTTTTACTTTCCAACGTGAAGTTTTTCATCTTGTTACTGGTTGCTTGCTCCGGCTAATATATCCATATGAAATCAAGTCATTTAAATAACATATGATTTATTTTTTATAAGTGGAGCAATTACTTCATACTCTTTGTATGTCACCAATGACAATAAGTGCAACTTCTTTTGAGCTGTTCTGTTCACTATATCATGCAGACCTATCTAGTAAGACATAGGACCTATATTAATCCTTTTTCTAACTTTTTAATGGTATTCTGTTGGTGACATTTTCACTTGGGATACAGGTTTTATGCCATGACTCTAATGTTTAATGTTTCTTTGATTAACTGCAGGTTGGACCACTTGCAGCTTATTATAAGCTACCTCTTAATCGCGTTCTTGTGGTAATTTTTCTCTTGCATGACCTTTAAAGCTTTTGCTCATATGATAAATTTTGATGCTACGGTTCCTTACCTTTTACGTTCCATGGATGCAGTTTCACGATGACTTGGGCTTGCCCTGTGGGGTGCTTCGACTTCACCACAAAGGAGGTCATGGAAGCCACAATGGGTATGTTTCAAAAAGAACTAGTGTTGTTTAAACATCTTTCATTCCTTGTTCATAAGTTTTGGTCTGGTTTTTCCTAAATAATTAGTTTTCTTGTTATAAATTAACTAGGTTAAAGAGTGTGATCTATCATTTTCGAGGGAACAGAGAATTTCCCCGGCTAAGAATTGGTTAGTTTTGATTTCCCAAATTTAATATAAATGTGGCTCCTTACCTTTCTAATGTTTTAAAAAAAAAAAAAAAAATCCGTTTTAATGTCTTTTGTAATGCAAAAAAATGTGGCTCCTTACCTATAAAAAAATGTCCTTTTGTAATGCAAAATACATTGATAATCTTGTTAGGTATTGGGAGGCCTCCTGGACAAATGGATCCCAAAGCATTCTTGCTCCAAAAGTTCAATGCAACAGCCCGAGAACGAGTGAGTTGTGGTTACATGCTCTTGAATATGTTAGACTACAGTGTAATAAACCCGTACATTCAACACAATGTGAACCTTATTAGGATTCTGAAACCAGTCCATAGTAATACTCGAAGACACTTTGGAGCTTTTGTCAAAGCTATTTGATGTGAATTTGGTTCTTTGTTACATCTAATGCATGAGTTTCACCAAAATTTGGATCCAAATGGATTACGGATTCTCCTTTCAGATTCTGAATGATATTAATTCAAGTTGTTAGTTTCTTTTCAAAGGTATTCGTTTGTTTTACAACATCAGTCCATGCACGGAACTTCAGTGCTTGCTTTGTCATCTGACTTAGGCTTGGTTTGGATAGCAAGATACTTCCATTTCATCTCATCTCATCTCAATATCCAAACACCATAAACACAAACACTTTTCAATTTCAAATCTTTAATTTTTTCATCTAATTATTACAATTTTCCCAAACTTCCAAACAAAACACAAAAAACAATTTAATTTTTCAAATTTCAAAACAAAAATAGTATTAAAAAATAATATTATAACAATATTTTAACTTTATAATATTTTTATTCAACTGTTTCTCTCTCATTTCTCAAAACTCCAAGAACATCTTAACTTAAACCATTTCATTACTATTTACAAAATATTCACTATTATTCAATGATCATCTCATCTCATTTCATTGTCCAAATTAGGCCTTAAGTGTTCTATGTTTGCCTGGGCTTGGTTGTTTTCTTGATTGAGTAGTCAGGAGGGCATTTTTGTTTTCACTTGTAGTAATGTGCTTTTGCCTTTTTTGTTCAAGATTGATGCCGCTTTGGAAGAGGGGGTTGGCGTATTGAAGCTCCTTTTATCTAAAGGATTGACAGAGAGTGCACGATGCTTTAACAGGGAGCAAAAGTACAAGCATATAAGATTGCAGACTATGCCGACATGAGCAGCTTAGGTATAGTTCTTTCAGTATTATTTTAGATTGCTGTACATGATGTCAAGGAGTCTTCATGGAGTATGTATAGCAAACACATGTTGAAACACCAATGTCTTCTCCATGAATAATGGTTGTGGGTTCAACAGTTACGAGCTTTTATTATTATTATTGGTTTGCTTGGTATGGGACTTTGAAACAGTGGCTAGTAATGATGACAGGTGAGGAGAGTTACTGACTGAATGCAGCAAATGCTGATTTTCTTTTCTGCTAAAAGCGGGAGAAAAGTTGTATGCAATTTCCAGCCATGCTATGCACGGTTAATGATGTTCCCCCGTCTTTTACCAATTCCTTGGGCATTCATTCAGGTCCCAATATAATAACTTCTCGAGTCTACCAATTTTTTCCTTAAAATTTGTAGTACATGCATGGTAATTTTACAAGTCTTACAACTTAGTGTGAAATGTAAGGTAGTTTTACCAAATTTGAAATTAAAATCAATGCGGGCGATATATTTGTTTTATATAAAAATTAACATGATTATATATATATTTATATTATATATATAATTTGGATCAGTCATTTCAAAGGGACTAAAATGGCTAAAGGGGTCCATCTAAGCTGTTTCTATTGGCTATCTCTGCTTTTAGAGGCACTGCCAACGTGCACACGCACTCGAGTGGGCCAAACTCTCTATTTCATGGGTATAAATTTACGGAGAATATGTGTATAAATTAGCTTAGGCACGTTTGAGTAATGAAATAAGATAAGAATTTTGTAAATAATGATGAAATAATTTGTGAATGGCAGTAAAATAATTTGAATTAAGATGTTTTATTGTATTTTGGAAAATGAGAGAAAATTGAATAAAAGTATTATATATTTTAAAAATTGTTTAAATGTAATTTTTTAATATAATTTTTGTTTTAAAATTTGAAAAAGTTGTATTATTTTTATGTTTTATTTGAAAATTTGAAAAATTTATAATAATTAGATGAAAAAATTGAAGATAAAAGTGTTTTATATTTGAGTGATGTAAAAAGAAATTAGGAGAAGTTTTGAGATAAGATGAGAACTCACTAACTTTTCAAACAACCCCTTAGTGTTTGAACTTTGTTCTATTAAATAATCAAAGAGTTACACTTTTTAATTTACTAACAATTATACATAAATCGAGATAATTGCTGTCTGTTTTTAATGCCCGAATAGAAATTAATCTTTTAGACATGATTGATTAATATTATAAGAAAACGTTATTAATTATCTTTTTATCTATAAAATAATTGAAAAACTTATTTATTACATTTTCTTATAGAAATGAAGTTCTTTATTATTAATTTTGTTATTTTCAATCACACTTGTTCGTGTGATATATTTTGGCCAATTGTCCGTTCAAACAATTGAAATGTAAAACTATTTAAAATATATTATGTCAACATGTGTGAGTAGATGAAATGATTTAAGATTAAGAGTAGTATTGATCTTTCTCAATTATTATATGAAAAATTTCACTCATCATTCCCACACATCATATACTATATTTTTTAAAAATTGTTTTTTCTCTTTTCAAATATATGGTGTATAAGTGATGAGTAGGATATGTTGATGACGGTTTTTGTCAATGATCCACAAGAGGAGAAGGATCCCTCCCTGGTGCGTTGAGGTAGCGTTGGGCTCGGATCAATGCTGTGTAGGCCCCGGTATGCTGGGCTTGGGTTGAGGTTGTGCAGGCCCCCAGCTGATTTGGTGCAGCTGTACGGAGTTCATGTGTATGCCATGATAGTGAACAGTAAATATATGTAGGAAAATAGAAAAACATAGACACGTAGACTTACGTGGATCGGCACTTGACCTACATTCATAGAAGCTTGGGAGGAGAGAATCCAATATAATAAGCTTGATTGATAGTCTCTCATGGTTTCTCTTCTTCACTGTACAATAGATTTTATAGATCTATCTTTCCAATCTCAACAACATAGCAAGAACCCATGTCTGGAGGTTGAAGAACCCTTCTCAAGAAGTCTAGTTAAAAGTCTGTCCGAAAAGGCTCCCATCAAATTGTCCATCTCACCCCTTTTATTTCTTCCATTTCTTTATGTTACATCATCTTTTCTCATATCTTTTTTCCTCTTTTGCTCTTGCCATCTTACATTCCTTTCCATCACCTTCCTTTTCTTGTCTTCCAACATTTTATCCATATTTTGTCCACTAGTTAATCTATCTTTGATGGGCTAGGCCTTAAGAGTCCATTTGGGGTTTGTGACAAAAATTTTCTCAATAGAATAATTCAATTAGTTTAAAAAGAATAAAATAATATATATATATATATCTAAATAAATAAAAATAAGTGTAGGTTGTGGTGTGTAGAGATGATGAATAACAAAACTCTTATTATAATAAAACAATAATATTATTTTCATAAGAGAGTGTGGAAATTGCATCTACAATCATTTTTAAAATAGTTGATATGTAACGCTTCAACCTCAACATTGAGTTTGTAAAAATTAAACTCATAAATATTGTTTTTAAAGGGCAAAAAGAAAAAAGAAAAAAACGTACGCGTGATGTTGACCCTCTTCAAAGACACGTGAGGATATCAATGTTCTTCACTAAGAGTCTGTGACACTTCTTCACCATTGCAGTCACACTGGGCTGTGTTATTTCGTTTATGATTTTGTGGAACTAGAGAGGGAGAGAGAGAGACCCAAACCCAATCATATAAAAAGAGCATAACAAACAAACTAGATAATTTCTTTGCTTCCAAATAGATCGCACACACCACTACACTAGGACATCGTAGAAAAGCTTACCCAATTGGGATATGAGGAATCCATCATCTTCGTCAGCAGCAGCAAAAGGAGGTAGTTCTAGAATATTGGTGATGACGATGACGCAGCAAAGTGGACCTTAGGGGGTTGTGGACGTTCGAGGAGGACGAGCTTCTCGTCAATACATCAATAATAAGGAAGGCGCGAGGGCCCAGGTCAGGGTGATAGCGTGCCGGCCTATGTATCATGTCTATGTTGTTTTTGCTCCTTTTTAAATCCCGCATCGGTAGGATTAAATGAAAGAGGCCTAGGCCTCAGTTATAAATAAGAGGCTTAGCCTCTTAGTTTAAGTGCACCAGTTGAAAGCTTATCTAGTAACTTTTGACTTTAGTTAAATTCCTCTATTAGCCTTTCGTAAAAAGGAAAGATGTGTAAAGTTAAAGTTTACTAGTGGGGTAGCTTTGTAGGTGTGTTGAGGAGAAAAATTGTGTGATTGTAACAATTTTTCACATAGTGAATTTTCTTCTCTGGGTCTGGTGGTTTTTCTCCTGTTTTGGAATTTCCACGTAAATTTCTTATGTTATTATTATTTCTCTATTTTTCTTGTTATTCCTGCAAAGGGTAAATCCAGTGGGGGTGAATTTGGGAGGTCCAAATTCTCAACAATTGGTATCAGAGCCACTAGGTTCTTTTTGTGGGGTGGAGCTTTGGTGTGGTAGTGTGGATACGTACAGTCTAAGGAAGTTCTGTCTAGGAGATTGGAAATTTTAAGTGTGTCCATTGTGGCCCTCCAATCTTTCCTGGGAACTGACTTAGTGAGGTACTATTAATTTCTACAGTAAATTCATCAAAGCAATGTCAGGAAGTAGGTCTTCAAATCTTGTAAAATTTGAGGTGGAGAAATTTGATGGGAGAATCAATTTTGGCTTGTGGCAAGTACAAGTCAAGGATGTCTTGATTCAATCAGGATTACACAAGGCATTGAAGGGCAGACCAATACCTGAAGTTAGTACTGGTACTAGTGTGACTAGTGAAAAGAGCATATCTAAAATGAGCGATGAATATTGGGAGGATCTGGATTTGAGAACAGCAAGTGCGATACGTCTGTGCTTGGCCAAAAATGTTCTTGCAAATGTGCATGGAATATCTACGGCAAAGGAACTCTGGGAAAAACTTGAAGAGTTGTATCAGACGAAGGGCGTCTCAAATCGTGTGTACCTGAAGGAGCAGTTTCATACACTGCGGATGAGTGAAGGTACAACTATTTCAGATCATTTAAGCGTTCTCAATGGCATTGTCGCTGAGCTAGAAGCTATTGGAGTTAAAATTGATGATGAGGATCAGGCCTTGAGACTCATCTGGTCTCTTCCACCTTCCTATGAGCACATGAAGCCTATTTTGATACATGGGAAGGAGAAAATAATTTTTTCAGAGGTTACCAGTAAAATCTTTTCTGAAGAGAGAAGACTAAGTAGTGGAAATAATGTTCCACTTGAGAACTTAGTAATGGTAGCAGCTGGAAATGGGAAGATGAAGAACTCCATGAAGAAGAAAGTAGTCTGCTGGGAGTGTGGACAATCTGGGCACGTCAAGAAAAATTGTCCAGAGCGGAGCGGTTCGGCAAGTGGCTCCAAGTCAGTAAATGGAGATACTGGAAATGATGCTAATATTGCGTCTCTCTCCATAGAAGATTTTGATCTTTAAAAGGAGACGTGTACATCCTCATGGCATGCCGCTAATTCCCAAAGTTGCCATGATAGAGGATGTGTTAATGTTAGCGGGTCCACAAGTTTGCACACAGGCATTGGTTTGGCATTGATGCAGGGTGTGTGGTGGAAATTCATGTCGATGGCTGATGAACTTCCAGGAAAGCCAAACGTGGAAGTTACACCATAATTTTCAGCAAGGTCATTTTTCGACATGGGCCGAAGTGAAATGCTTGGAATTGGTTTATTCTGAGTGGGTATGCTTTTATGGTGAAGCATGATAGCGGAAGCTATGAAGATCTTCATTGAGGTGGAGCTTGGCTGTGGGACTAGTCAAAGTCGCAAGGTGGAGATTGTTGTTTTTGCTCCTTTTTAATCCCACATCGGTGGGATTAAATGAAAGAGGCCTAGGCCTCAGTTATAAATAAGAGGCTTAGCCTCTTAGTTTAAGTGCACCAGTTGAAAGCTTATCTAGTAACTTTTGACTTTAGTTAAATTCCTCTATTAGCCTTTTGTAAAAAGGGAAGAGGTGTAAAGTTAAAGTTTTACTAGTGGGGTAGCTTTGTAGGTGTGGTGAGGAGAAAAATTGTGTGATTGTAACAATTTTTCACATAGTGAATTTTCTTCTCTGGGTCTGGTGGTTTTTCTCCTGTTTTGGAGTTTCCACGTAAATTTCTTGTGTTATTATTATTTCTCTATTTTTCTTGTTATTCCTGCAAATGGTAGATCTAGTGGGGGTGAATTTGGGAGGTCCAAATTCTCAACAATCTATATATCTTACACGTATTTGTGGGTTTGGTTCTATGATTACTTCATGTCCTATATTGGTGGGTTTGGTTCGAGCTAGCTACATGATCTCATGGAAGCATGATTAGCCTAGCTAGCTAGCTAGATTGTCATCTTTAAAAGATCCTTAAATAATATCTATAACGAACACATGATGCTTACACATATGATCTATAGATGAGTTCTTCACGATAAGATCATTTGTAATTGACTTCTCAAAGTGGAAAATTTATTCAACTCAGATATTGTGATCAGCTCATCTCATATCCATAAATCTATATATTTTGCAGCTTTCAAATACCGACTTCACCTAAACAAATTACCCTGTTTTACGACTTGTAATTGGACTCAACAATTAACAAATGGTAATAATAGACATAGAATTATAATTTGATCAGTAAGTTTTCCGATGCATTGTGCAGTAGATTGCAAAGCACACCCACACACGAATTGTTGATGCCTTCATCGTGACACGCAGTGGCCAATAGTTAATCACATGATGCTTGTTTCACAATTTGATGGTGGTTGTATATGGTGCTCACGAACTTTGGGGAGAAGTTTCATTATAAAATCAATAAATTGTGAAACACAAGCTCTTAAGCTCTCTTTCTACCATGTTACAGTCGATAAAGGGAGAATGAGAAGTTGAGGAAAAAGACACTAGAGAGAGAAGGCCAAGTAGAAGTCCCTCCACCCTTGTTGTTCCTACCAACTTTTGAGTAATGATATACACACAATACATTTTCACAACATATTTCATAACAATGTTATAAGATGAGGCTATTTTTATAAAATAATGTTACTTTTATAAGGTATTTTATAAAAATACCCCTCATTTAACACATTGTTATGAAATATGTTGTATGTAAATCATTTTCCTAAGTTTAATTATTGTAGGGCCCACTGTCAAATCTTACCCTAATAGTTTACCTGTTAGTTTTTATCTTGACAGTTTAACTGTTGAGGACAAAACTGATAGTGAGTCCCACATTAATTAAAGGAAAAGTGTGCTCAATAAGAAAAGTATGAAAGTTGACAGAGGAGAAAACATAAGGAAAGAAATAAACACATAATATATACTTTTCACAATACTTTACACAACTATATTTTAAAATGAGGGATGTTTTTGTAAAATGTTTCAAAAAAGTAACATCACTTTATAAAAATACCTTTATTTTAAAACATAATTATGAAATGTGTTATGAAAAATATTATGTGGATATCATTACTCAAAACACAAAGGAAGGGCTACAACAGAGAAAAGAGAGAGACTTTGACCTCCAGATTTAGCTTCTTTATCATCTTGATCTAATTCCTTTTCCTTCCTACATTCTCCCTGTAATTGAGAGTCTGGGAGCTTGAGAGATTGATGTCCTAAACTTCATTTATTCTGAATTTCACACCCAAACTTGTGTATGTAGACCTTAATATGGAACAACGTTTGCATTTTAGAAGTTATTATCCTAGATAGATGCTAACTAGGGGAATTTTCTAGGGCATTTTGTTTGATGTGCTAGCTTGCTCTATATATATGCTACCTAATATATATATATATATATATATATATATATATATATATATGCAAAAAAGTAATGACAAGATGATTGCAGTCCAGGGGAACTAGATAATTGGAGTAATGTGCAAGTAAGTAAATAAAAAATACTCAAAATACTCATAAATTATCAATTGAATTAGTTGTGGCTGTTCTTCATATTAGATGAACAATAATACATAAAAAAAAATATTTAAGAATTATAAGGAGAGAACAAAAAAGTAAGAGAAGAGAACGATTCTTAGTTTCTTAAACTCAAGGTCTTGCATTTCAACAATATCAAGTCCTCCTTATATAAGTAAAAAGCATTTTATTAGTACAATAATTATTGGGATGAACAATAATAAACAGTAATTTTGACTTTTTTAAACTATTCATTTGACTAGAGAAAAGCCATTGAAAGTAAAGATAAAATAGTGAGAATCTCTAATTTTGCAATAGCTGGAATTATGGAACTAGCAGTCGGAATCATGGAAAAGTCAGAGATTCTTGCTACTTTACCCTTGCTTTTAGTAGCTTTTCTATGGTCAACTAAATAGTAAAAGGTCAAAATTATTGTTTATTAATGTTTATTCCAATAATTATTGTACTATTAAGCCACTCTTTGCCTATATAAAAAGTACTTGACTTTGTTGAAAGGCAAAGGCAAATTATTAGGAGCTTTAGAATCTAAGAGTTATTCTCTTTTCTTGTTTTCTTGTTTTCCACTTGTAATTCTTAAATATTTTTCAAGTATTGTTGTTCATTTGATATGAAGAGCAACCACAACTGTGTCAATTTAAATATTTATTTATTTATTTTCTTACTTGCATATAACTTCGATCAACTGGTCACTTACTTTCTTGCAATATTTTATATTTTATTGTTACTTTATCTTATGTTGATAGCATTAATGTTTCCTATATATATATATATATATATATATATGAATAATGCTAGGGACAAGTTATAAATGTACAAGTCTTGCGCAAGCCTTTTATAAAAAATTAGATCCTATAACAAAATTCACACTTTTTTACGATGGTTCCATTTTTTTTTTTATAAAAGGTCTACGCGAGACTTGTACATTTTAAACTCGTATATATCATTATATAAATATAATGATATATATATATGTATATCATATGACTATCAGTGTCCCTACTCGGACATGATATATATTTGTGTGTGAAAGAACATGGTATTTTGATTGCAACATGAGGTAACTAATTTAAAGATTCTTAGATTAATTTAGTAAACAATTAAATATTGCATTAACAAATTAATAAGATGGATTAATACTGAGAAAGTCATATTTCCCATTAATATATACATTGAGTGTTTTATTAATTAATTTGAAACAAGTCATCATGTACGCTAGCTAGAGACAAAGACAAGTAGTGTGTGCTTACTATTTGCAAGTAGTGGTACTAGACCCGAGTAGTATTAGTAATTGTGCAATTGAGAGTAGTCGTAGTCGTAGGACAGCCTGCCTGAATTTGAAACATCGATCTGGAAACCACATGTAGGGGTATAAAAAAAAATCGATAAACTGATAAACCGGACTGAACTGGACCAAACTGGTGGCATCGGTCCGGTCCCAAGGTTGGTTCGGTCCGGTATCGGTTTTAGTTTTCTTAAAACTGGTCAAAATCGGTCCGGTTTCAATTTTTCTTTTTCTAAAACCGAACCGGACCGGACTGGACCGATTTATATATATATATATATATATTAATTGTTTATATTGTATATAATATTTATATATAATATATAACTATATATAAAATAGTTTTGTATTATATGATAAATTACTAATTAATATAGCATTAAATTTTAAAATCTTATATCATTTTGCTTATTGTATTAATAGTTATACTAATATTATATAGTGCATATTAATAGTTATACTAATATTATATAGTGCATATTAATAGTTATACTAATAATATATCACTATATATTATAATATACTATAATATATCATTATAGTCTATAATACAATTATAATATATATTATAATATACTATAATATATTATCACTATAGTATTATATACTATATTATATATATTCTATAATATATAATATAGTACATTAAAACCGGTAAAACCGGACCGGAAACCGGTAAAACCGGAGTACCGGTTTACGAGGATAACCAGTGCGTGATCGGTTTTGAAAAATACAAAACCGGTACATACCGGTTCGGTCCTAAATTTTGTCCCAAACCGGACCGGTTACACCCCTAACCACATGCAGTACTCCATGCCACAGTACTGGCGAAAACCTTAAATTGATCCTAGATTATTGGAAAATGTCTACTAAATCATGACCAAAGTTAACCATATCTATCGGTGTATGCAATAGGGTTGAAAACATGCAATAGTTACATATATATAAATATATATCTGTCTGACCCTCTGCTTCAAACTACCACTCAAAACATATGTACACGTACGTGTGAGTGGTAGATACGGTTGACACCGACACATAACATTAGACTTTTGGTTCTTTAAACTTTGGTACAATGTTGTATTTGTGTTAATTCTTGACGATCAGTTTTGCATCCTACGTTACCGTTTAGATCATATGGAAGACAATTTTTAGCCATGGAAAACAAAAACATCTGATAGCTAGAAACAGAAAACATTCACCATGCAAGTAGCTAACAAAACTTTGGTGTATATATGCTTTTCAAACTACCCATTATATTGATATTTTGAGTACTCTCAAATGCTCAAAAAATGGCTTTAGAAAACTATATATGCATGATATGTATGTTGTGTTATGAGAGAGAGAGAGAGAGAGAGAGAGAGAGAGAGAGAGAGAGTCATGAATCCTTAGCATTTTCCTACAACGGTTTTGTATGTATATAGGGCATTCAGCAATATTGAATATTTCAACCTCATGAAACTTGAGCAACCAAAAATATGGGGTCATGTGTTTAATTGGTTCATTCCATATATTCCTTGGTTTAAGGTAGGATACAGTGAAGATGGTACTTGCTTAATTCTTTCTATTCAATGCATCGATACGTACGACAGTTGCATTTCCTACGTACAGAGCTTAAATTTCTCCAAAACTTTGCTCATACTCTTAATATATTATATAGCAAGTCAAAAGAAATGCCCCTGCGAGGCTACAACTTAGGACACTCTGAAGGGAGGAGTGCTGAGTTCGAGACTTTAGGCCCAACATATAATTTTGAGAGCTCTGTTTGTGTTGTGCCCAGGGTGCCCAGAAAACAATCACACAATAGATAGAGACAATATTTAATTGGTTCGATAATTTGCCTACGTTTACTGGAGCGGAAACTTGATCTTGAATGTGTTTGTACAAAGTTACAAACACTTTCTCAAAACAACTCTCTATCTCTCAAATGACACTCTACAAACTCACACTCAGAAGCGAACTCCTCTTCTTGGATGATTTTTTCTTCAACAATCCTCTCAAAATAGGAGAGGTTGAGCTTCTCCCTCCATAGAACATAACATAGTTGAAGGACACATATGAGTTGGAGAAATGCTGGAGATGCCCAATTATTTCCAGTGCACATGGGTGGATCACAACAATCACCTCCTCCACCCAAGTATGTCATACTAAGATACTACTTGTTGCATCCTTACAATGATTGCTCCCCTTCATTGAAATGTTCATTTGTTTTTGCTATGAAAGATTTCTGCTATCAAATGCGCCCTAAGGAGCCAATGCACTCATAGGTGCTCAGCAGTGTGAGATATTAATCAAGTCCAAACAGTGTTGGAACTTGATCCCAGTGACGACTTTCGTCAAAATATATGCTGGATTATCTTCAGTGTCAATCTTCTGAAGTAGAATGTCTCATTCTTCCAATATCTCACGTACGAAGTGAAAACAGACATCTATATGTTTTGTTCGAGAGTGAGACACTTGATTCTTGGCCAGATGAATTGCACTTTGACTGTCACAGTAAACGATAACCTCTTGCTTCTTGAAACCTAAATCTGTTACCAATCCCTCACTACAAGAGAAGTGAGTTCTTGTGACCAAAATTTAGTGACCAAAAGGACTATTTCCTATTGTTTTGGTCGGAAATAGTCCTTTCGGTCACAAAAGCCCACTTTTCTTGTAGTGCCTGTAACTAAATGACTTCTTTCACGGCTTCTATTACAGTCATGTATTCAGCCTCCGTAGATGATAGTGCAATTGTAGACTGCAAAGTTGATCGCCAATTGACTGGTCCCCCAGCCATGGTAAACACATATTCAGTTGTCGACCAGTGTTTGTCAAGATTATCTGCATAGTCTGGGTCAACATATCCAATTACTAAACTATCTTTACTCTTCTCGAACTTCAAACCAATGTCTACGGTCCTTAGAATATACCGTAGAATCCATTTAGCTGCATGCCAGTGTGTCTTTCCAGGATTATGCATATATCGGCTGACTAAGCTGACGTCCTGAGAGATATCAGGTCGTGTGCACACCATGGCATACATTAGGCTTCCAACAACACTTGCATACGGGACATTTTTCATATAGTCCTGCTCTTCATCACTTTTGGGAGACTACAGAGCACTAAATTTGAAATATGGGGCAATTGGAGTACTTACTGGCTTCGTCTTCGAGTCAATATTGAAGCGTTGTAGTACTCTCTTCAGATACTGCTTCTGAGTAAGGTGAACTGTACCTTGCACCCTATCTCTGTTAATCTTCATCCCTAATATTTTTATTGCTTCTTCTATATCTTTCATTTCAAACTCTTGACTCAGCTGAGCTTTCAAACGATTTATCCCCACCTTGATTTTACATGCAATGATCACATCGTCTACATATAAAAGCAAATATATGAAAGATCTATCTGCAAGTTGTCTAAAATACACACAATGATCGTATTGGCAACTAGTATATTTCAGGTCCATTGTGAAGCAATCAAAACACTTGTACCATTGCTGAGCTGAATGCTTCAACCCATATAGATACTTATTCAAACTGCAGACCCATTTTTCTTTCCTAGCTTCTTTAAAGCCTTTTGGTTGAGACATATAAATCTCCTCATCCAGATCAACATTTAAGAAGGCTGTCTTCACATCAAGTTGTGCTAATTCTGTTACAAGAAAATTACGGAGAGAATTCATGGGATTAGTTTGGTAATATTAGGCTGGAAAATGTGGTTGTAAATTAGGTAGAATTAGGCACTGACTGTTGTACATAGTTGACATACTTGAGCATCCTATGTAAATGTAATTAGGCACCGACTGCTGTACATAGTTGACATACGTGAGCATCCTATGTAAATGTAATTTCTATATAAATGAAAGAGATCCAAGAGAAAGAGGATTGAGATCAAAACTGACATGGTATCAGAGCCCCTCTAAGTTCCGTCGCTTTGGTCTTAGTCACGATGTGATTTATTTTTGGGAAGATTTTTTTTAAGACTGATTCAGCAAGTTCTTTCTTGCTCTTAGTGGGTCTCGGTACTTTCTGTGGGATCAAACCTTGTGGGTTTGATTTTTTTTTTTTTTTTTGTGGCTGTCGAAAATTTTCCAGAATAGAGCAACTCTATTCTTGTTGTGGGCTAATTTTTTTTGGTAGATTTCTTTTGGTGGCTGCACATACCTTTGTGTCGGCATTTTCTGGTGGTGTCTGTGTGATTCTCTTGGTGCTTTCGATTGTTGAGCTGTTTCTTTGACATGGGTCACTGCTTGCAGCTGAGTGCTTCTCTAAGTGCTGTGAGTTATCCTCTTGGTGGATAATTTGTTTACAGCTGTTAGCTTTATCTGTGGGTAGTGGAAGTGTGAATCATCAATTCTAGTGGACAGGTTTCTCTAATTTGTTTACAGCTGTCAGCTTTATTTGTGGGTAGTGGAAGTGTGAATCATCAATTCTGAACTTTGGTGGACAGATTTTTCTTTCCGTGGACTTCTTTTCTTTTTGCTGTGGCTTTAAGTTTCTATTATTATTTTAGACTTATTATTATTATTATTTTATAATTTTAAGGCTTTTCTGTTATTATTTTTTATTGCTTGGGCTTGACATTTTTTTTAGACTTGCTATTCTTATAATTTTAAGATCTTTCTATTATTGTTATTTTTTTTGTTTTATTGCTTGGGCTGATTTCTTTTAATATTTTCATCATGTCTATTGAAAATACTATTGTACGATTTACTGGCAAAAATTTTCCAACATGGGAATTTCAATTTAAAATGTTTTTGAAAGGAAAAGAATTATCAAATCATATTGATAATTCTGTTCGAGTCCCCACTGATGATAAGGAATTTGCCCAATGGGAGGTCAACGATGCTAAGGTGATCTCCTGGCTGTTGGGAACGATTGAACCCCATTTTGTTACCAATCTTCGGTGTTTTACTACGGCTCAAGCCATGTGGGATTATCTTTTACGTATTTACTACCAAGATCATAGTGCTCGGAAGTTTCAATTAGAGTTGGAAATTAGTAATTATAGTCAAGGCAATTTACCTATCGCCCAATTTTATTCTGGTTTTATTAACCTTTGGAGCGAGTATTCTGCCATTGCTCATGCAAAGGTTCCTACTGCGGCCCTCGCGGCTCTTCAAGCAGTTCATGCTGAGAATCAATGCGATCAGTTTTTAATGAAACTTCGACCCGAATTTGAGCTTGTTTGAGCTGGTTTATTGAACCGTGATCTAGTTCCTTCTTTGGATATTTGTTTGGGAGATTTGTTGTGTGAAGAACAACGACTATCCACTCAGATGAGTATGACTT
Source organism: Carya cathayensis (assembly GCA_011037825.1). Classification (NCBI taxonomy): domain Eukaryota; kingdom Viridiplantae; phylum Streptophyta; class Magnoliopsida; order Fagales; family Juglandaceae; genus Carya; species Carya cathayensis. Next base: position 682,704 of record QGSO01000278.1, read on the forward strand.
CTGATAAGGTCTTTTCTGAAACTATGAATGTAGCCTATGCAGCACAAGGGCGAGGGAGGAACAAGTTGCAGTGTTTCAATTGCAAGGAATTTGGTCATATTGCTCGCAATTGTCCTAAGAAAGTTTGTAATTACTGCAAGAAAGAGGGTCATATCATCAAAGACTGTAGAATACGTCCTTAGAACCGTCAATTCCAAGCCTTTCAAGCTGATGTTCAGTCCTCTGCTTCTTCTTCTATGCATTCTGATTCATCTGTTCTCACACCAGAAATGGTTCAACAGATGATTATGTCCGCTTTTACGGCCTTAGGCATACAAGGTACGAGCACTAACTCAACTTCTTGGATTGTTGATTCAGGCGCTTCTAATCATATGACTGGTAATATGACGAGTCTCCATGGTGTTCGTAAGTATAGAGGCACACAAAATATCCAGAACGCTGATGGCAGTACTCTTCCTATTACTGCTGTTGGTAATTTGGACTCTTCATTTCGAGATATTTTTGTCTCTCCTGGATTATCTACCAATTTAATTTCTGTTGGACAATTGGTAGATAATAATTATGATGTTCACTTTTCTCGTGGTGGTTGTCTTGTACAGGATCAGGTATCGGGGACGGTGATCGCGAAGGGGCCTAAAGTAGGACGTTTATTTCCCTTACAGTTTTCTATTCCTACTAATGTTTCTTTTGCTTGTACAGCTACTGCCAATACTCATGAAATCTGGCATAAGAAATTAGGTCATCATAATTCTGTTGTATTAACTCATTTTCTGAGACATGGTTTTTTGGGCAATAAAAACTCAGATTTTTCTTCTCCTGTATCTTTGGATTGTGCCACTTGTTGTCTTGGTAAAAGTAAAACTTTACCTTTTCTTGCGTATGGTAGTCGTGCTTCTCACTGTTTTGAGATTGTGCATACTGATGTTTGGGGTGTGAGTCCTGTTATTTCTCATGGTCAGTATCGTTATTTTGTAACGTTTATCGATGATTATAGTCGATTCACCTGGATATATTTTTTCCGTTCTAAAACTGATGTATTTTCTGTCTTTCAAAAATTTGTTGTGCTTGTCGAGACACAGTTCAATACGTGTATCAAAACTTTACGCTCCGACTCAGGAGGGGAGTACGTCTTATTCTTTTCAAACTTTTCTTCAAAAAAAGGGGATCATTTTCCAACGTTCTTGTCCTTATACTCCTCAACAAAATGGAGTCGCTGAGCGTAAAAATCGTCATATTTTAGATGTTGTCCGTACTTTGTTGATTGATTCTTTGTACCTTCTAAATTATGGGTAGAAGCTTTATCTACTGCTGTCTATTTGATCAATCGTTTGCCTACCACCACTCTAGATTTTGATTCACCTTATTTTCGCTTATTTGGCATATTTCCTGATTATAAATTTATTCATACTTTTGGGTGTGTTTGTTTCGTGCATCTGCCACCTGTTGAGCGTCACAAACTTGCTGCACAGTCTGTCACGTGTGCCTTTACGGGATATAGTCCTACTCAGAAAGGATTTGTTTGTTTTGATGCTCATGCAAACAAATTCTGAATCTCACGAAATGTGATTTTCTTTGAGAATCAATATTTCTTTCAGTCTCAGGTTATTTCTGATCCTATTATCACTCTTCTTCCTGCTTTTGATGATGTGTCTTCTTCTATTAAGCGATTTAAACCAGGTTTGGTATACCATCGACGTCCTTCCCCTGCTTCAACGCCCCTTCTAGACACTGGTCCGTCGTCTGATTCTACTGCTCCTATACCCCGGCGCTCCACTTGAGATACACTTGCAGAAAAATATTTTGGCACTTGCTGCATCGCAGGGATGGTCTCTTTGGCAAATGGATGTAAAAAATGTTTTTCTGCATGGGGACTTGAAGGAAGAAATCTATATGGCTCCACCTCCTGGCATTTTTGCTACACCTTCCTCAGATGTTTATCGACTACGCCGATCTTTGTATGGACTGAAACAGGCTCCACGTGTAGGGTTTGATAAATTTCATTCTACTCTGCTTGCTTTTCATTTTATTCAGAGTCAGTTTGATTCCTCTCTCTTTCTGCGTAAGACATCTACAGGAATTGTATTACTTCTGGTATATGTTGATGACATTGTGATTACTGGATCTGATAATAAGTTAATTGAGCAATTACAACAGCATCTCCATGCCTCTTTTCACATGAAAGATCTTGGTCCTCTGCAGTACTTTCTTGGTCTTGAGGTGCAGCTTACTCCGACTGGTACGTTGTTACACCAGCATAAATACACACAGGAAGTGATTTCACTAGCTGGTCTCCAATCGGGTAATTCTGTTCTTACTCCCCTGGAAGTCAATCTTAAGTTTCGTCAGGAGGAAGGCGAGCTCTTAACAGATCCATCCTTATATCAACAGCTTGTTGGGAGTTTGAACTACTTGACGATTACTCGTCCTGACATTTCTTTTGCTGTGCAGCAAGTTAGTCAATTTATGCAGGCTTCACGACATCTTCATTTAGCTGCTGTCCGCCGTATTATTCGCTATCTGAAGGGAACCTCTACACGCGGGTTGTTCTTTCCTAAAGACTCTTCCTTACAGTTAGTAGGGTATAGTGATGTTGATTGGGCCGGCTGTGCGGATACTCGTCGCTTTGTTACTGGCTGGTGCATGTTCTTAGGCAATGCATTAATTTCTTGGAAGAGTAAGAAGCAAGACAGAATTTCCAAGTCCTCTACTGAGTCAGAATATCGTGCTATGTCTTCAGCATGCTCGGAGATCACTTAGCTTCGTGGGTTATTAGGAGAACTTGGTTTTCCTCAACTGAATTCCACTCCTCTTCATGCTGATAATACCAGTGCTATTCAAATTGTTGTTAATCCTGTATTTCATGAACGTACGAAACATATTGAAGTAGATTGTCATTCCATCCGTGAATCATTTGACAAACATGTGATTACTCTTCCTCACATCTCCACCGAACGTCAAACTGCAGACATATTTACGAAAGCACTTTCTCGACACCGATATCAGTTCTTGGTTGACAAATTGATGCTGGTAGATCAACAAGCATCAATTTGAGGGGGGGTGTTACGAGAAAATTACGGAGAGAATTCGTGGGATTAGTTTGGTAATATTAGGCTGGAAAATGTGGTTGTAAATTAGGTAGAATTAGGCATTGACTGCTGTACATAGTTGACATACGTGAGCATCCTATGTAAATTGTTGAACCCAAGGTTTCAAGTTTCATGTAATTAAAAATTTACACATGGATTTTGATGATAAAAAATGAATTGTTACAAGAAAATTACGGAGAGAATTCATGGGATTAGTTTGGTAATATTAGGCTGGAAAATGTGGTTGTAAATTAGGTAGAATTAGGCACCGACTGCTGTACATAGTTGACATACGTGAGCATCCTATGTAAATGTAATTAGGCACCGACTGCTGTACATAGTTGACATACGTGAGCATCCTATGTAAATGTAATTTCTATATAAATGAAAGAGATCCAAGAGAAAGGGGATTGAGATCAAAACTGACATGGTATCAGAGCCCCTCTAAGTTCCGTCGCTTTGGTCTTAGTCACGATGTGATTTATTTTTGGGAAGATTTTTTTTAAGACTGATTCAGCAAGTTCTTTCTTGCTCTTAGTGGGTCTCGGTACTTTCTGTGGGATCAAACCTTGTGGGTTTGATTTTTTTTTTTGTGGCTGTCGAAAATTTTCCAGAATAGAGCAACTCTGTTCTTGTTGTGGGCTAATTTTTTTTTGGTAGATTTCTTTTGGTGGCTGCACATACCTCTGTGTCGGCATTTTCTGGTGGTGTCTGTGTGATTCTCTTGGTGCTCTCGATTGCTGTGAGTTGTTTCTTTGTCGTGGGTCATCTGCTTGCAGCTGAGTGCTTCTCTAAGTGCTGTGAGTTATCCTCTTGGTGGATAATTTGTTTACAGCTGTTAGCTTTATCTGTGGGTAGTGGAAGTGTGAATCATCAATTCTGGTGGACAGGTTTTTCTAATTTGTTTACAGCTGTCAGCTTTATCTGTGGGTAGTGGAAGTGTGAATCATCAATTCTGAACTTTGGTGGACACATTTTTCTTTCCGTGGACTTCTTTTCTTTTTGCTGTGGCTTTAAGTTTCTATTATTATTTTAGACTTATTATTATTATTATTTTATAATTTTAAGGCTTTTCTGTTATTATTTCTTATTGCTTGGGCTTGACATTTTTTTTAGACTTGCTATTATTATAATTTTAAGATCTTTCTATTATTGTTATTTTTTTGTTTTATTGCTTGGGCTGATTTCTTTTAATATTTTCATCATGTCTATTGAAAATACTATTGTACGATTTACTGGCAAAAATTTTCCAACATGGGAATTTCAGTTTAAAATGTTTTTGAAAGGAAAAGAATTATCAAATCATATTGATAATTCTGTTCGAGTCCCCACTGATGATAAGGAATTTGCCCAATGGGAGGTCAACGATGCTAAGGTGATCTCCTGGCTGTTGGGAACGATTGAACCCCATCTTGTTACCAATCTTCGGTGTTTTACTACGGCTCAGGCCATGTGGGATTATCTTCGACGTATTTACTACCAAGATCATAGTGCTCGGAAGTTCCAATTAGAGTTGGAAATTAGTAATTATAGTCAAGGCAATTTACCTATCGCCCAATTTTATTCTGGTTTTATTAACCTTTGGAGCGAGTATTCTGCCATTGCTCATGCAAAGGTTCCTACTGCGGCCCTCGCGGCTCTTCAAGCAGTTCATGCTGAGAGTCAACGCGATCAGTTTTTAATGAAACTTCGACCCGAATTTGAGCCTGTTCGAGCTGGTTTATTGAACCGTGATCCAGTTCCTTCTTTGGATATTTGTTTGGGAGATTTGTTGCGTGAAGAACAACGACTATCCACTCAGATGAGTATGACTTCTGATAAGGTCTTTTCTGAGACTGTGAATGTAGCCTATGCAGCACAAGGGCGAGGGAGGAACAAGTTGCAGTGTTTCAATTGCAAGGAATTTGGTCATATTGCTCGCAATTGTCCTAAGAAAGTTTGTAATTACTGCAAGAAAGAGGGTCATATCATCAAAGACTGTAGAATACGGCCTCAGAACCGTCAATTCCAAGCCTTTCAAGCTGATGTTCAGTCCTCTGCTTCTTCTTCTATGCCTTCTGATTCATCTGTTCTCACACCAGCAATGGTTCAACAGATGATTGTGTCTGCTTTTACGGCCTTAGGCATACAAGGTACGAGCACTAACTCAACTTCTTGGATTGTTGATTCAGGCGCTTCTAATCATATGACTGGTAATATGACGAGTCTCCATGGTGTTCGTAAGTATAGAGGCACGCAAAATATCCAGATCGCTGATGGCAGTACTCTTCCTATTACTGCTGTTGGTAATTTGGGCTCTTCATTTCGAGATGTTTTTGTCTCTCCTGGATTATCTACCAATTTAATTTCTGTTGGACAATTGGTAGATAATAATTATGATGTTCACTTTTCTCGTGGTGGTTGTCTTGTACAGGATCAGGTGTCGGGGACGGTGATCGCGAAGGGGCCTAAAGTAGGACGTTTATTTCCTTTACAGTTTTCTATTCCTACTAATGTTTCTTTTGCTTGTACGGCTACTGCCAATACTCATGAAATCTGGCATAAGAAATTAGGTCATCCTAATTCTGTTGTATTAACTCATCCATCTATATGTTTTGTTCAAGAGTGATACACTTGATTCTTGGCCAGAGGAATTGCACTTTGACTGTCACAGTAAACGATAACCTCTTGCTTCTTGAGGCTTCTATTACAGCCATGTATTCAGCCTTCGTAGATGATAGTGCAATTGTAGACTGCAAAGTTGATCACCGATTGACTGGTCCCCCAGCCATGGTAAACACATATTCAGTTGTCGACCAGTGTTTGTCAAGATTACCTGCATAGTCTGGGTCAACATCTCCAGTTACTAAACTATCTTTACTCTTCTCGAACTTCAAACCAATGTCTACGGTCCTTAGAATATACCGTAGAATCCATTTAGCTGCATGCCAGTGTATCTTTCCAGGATTATGCATATATCGGCTGACTAAGCTGACGGCCTGAAAGATATCAGGTCGTATGCACACCATGGCATACGTCAGGCTTCCAACAACACTTGCATACGAGACATTTTTCATATAGCCCTACTCTTCATTACTTTTGGGAGACTACAGAGCACTAAATTTGAAATATGGGGCAATTGGAGTACTTACTGGCTTCGTATTCGAGTCCATATTGAAGCGTTGTAGTACTCTCTTCAGATACTGCTTCTAAGTAAGGTGAACTGTACCTTGCACCCTATCTCTGTTAATCTCCATCCCCAATATTTTTATTGCTTCTCCTATATCTTTCATTTCAAACTCATGACTCGGCTGAGCTTTCAAACGATTTATCTCTACCTTGATTTTACATGCAATGAGCACATCGTCTACATATAAAAGCAAATATATGAAAGATCTATCTGCAAGTTGTCTAAAATACACACAATGATCGTATTGGCAACTAGTATATTTCAGGTCCATCATGAAGCAATCGAAACACTTGTACCATTGCTGAGCTGACTGCTTCAACCCATATAGATACTTATTCAAACTGCAGACCTATTTTTCTTTCCCAGCTTTTTTAAAGCCTTTTGGTTGAGACATATAAATCTCCTCCTCCAGATCAACATTTAAGAAGGCTGTCTTCACGTCAAGCTATGCTAATTCAAGATCATATTGTGCAACCAAAGATAGCAATATCCAAATGGATGAATGTTTCACAACAGGAGAGAATACTTCACTGTAGTCAATTCCCTCTGTCTGAGCGTAGCATTTGGCTACTAACCTAGTTTTGTATCGCACTCAATTTTTAGCAGCTTGATCGTCTTTCTGGTTAAAAACCCACTTACAACCAATTGACTTCCTTCCTTGTGGAAGCAACACAAGCTCCCATGTGTGGTTCTTATGAAGAGACTGCATCTCTTCATTCATTGCCTTTGTCCATTCAGTCTTTTCATATGACTGTATGGCTTCTTTGGAAGTGGTTGAGATTTCATCCCCTTCAGCTGGTAGTGTATACGTCACATAGTCTGCAAAACGTGTTGGTACACGTGTCTCCAATCTTGGCCTGTTAGTTACTATTGATTCAGGTTATATTGGAGGTACTGTGGCTGGACTATTACCCTCATCTTGTCCGTGCTCTCCATTTGTTTCTCTTGAATCCTTTTGAGTGGTAAACTCCTCCTTTTGCGAATCACTAGGTGTTTCCTTGTCATGGCTATCTTCATTAGAGTCTTTATGCTCATGTGGCTTAAGCATCTCAAACTCGTTGAATGTTACATCTCTACGGATGATAACTTTCTTAGACTTTATGCACTCGAGTCTATACCTTTTCATACCAGTACTAAAGCCTAAGAATTTTGCTTTCTTGGCTCTAGGGTTAAGCTTACTTTCTTGAGTATGATAGTAAGCAGGACATCTAAAAATGTGTAAAGAGTCATAATCAGTAGCATGAGTACCTTTCCACATTTCAATGGGTGTCTTCCTGCCATTGGCAACTGTGGGTAATCGGTTGATGAGGTGGCGAGCATATGTCATAGTTTCAGTCTAAAATTGTTTACTGAATCCAGCATCCAGTAACATACACCGTACTTTTTCCAGCAAAGTACGGTTCATCCGTTCTGCCACACCATTTTGTTGCGGTGTTCCTCGTACCGTGAAGTGTCTGACGATTCCCTTTCTCCGACATACTTCCATGAAGGGGTCTGAAATGTACTCACCTCCATTATCTGATCTGAGCAGCTTGATTTTTCTGCCGGTCTAAGTCTCGATTATTTTCTTCCAATCAAGGAAGATCTTCAACACTTCATCTTTATGCTTCATCGTGTACACCCACACACGACAAGAATAATCTTTACAAAAGTTACAAATCAATGCTTACCTCCCAAAGATGCATTTATGGAAAGTCCCCAAACATCGAAGTGTACATAGTCTAGTATCCCCTGTGTATTGTGGACAACGGTTTCAAATTGAATCCACGTCCACTTCCCCAATACACAGTTCTCACAGAAAGATAATTTTCCAGTCTTAGCACCTTTGAGTAAGCTTTGCTTTACCAATGTTTGCAAAGCTTTTTCTCCAGCATGTCCTATGCGCATATGCTAAAGTCTGGTGGTGTCATCATCAGTCTCATCTAGCTTATCACAAACTGTGGAAACTCTTCCATCAACAGTACTCCCTTGCAAGAAATACAAATTTCCCAGCCTTAAGCCCTTCATAGCCACCTGTACTCCTATTACTATAAGAATTCCATCTTCAATAGTGATTCTGAATCCCTTTGAATCTAGAGATCCAAGTGAGATGAGATTGTTCCGCAAGTCTAGAACATACCGAACTTTTGTCAAGGTCCTGACAGTTCCGTCATGCAACTTCAACCGAATGCTACCTATTCCTTGAGTCTTACAGGGACTGTCATTGCCCATAAGTACTGCTCCACCATTAATATTTGTGAAATCAGTAAACCAGTCCTGATTAGGACATATGTGATAGGTACATCTGGAATCCATAATCCATTCATCAGAGTAACAAATGAATGGTGAACTTGTCAAAGCAATGTCTGGATCTTCATCTCTGTTGGCGACATTGGCTGTGGAGGGTTGGTTCTTCTGTTGTCCCTTCAGTTTGGGACAATCTTTCTTCCAGTGTCATTTGTTGAAACAAAAGGCACACTCATCTTTGGCGGGTCTTCTTCCGACTAATTTACCACGTGATGTGGCCCGAGTTCTCGATTGAGAATCATTATGCTTTCTGGGATGCTTTGATCTCGATCTTCATCTTGTTATAAGTGCTTCACTTGAAATATTTAGTTGTACCTACTTATCCTTTTTGTGGTATTCATTACTAACCAAAGCACTGGATACATCACTAAAACATATTTTTTTCCTTCCCATACAATAGTGTGGTAATCAAATGATCATATGTATCAGGTAAGGAATTTAACAATAGTAAAGCCTTATCTTCATCTTGAATTTCGACATCCAAGTCTTGCAAATCAACAAGAATTTTATTGTAATTATTGAGATGTTCATTCATATAAATACATTCTCGAAATTGGAATCTGAAGAGCTTCTTCTTTAAGTGCAAGCGACTTTCAATGATCTTCTTCATAAATTTATCTTCCAATTTCTACCAAAGTTCATTTGCTTTTATCTCTCTCATGACAAAATACTTCTGATCTTTGGTAAGGCACAAACGGATTGTACTACAAAGATGTGGTTTGACAATTTGCCCATGATATGGTCCACCCATGTGCGCTGGAAATAATTGGGCATCTCCAGCGTTTCTCCACCTCATATGTGTCCCTCTACTATGTTATGTTCTGTGGAGAGAGAAGCTCAACCTCTCCTATAAATAGGAGAGGATTGCTGAAGAGAAAATCATCCAAGAAGAGGAGTTCGCTTCTGAGTGTGAGTTTGTAGAATTCCATTTGAGAGATAGAGAGTTGTTTTGAGAGAGTGTTTGTAATTTTGTACAAACACATTGAATATCAAGTTTCCGCTCTAGTGAACGTAAACAACTTACCGAACCACTAAAATACTGTCTCTATCTATTATGTGATTGTTTTCTGGACGGCCCTGGCACAACATGTTTGCTCATGTGTTGTATATTTGAAGAGAGAAAAAGCAGCACCCGGCCATTATATATAGAAACAATTTGGAATTTTAACATTCACAAACTTGGACAACGAAGTTATATATTATATGCAGATCATAACTCTGAAAACACCTAGAAAACAAGAAACATGTTCCTTGCAATTAACTATTTAATTTACAAGAATATATATGACAGAGAGCAGGAAAAGCTTTGAAACTATATTATACAATTGATGACTTACCCGGGGGAAACGTCCAGCTTGAAACAAGAACGAACTGCATTAATGAAGAGCACAGCAGAGCATGATCTGATCACAGTGATCATCAAATGGGGTCATGGAAAATCGATCTAAGCGAGTTTGAGCTAAAAATGAAGAAGAAAAGGTATGACAGGAGAGGAGAGTAAAAGAAAGCTCATGCGTAAGAAAATCTTCTATATATATATATAGTTGGGAGCCGGGCCGGTTTAGTTTGGATTGACCGGTAGTTTTGTGATCTGAACTAAAAATGTGCGACCAACCAAAAAGATCAAGTATTCCTTAGACACACCGACCTTTCTCTTGCACAACTGCCCTATCAGCGGGACCGGGAGCTGGATATGTTAATATTTAGAGAAGAGTCCTTTTTTGGTACCGGATGTGGTGTAAAGTTTTACACCCTCCAATATTCACTTGACATGTCAAGTTTTTATCTTCTTTACTAAAAACTAAGCCACAAATTATAATTTTTTATTTTCTAAAACCCTAAAATATAAACCATAAATTCTAAAATCACAAAATATTCCTTCCACCCTAATTACTCTAAATCATTTTTTACTATTTTCAGTCACCTCTCTTCCCGGATGGCGTAGAACGGTTCATGACCAGTACCCAAGGGCCACTTGTGGTGGGGACTTGGCCCACCCACCACACATGAGGTGGTCAAGGACGGCCATATGATGTGGGTCATGTAGGATGGCCGGCCTACTCCTCTCCATTTTTTAATAAATAACTAAATATTAAAAAGATATTGTACAAATTCATTATTTAAATATTTTTGAAGTGGGAGGATAGGTTGGCTCGAGGGTCCTTTGGTCAAAGGAAAGGAGAGGTCCTATTTGAAGACGAAGTTGCCACCTATTAGGCCCGACCAGTAGTTCACGGTCCATGCACAACTCTCTTTGTTAATTGATAATAAGCTATGGCCTACGGCAGATCACGCATGATATCCCTGATCTCAAATTGTTAAAATATAAAATAATTATTAAAATCTAACCTTTTCCATCAATTTTAATTTTTGAGATAAATGGTGATTTTACATAGTATCAATTTAGAAATTTTGAATTTAAACTCTGACTCTATAGTCTACACTCTATCCCGTTTAATTAAATATTTTAAGTGTTGAACTATTTATTGAAGGAGCGCGCGTCAGCTCTACACGTGATGAAAATTTTTAAAATATAAAATAAATATTAAAATTTATCTTTTTTTATCCTTTTAAGCTTTTAAGATAAGTGAAGATTTGCATGTTAGGAAAATTTATTGCAGGTGATTGAGTCTATATATGATATGCATGTGATCATGCGGAGATTCAACATTGCTGACGAAGAGCAAAACATGAAAAGTTGGGTAGCTGTTTGTTTCGCCTGATCATTTCAAGTCACTGTTGTAGGTCGAGGTTGGGCTGTACGTACGTGGGGCGCCTGTCGTTAGGCTATTAATTCAAAATTAAGGATCAGATCCTACAAGGAGTGTATATCCGGTACGGTACTGTTTCAAGTTTCTGAACTTGCTAGAAAAGGAAGATAGGATCGATGTCATGATCGAGCAACTACTTTTCTACAGATGATATATAGATTTATGGGATCATTACGTTATACGTACTAGATTTGTCATGAAAGCACTGGAGCAATAATGGAAGCAGCTCTCTGGCCTCAGAGGATGCATGCAATGCTATTCATTTATTATTTACGATAATCATGTATGTCAATGAAGCGCGCATGATGAAATCATGAACTCTAATATTATATGATCATCATCTGATCTCGGTACTGTAAGGCCGCCAAGGCCGGATTAATATTTGTCAAAAATGGTTACCTGCATGGCCTAGCTAGCTAGCTATCATGATTTGTATTCTTCAATTAGTGATGATCTTTGTATATTCTTGTTTGAGTTCCTCCAGGTCAAGGCCATATCTTGTTTGAGTTCCATCGAGGTCAAGGCCGCAGTACATTTATTGTTCATTGCATACCACTACTCCTTTAGTTGCAGTCTTTTTTTTTTTTTTTTTTACTTTTCGGCAGTGCGCACTGCTTCCCAAAGCCCTGAGTTAACGAGCAAGCTCCAGGACTAGGATACTGACCATAGCAACACGGCGACCATTGCACCCTAGGGTTAAGTTGCAAGTAATCTTGCTATACATGAACTTATTTCCGCTAATTTAAACATGACATCCACATGACAAACATATACAATATGATACATGAATTATTCTATTTTCAAGATAGTATGTACATTACACGTTATCCACACGATCACTTAAATGATAAGATTTAATTTATAAGATTTAATTTATAAGATTCAAATTTTAATATTTATCTTTTCAATCAAATTTTGTCATGTAAATATTTTATTATGAGTGGTCTATGCACCGATTTGATAATAGAATTTTAAAAGTGACTGTATATAAAATTTTTGGTACATATATTATGTACATGACGCCAAAGGATTTTCAAAGCGTAAATCTTCTTCTCATGAAGCCAAGACCAGCATGCATCATGACTAGCTATCTCATTTTATTGTTACCAATTGAAAATTAGTATTCCTATAAAATGACATCGACATCACTCTAATTTGCTGTTATTGAGTACTGAAAAATAAATAATATATGCATTAATTAACTAATTAACGCATTAGAGGACACATTTAATATTTCTTTAAAAAGTTTAAATTTATTTAAAACATTTTAAAATAGAAATATTTTTCAAATTATTTAATTTTTATTACTTTTTTTTTAATCAAAATATATCTCATTATATTCCCGTACCTACGTTTGCTGCAGCTAATTAATCATGTAATATTACTGTTCTAGCTAGCCACCTTAATTTGGGCCGAAGTGCCTAGCTAGGGACAATATATATGCAGTCTGCACTTAAATAAAAAATAAAAAATAAAAAGTTTTACTATTCATTATTCATATACACCACCCATTGTAGTACTTTATTTTATTTTTAAAATTTTTAAATTTTGTTGTTTCATTTTTTACACTAATTAAATTCTAGGGGTGGGCAGTGGGGCCATACCCTGTCCGCCCCTCCCCCACATGGCTAGAAGAGCAATCCTTCCTCGTATTTAGCACCCTTAGCGGGGGCGGGCCTCGCCAGCCTTAAATATATTATATATAAAAATATAAATATATTTTATAAATTGTATATATATAAATATGTATAGTACAATTTGTTAGACTTATTCACAAAGTATGTACTAACAAATTTAAAAAGTACATAGTTTAAAAACTACAATTTACATAAAATATGCACTAAAAATTTAAAAACTATATAATTTAAAAACTACTACACTACAACTTATACAAATATGCAAGAAATTTAAAATACATAATTTTTAAATTATAGTCATATTTAAAATTTAAATTTACAATTTGAATCTAAAAATATAGTTTTGATCACCTTTGGACTAGAAATAATTTTTAAACTTAGTAAAATTAGTCCACATTTTAAGTGAATATGAGGCAGGATGGATCGGGAATTTGCCCCGCACCTAGCCTAAAGGGGCGGGGGCGGGTGTGAAAACCCCACCCCTCATCCCATGCAAGGTGCAGGGTAGCCCTTCTTAAATTTTTCTACTCATTATCTATATATTACATTTTTTGTAAGAGAAAAAAAAATGTGATGTACTGTGAGGATGATGAATAGATTTAAAAAGAAAAAAATTCGGTGGGCGGGAAAGTACTGATGATCTTAATTTTTTTGATACAAACTAGCCACCAAACACAGAAACGTAACAGGATTGGATTTTCCAAATCCAAGGAGAAAATAAATTAGCTCCCTTGGCATCACAAGCAGGCAAATATACAGTGTATAATATTATTGGTGCACCAATCAATTACAATTAATTGATCTGATACAGATAAGCATGAAAGGCGGAAAGGAAACTGAGAATTCCATTTGACTCAAAAACGTCCTTATAAGTGCATTATTTCATGCATATGGCCCATGATGAGGATCGATCCATCATGAATCTGATCTCACGCGTCATGCACGTTGCACGCAAGTCCTACGCATACAGCACTTGATCATTTACTATTATGGCGCGCGGTGAGACATATATAAAAAATAAAATAATTATGTGTACTTGCGTAGACTTATGAGGGGCAGTTGGTTGTATATATGTAGTGAATTACTTAACTTGTAGTTGTTTGGGGTCAGGAGAAAATGGGTAAGTTCCAAAGGGTCTGTGTCTTCTGTGGAAGCAATTCGGGGAACAAGAAAATATTCAGCGATGCAGCTCTTGATTGGGAAGAGAATTGGTCGGTGTTCTCTCTTTCTCTCTCATTTGTATATACTACAGTACATGATGACATGACATACACCCAAAATCAATATATATCTGCGTTTCGATCTTCTAACATTCTCTTTGAGGGTATTAAAATGGTCATAATTTGCAGGTGGAGAGGAAGATGGATTTGGTGTATGGAGGAGGGAGTGTTGGGCTGATGGGATTGGTTTCTCAGACAACTTTTGATGGTGGATGCCATGTTCTTGGGTAAAACTAGGTCATATATATCATGCATGGGGAGAAATAATCATACAACTTTCTTTTTAAGTCTTCTTTCTAGTGCATATATTTCCATATATATTGACCAAAAGAGTCTGGACTAATTGAACGGTTCATGACCAGTACCCAAGGGCCACTTGTGGTGGGGACTTGGCCCACCCACCACACATGAGGTGGTCAAGGACGGCCGTATGATGTGGGCCGTTTAGGATGGCCGGCCAACTCCTCTCCATTTTTTAATAAATAACTAAATATTAAAAAGATATTGTACAAACTCATTATTTAAATATTTTTAAAGTGGGAGGATAGGTTGGCTCGAGGGTCCTTTGGTCGAAGGAAAGAAGAGGTCCTATTTGAAGACGAAGTTGCCACCTATTAGGCCCGACCAGTAGTTCACGGCCATGCACAACTCTCTTTGCTAATTGATAATGAGCTATGGCCTACGGCACATCACGCATGATATCCCTGATCTCAAATTGTTAAAATATAAAATAATTATTAAAATCTAATCCCTTCTATCAGTTTTAATTTTTAACACAAGTGGTAATTTTACATAGTATCAGTATAGAGGTTTTAAGTTCAAACTCTGATTTTATAGTCCAAACTCTGATTCTATAGTTTACACTCTATTCCGTTTAATTAAATATTTTAAGTGTTGGGTTATTTATTGAGGGAGTGTCAGCTCCACGCGTGATGAGAAGTTTTAAAATATAAAATAAATATTAAAATTTATCTCTTTTTATCCTTTTTAAACTTTTAAGATAAAGTGATGATTTGCATGGGAGGAAAACTTTATGGCATGCATATTGCAGGTGATTGAGTCTATATGCATGTGATCATGTGGAGATTCAACATTGCTGATGAAGAGCAAAACATGAAAAGTTTGGTAGCTGTTTGTTTCGCCTGATCATTTCAAGTCACTGTTGTAGGTCGAGGTGGGGCTGTACGTACGTGGGGCGCCTGTCGTTAGGCAATTAATTCAAAATTAGGGATCAGTCTATCAGATCCTACAAGGTGCGTATATCCGGTACGGTGTTTCAAGTTTCTGAATTTGCTCGGAAAGGAAGATAGGATCGATGTCATGATCGAGCAACTACTTTTCTACAGATGATATATAGATTTATGGGATCATTACGTTATACGTACTAGATTTGTCATGAAAGCACTGGAGCAATAATGGAAGCAGCTCTCTGGCCTCAGAGGATGCATGCAATGCTATTCATTTATTATTTACGATAATCATGTATGTCAATGAAGCGCGCATGATGAAATCATGAACTCTAATATTATATGATCATCATCTGATCTCGGTACTGTAAGGCCGCCAAGGCCGGATTAATATTTGTCAAAAATGGTTACCTGCATGGCCTAGCTAGCTAGCTATCATGATTTGTATTCTTCAATTAAGTGATGATCTTTGTATATCTCTTGTTTGAGTTCCATCCAGGTCAAGGCCATATCTTGTTTGAGTTCCATCGAGGTCAAGGCCGCCAGTATTGAAATATTTTATTGTTTTGCATGATGCATGTACGCACGTACTGCGCGCTTGTAGAAGTTGCAAGTAATCTTGCTATACATGAACTTATTTCCGCTAATTTAAACATGACATCCACATGACAAACATATACAATATGATACATGAATTATTCTATTTTCAAGATAGTATGTACATTACACGTTATCCACACGATCACTTAAATGATAAGATTTAATTTATAAGATTCAAATTTTAATATTTATCTTTTCAATCAAATTTTGTCATGTAAATATTTTATTATGAGTGGTCTATGCACCGATTTGATAATAGAATTTTAAAAGTGACTGTATATAGAATTTTTGGTACATATATATTATGTACACGGCCAAAGGATTTTCAAAGCATAAATCTTCTTCTCATGAAGCCAAGATCAGCATGCATAATGACTAGCTATCTCATTTTATTGTTACCAATTGAAAATTAGTATTCCTATAAAATGACATTGACATTACTCTAATTTGCTGTTATTAAGTACTGAAAAATAAATAATATATGCATTAATTAACTAATTAACGCATTAGAGGACACATTTAATATTTCTTTAAAAAGTTTAAATTTATTTAAAACATTTTAAAATAGAAATATTTTTCAAAATATTTAATTTTTTTTTATCAAAATATATCTCATTATATTCCCGTACGTTTGCTGCAGATAATTTATCATGTAATATTACTGTTCTGGCTAGCCACCTTAATTTGGGCCGAAGTGCCTGGCTAGGGACAATATATAAGCAGTCTGCACTTAAAAAAAAAAAAAAAAATTTACTATTCATTATTCATATACACCACATATTGTAGTACTTTATTTTATTTTATTTTTAATATTTTTAAATTTTGTTGTTTCATTTTTTTAAACTAATTAAATTTTAGGGGTGGGCAGTGGGGCCCATATCCCGTCCGCCCCTCCCCCACATGGCTAGACGAGTAACCTGCCTCGCATTTAGCACCCTTAGCGGGAGCGGGCCCCGCCCCTATAGATATTATATGTAAAAAAATAAAAATATTTTTATATATAAAAAAATAAAAATATTTTAATATTTTACAAATTGTGTATATATAAATATGTATATTACAATTTGTTAAACTTGTTTACAAAGTATGCACTAGCAAATTTAAAAACTACAATTTACATAAAATATGCACTAAAAAATTTAAAAACTATATAATTTAAAAACTACTACACTACAACTTATACAAACTTTGCATTAGCAAATTTAAGAATTACATAATTTTTAAATTATAGTCATATTTATAAATTTAAATTTACAATTTGAATCTAAAAATATAGTTTTGATCACCTTTGGAGCTAGAAATAATTTTTAAACTTAGTAAAATGTAGTCCACATTTTAAGTGAATATGAGGCAGGATGGATCGGGAATTTGCCCCGCACCTAGCCTAAAGGGGCGGGGGCGGGTGTGAAAACCCCACCCCTCATCCCATGCAAGGTGCAGGGTAGCCCTTCTTAAATTTTTCTACTCATTATCTATATATTACATTTTTTGTAAGAGAAAAAAAAATGTGATGTACTGTGAGGATGATGAATAGATTTAAAAAGAAAAAAATTCGGTGGGCGGGAAAGTACTGATGATCTTAATTTTTTTGATACAAACTAGCCACCAAACACAGAAACGTAACAGGATTGGATTTTCCAAATCCAAGGAGAAAATAAATTAGCTCCCTTGGCATCACAAGCAGGCAAATATACAGTGTATAATATTATTGGTGCACCAATCAATTACAATTAATTGATCTGATACAGATAAGCATGAAAGGCGGAAAGGAAACTGAGAATTCCATTTGACTCAAAAACGTCCTTATAAGTGCATTATTTCATGCATATGGCCCATGATGAGGATCGATCCATCATGAATCTGATCTCACGCGTCATGCACGTTGCACGCAAGTCCTACGCATACAGCACTTGATCATTTACTATTATGGCGCGCGGTGAGACATATATAAAAAATAAAATAATTATGTGTACTTGCGTAGACTTATGAGGGGCAGTTGGTTGTATATATGTAGTGAATTACTTAACTTGTAGTTGTTTGGGGTCAGGAGAAAATGGGTAAGTTCCAAAGGGTCTGTGTCTTCTGTGGAAGCAATTCGGGGAACAAGAAAATATTCAGCGATGCAGCTCTTGATCTGGGAAGAGAATTGGTCGGTGTTCTCTCTTTCTCTCTCATTTGTATATACTACAGTACATGATGACATGACATACACCCAAAATCAATATATATCTGCGTTTCGATCTTCTAACATTCTCTTTGAGGGTATTAAAATGGTCATAATTTGCAGGTGGAGAGGAAGATGGATTTGGTGTATGGAGGAGGGAGTGTTGGGCTGATGGGATTGGTTTCTCAGACAACTTTTGATGGTGGATGCCATGTTCTTGGGTAAAACTAGGTCATATATATCATGCATGGGGAGAAATAATCATACAACTTTCTTTTTAAGTCTTCTTTCTAGTGCATATATTTCCATATATATTGACCAAAAGAGTCTGGACTAATTGATCATGTTGTCATCATATCGTTTTTATTCTGACTTTCTTAAATATTGTTCCATTCTTTCTTTCTTTCTTTTTCTTTTTTTTAGAGTTATCCCAAGTGCACTTATTCCTATTGAGGTATTTATGATCTCTCTCTCTCGCTGTGTGTGTGTGTACATGTGTGTGTACATGTGTGTGTGTGTGTGTGTGTGTGTGTGTGTGTGATCGATCTGGTGTACTAATTATAACTTGTTCTCAGATATCTGGTCATGCAGTTGGATAAGTGTTGATTGTCTCAGATATGCACGAAAGGAAGGCTGAAATGGCTCGTCGAGCTGATGCTTTTATTGCTCTTCCGGGTATCTATATATATATATATATATGCAGATAGATATCATGTGTTAAGTGGATATATTTATATAATAAATAGTATGTTATATAAATAAGAGTTTCATGATTTCCCCTTTCATTTTCTCTCTCATATAAATATGAAGGTGGGTATGGAACCATGGAAGAGTTGCTTGAGATGATAACATGGTCTCAGCTTGGAATCCACGACAAACCAGTAAGCAAAATCTCCCCCTCAATATTTTGATAATTAGTACTCTACAAATAAGAAACATATAGTGCGATGCACTACAGCTAGCTACATCTATATCTAGGGGACCTTGATGAATGATTATGTTTCTTAGTTAATTTTAGTGACCTGTGACTAATTTAGCATTAAACTATTTATTTCCCTCAAGTCCGGCAAAAGGGTTTCGATGATGCTCGAATAGATTGAGGGACCTATTTCCTTTCCGCCCATCCAAATTAGTTTGAAATGAGTACTTTTGTATAGGCAGGCATGCATTTGTGAAAGCGAGTAGATCATAGAATTTTTGTGAGATCGGGTATTTGTTTTCTTAGTTTTTTTGGGGAAGTAACTCTTCTGGTGTTTATTAAAATGTAACTTGAAGGTAGGATTACATTTAAACAATGATGAAAGGTTTCCTGAATTTAAATGGGAGAAAAAGGCTAGGCGCTAGTCAGAAATATTGCAATGTGGCATGATATATATGGTGAATGCTACACCTTCAAAATTCACACTTCCCTTGACACTCATTCCAAATTGCAAGCAAAAAGCAAAGTTTCTCTTTTCATTCTTTGTTGAGCTACTCACCATTATTCAAAGTTCCAGCTTGCCAGAGGATGTTGTGTAGGAATTGAGGTTCAATTCTCATCTTATCCTGAACTTTTGCCCAGCAGAATGCCTTGGATTTGATTGGCTCATTAAATGGAAGAGAAGGACAAGTTGAAGTTGCAAGCCATTAGATTCCAATGCTTTAAATTAAGAGAATAGCTGTATGTGTTTATGAACTAATTAGACAGATCTGACTCTCGAGCTTGACATCTGTCCAATTGAGACAGGGATGAACCCAGTTTAGGCCCTTAATAACCTTTTCTTTGGCAAAGTAGTTTATAGTGTCTTTATTGTCACAGCAATCACTCTCATGCAATTAATGGATTCCATATTAAAATGGGAAAAAGTTAGCAAGTACAAATCAAAAGGAAGTAGGTGAGATCAAAGCCATAGAGCATATTGTTTCAACTAAAACACCAAGGAAAGATTTAAGGAACAAGAACAAGGAACCTTGACTTTAGTGGTTACTTGCACCGAGTTTTTACATTAAATTTTTTTTTTTTTGCCAGTTGTCACATTAAGCTCAAAAAGTTTGACAAAATACAAAATTTGTAATGTTTAAGCCGCCATCAAACTCAGCATATTTTGGCTGCAAAAACAGGTGGGTCTCTTAAACATTGATGGATACTACGATTGCTTGCTTGGATTGTTTGACAAAGGAGTGGAAGAAGGATTTATTAAACCGCATGATAGGAATATTATCATATCTGCAAATACTGCTCGCGAGCTGATACAGAGGATGGAGGTACTGATGTCTCATTTTCTTTCTACATTAATCACATACAAAATAAAAACAGCTTTTGTACCTTCCTAAAACCGCAGAACCATGTTCAATCATTGAAATAGTTAACCAAAAGTAGAAAATCCGACTGAAGTGCTCTCTCCTATGAGATTTAAGTCCCTAGGTTTCCCGCCCAACCTATTGTGGCAGAAACCTTAATCAGCTTCAATGTTTGCGGGGCGTAAAAGTTCCAAGAACATTGTTTTGACAAAATGACAGGGCAAACGACAGAATGTTTTACTTTGAGTTTATTTACACGTTCCAACATCAAACAAAGGTGTTGAGTAGGCAAAGACATTCGATGAGAACATGAATAAACTATGCCAGTAACATCTTATCTTAAGAGTCATATGATCAACAAAAGTCATTTCTCTAATTTAAATTGAAATCACTCGTGTGTTTCTGCAGGAATATATACCTACGCATGATCAAGTAGCACCAACACAAAGTTGGGGCATGGAAGAAAACTAAAATGCAAATTCTTAGCCGTTCCCTTCTTGTTTGCCCTCTAAGAGGAGAAGGGGAAGGGCATATTGTAATGGCATCCTTCTAAAAGGCGCTAATGGCTGGTTCCGTGATATTCCAAAAGGTCAAGGGTGCTCATTGTTGCAGAAATCCTTTGGGATTTGTGCCAGATAGATTGACAGCACAAACTGAACTTATTTTACTCGAAATGGAATAAAAAGATAGTATGCATTCAGCATGGCTTGAAGGCTGTGATGTACTTTATATTGCAGGGTTCAATGTTTTAATAGATTCCCATGTTTCTAACTAACAATGTATCTGGTTCCTGTCACAAAAAAGAAGAACAAGAAGAAGAAGGAAGGATCAACCAAAACTAACTTCATTGTTCAACAGACACCAAATGAATAGATATAAGGAATCTCAAGTACAGGAATTGCAACTACAAGCCAAAAGGGCAAAGTGCCCTGTTTCTCGTTACATGGCACAAGAGAAAAAGCTCTGGTGTCTTCCAATATCATCCCGTATGAGAGGTAAATTCCATGTGCATGCTACACGGAACAAAAAGCTTTCATTGCCTGGCAGTCCAATCATTTGCACAGCTTTCTTCCCCTACCTATTAATTGTTTTTTTTTTCACCTTATAATAAACTTAGTTCTCATTCTATATTAATCTTTCACGAAGCTTCTGGGTTCAGGCTCATCATAAAACATTACAGATAGGAGCCAGCTAGTCATAAAGAAAGATCATCAATGCAATAAAAGAAAATTCAAATACAAAAGAAGAACCTAAATTGACAAAGTATCATTCCGGAACGAAAAAAGTAAAGACATTCAAATTCAAGTAAAAAGCATTATAGGATAACAAAAACCTGTTCAGCACGTATTGATTCCATCCTTGCAATCTGTGGTCAAATTATAGAATGTTTCCACACGTGTCTTTCCCCTATAAAGAACCTCAGTATCCACAGCAACTCTCATGTAACCATCAAACTCAACTGGTCGTCCATTATTTAGAAGCATTGTCTCATTGTACCACTCACTTGTATTTCCCCACAATTCATTAAAATCATCAAGCAAATGCACCTTGTACTGAGATCTCAGTTTGTCGAAGTAATTGTAAAAGGGTTCATTGGTGGCTATATACAGCTTCCTCCATGGCTGAACCATACCTTTAAGCTTTTCAAGGAGCCTGTCAGGGGATGTATCAGAGTCCAGATGAGGCCATAGCTCTTTATTCTGTGCCTTCTCCCCTCGAACCACGTGTACCGTATCAAAATCCCAGTCCATTCGCCCACTGATCTCTGAAACAATATTCATCAATCTCTTTGATTTCCAAAGAGCATGCCATGGCCTCTGGATGTACTTGGCAGCTTGCCCTTCACATACCCTATACCAATAATTCTCCGGCTCTGGTGCATCAAACTGCCTCCATACAATTGTGCTCTTATCTTTCTTAAGTTGCATTGGCGTCACCTTGTAGCTCACAACCTTCCTAGTAGGAACTTTCCTTTTATGGCTTCGATCCCATTTCTTCCAGCCTCCCAAAAACTCACCCTCCTCCACAATCGATGCTACCTCCTTAAGATGCTCAAAATCAAAATAATACCGGAAATCCTTTCCCTCCTCATCTTTATTACTTGGATTATAAGTTGCTGCCAAGCATATACTCAAATCCATCACAAATGTTCTATTCAAGTACATAGCCTCCCCTAAACCACATAAGAAACTCCAAAGGTGGTGATTCATTCCCTTACAATAATCCCCTCCGCGTGAATAGTACAGGTACCTCCCCTTGTTGAAATTCATCAACCCTAAACTTGGGATTGTGTCATTGATCTCCTCATCCCGCACTGGTGGGGGTGCAATCTTAGCATTATTCCCACCACCCCTCCTCATGCCATTACTGATTCTACTCCTAGGCCGCCGAGCATTGACACCGGAATGCCATGCACCCGCCTGCACCACTTTATACGTACAATTCTCTCCAATTCCAAATTTGAACCTCCTAAAATCCCTATACTTCCTCCAAGACTTCTCTTTCTTATTTCTAAACCTCCACGCCACATCACACTCATCCGGTTTTGACCCATTAACCGTTGTCTGATACTCCAAAAACACAATGGACTTAAAAACCCGCAAATTGAACTTCTCAACTGCTATCAGAACTCTTGGGTCTGAACAATTCACAACATCCTGTAATTCGCCACAACCGGATCGTGATTCAGGGGTCGTAGTGGCGATCTTCTCTTCAGTTTCCTTAATCACCGCCTCGGTAATTGGCATGCCTTCAGGTGCCGAGGCATGCACCAAGGGGAAATCTTCCCCAGTTTTGAGAATAGAATTGTCATTTTGGAAGGTGGCGTTTTCAGATTGGGTGAATAGTTTGGTCAGGGCAGGAGCTGACTCAAGCCATGGGTCTGGAGGTTGGTAGGTGATGGCAATTACTGTAAATATGAGTACTGCGAATACAAACACTGAGAAACACACATTACCTATCAATTTTATTAGGTTCTGCCCTATGGGCTCAGTGATTGGATTCGACTCTTTCATGGGTTAGTCCGGAAAGCTGTGATCTTTTTAACAAAACCAACACACTCAAGTACCCGAATCCTTAGTTTTCGTTTCAGCTACCAATCAGATCCGACCCTTTCATGGATTAGTCCTGAAAGCTGTGATCTTTTTAACAAAACCCACACACTCAAATACCCGAATCCCTAGTTTTCGTTTCAGCTACCAATCAGATCTCGAAATCAGTGCAAAAAACTGGGTCTGTGAGGGAATTAAGATTCAAGAAAAACCCAGATACTCAAACCTTTAGTTTTCCCGTTTGAGTGACCATTCAGATCTTAAAATTAGAGCAAGAAAACCAAGTATGAATGTCAAAGAGACCAAGAAATTGGGGGGATTAAAGTGGAAAGACAAGCGGGGCTAAGAGAGTTTACTTACAATTGAAAATGGGAGATCCCAGATGGGTCTTGACAAAGATGAGTTATGATTTAAGGGGTATTTGTTCCTTGCAGATGTTAATGTAATTCGTATAATATCAAGGGCAGTGTTTCAGAGCATGTTTCGAGGTCTTGAAGTAAGGGGCCCGTGGGAGAGGGGCGTTGGATGTCTACGTCAAGCGAGTTTGCTTGTCCTCTTTTACTCTCTGGTGGTTTAGCACCAGCCGTCGCCATGTCAGCAAAATAATTGTTCATTCTTGTTTTTTACACAAATCATCTTGACAACTTCGTTGAAGATAAGTCACAAGATCGGCACTCGGCACTTCTACAATAACAAATTGAAAAATGCTGGTTTGCATTTTTCTTTTCAAATGTTTAAAAAATTATTATTAATGAATTTGTATATAAATATATATAGAATTTAAATATTTACAAATATTTTTAAGAAAAACTAAGGGTCACGTGATAAAAACTGGAGCCCTCCCAGCACGGCCCTTACAAATTTAAAAAATGAGGAATGAAAGTTGTGTCCAACTATGACCAGGTAAAGAAAAGAAAAAATCAGTTATAAACAAAATTGTGTATTAATATATATATTACTCTAATATGATTGGTCAAAAAATAAATTTTAGTAAAAATAATGTTAATTTAAATTTTGAACGTGAATGAATCAATATTGATACATAGTATTAGTACGCAATTTTACTTATACGTAACCAAATTCTAAAAAAAAATGCCTAAGCTTTACGTATGTATTACTGCAGCATAATCTGATCCTCCCATGTACATCTTACCTTCTTTACATTATAAACGCAAAAATGTTGAGAGGAAGTCCTTGAAGTCCTGATCTTCACTTTTTTTCTTAAAGTGTGGACCTCATGCACCGTACTGCCTTTAGCTCACGTAGCCTCCATACACTGTCGGCTTTCACTGTTAAATTTGCAATTTGATTGTCCTTCTCGTCAAGATATCGACATTAACGTGGGAATGGAGATGAACAACCTTCATCTTGGTCTGAATTATTGCAGAGTGCCCCTCGCAACAGTCCACTTATATTTCGACTCCAAAATAATCCTTGCAGTGATCATTTCTTATCATCAAATTTGAGATTTTGTTGGATACCCAAGCCAAGTATTGATTTCCCTTTCTATCTAAATTCTTATGATTAATGAATATAATGTGCAAAAAAGACGCCACCGAGATTGACAACTCTGCGTGACGATCTTAATACAGTTTCAAAACCTCAAGCAGAGCTTTCCATTCACACCCGTTGACATTTATTTACCGAAACGGAAGAAGAATTAACATACCATGCATCTCTAGCGCTTTCACGCTCGTGTACTGAACAAATTCCAATCATTACATACACAGCCCCATATTTATCAACTTCTGTAGTTTAAGCAGTGAAAGAAGCAGCCATGGAATCTATGAAAGCTTCTTAATTAGTTCCTTCACTTTAATAATCAGAAGTACTGCGGCTAAAGAACTCAATACAGAGATCCCATGTTTCTTGATATTCCATTTCACTGCAATTCCGTGTTCATCTTTCTCATTAGCTGACAAAAACCAACCAAATATTCGAGGGTTTTTATGCGTCTATATTATCGGTGTTTTGATGGTTCTGGTGATCATAGCCCTCCGGTAATAACTCTGTGAGTGTTGGGAACTTGGGATCAACATTGCGAAAATCTTTTTTGCGTGCTTTCTGCTTCTTTTGAGTATATTTGTATATGATGCTTTTAACATGGGTGGAAAAATTGTCATGAATTATAGACTTTTTTTTTAATATTAGGCTGTGACAAGAATCCAACTTTGGATACTCTGCGCATGCCTTCTCGTGAACTACACAGCACAATCAGTTGCAGTGTAATACAGGTACGCCCATTCAAGAAAGCATGTGCAGTTGGTTTTCCAAGTACAGTGCAGAACGACATTGTCTTGTTTTGGCCGAACACCGATCCTCAATACAAGGATTTATATTCTTATGGACAGAAAAAACTTCTACCTCTCAGAACATATCATTTCATATACTAAATTAAGTGGCGAATTGAGATATTCCGTATGGGTTTGGTCTGCCACTATCTTCTGAGTTGAACCTCTTTTCTACTATAAAATAGAGGAACCGTAGTTTCTATTCATGTAACTATATAGACTATATCTGGCCCTTTTTTCTGTTATACTTAGGCACACGAAACGTTGAAATATTCGCAATTAATACTTTCCTTTATGGCTTTGGCTAATATCGAGAGAAATTATAACTTCTTGCCTTATCTAGAAAGCTGCTTCTTCCTTCCCATTAGGCATAAATATTATCAGGAAATTCTTCATATGAATCTATCTCTAAGACTGGGCGTCTCATTTGGGTTTTTGTGTTGTGTTTTTTTTTTTTCCCTTTTACCTGTTTTATCTTTTGCAGACATGATAGAGTATATTGATTTTGCATTCTCAGTTGAGGTATTGATTGAGAATCTTATGTACCCTGCTCATGTTCCATATGCACGGTATGGAATAATCTAAGCTCAACAACCCAAAAACAGAAAAACTACTTTCGGATAATCCTTATTCCAGTAAATTTGCTCTGTTCTCTTAATTTGTCAAGAGCATTAGATGCAGATCGGGATGTGAATTTTGTTTCCCCGAGCTAGAACCAAAAGGGTATGAATTAGATTGATCAAATTTTCACCTTATGGTGATCAGGGAAACTTGGCAACCATTTTGTTTAAACCTTGTTCAATATTTTATTTGCCTTCTGTGGTCTTACTCCTTGGTACTTGTTTTTATTATGCAAGTTTTGGTTAATGCAGAAAACGTCAATGCAGCGATTAGTATTTATTTGTGTTCCAGTTAGTCCAGGCAGTAGTAGCAGAATGATATGGACCTTCCCAAGGAACTTTGGTATTTGGATTGAGAAAGTTGTACTATGATGGACAAAACCTGAATCTTGATTTAGATTTACATCTTCTTCATGCCGAGATGAATCCCATCTCTTATCGCAAAGCTTTTTTTCTATCTAGATAATGGGTCATCTCGTTATGCATGACTGTTGCTTTTTATGAGTTAACATCAAAGCCACTGGTAAGATCTCCAGATCAACCATGTTGACAAGCTACTAGAAAAGATAACATGTATAATATTACTTTCAATGCTGTATTAATTCCATCTTGCATTACATAGATAATTTTAGAGTGAAAAAATAAACTGTAGATGGCTGGGAAAAATATTTTTCTTCTTTTCTATTTTATTGACATGGTTTGAACATAAGACTTAACCCAGCCCTACCATTTACAACTTGAGCAGAAGCCAACGGGCTGGGTAAAGATAGTCCCCTATATCCCTTACAAAAATAACATCCAGGCCTTTTCCCACAAAAAGTAATCACCTGTACTATGCCTGAGAATGTTCAATTACACCATTGTATTTGTAGAGTTTAGTAGTAAACACTGCTAGAGAAAATTTAATACCTTCTTTTGTATTAAAAGGGCATGGAGCCCACAAAATTGTACAATTATCCTCTTCTATTGTACAAGATGAAAAAGTTAAAAACAAAAAAATATAAGTGGTTTTGAATTAAAAGAATGAGAAAGAATTCCTATGTCATCTTTTCTATTCACACAAAAAGAATACATCAATCAGGAAATCTTTTCTTACTCATTGGGTGTTACCAATCGAAGTTATTGATGTTCCTCTCATCAATGGGGAGGACTGTGTTCTTGAATGGTGATTGATTCTTTGTGAGAAATTTCCCTCCTCAGGTGTAGGTGATGCTATGGTTAGTGCCATTTCCTCACTATAACTTCTTGGTGTCATTAGCCTTAAGCTCAGCCCCCTGATGAGTTCAGGAGATAAGTATGATCTAGAACGAGCAGCACTTCTTGGAGACAAGTTCACTTGCTCCAAAGCTTGGAACTGGAGCTTTGAGGGATAGTCCCTTACACAACCAATGCGGGGTCCAGCTCCTGTTGTCCATTTGCAAGATAATTGCTTCCCTAATTGATATGACTTCATTCCTTTATGCGAATTAATCCTTTCCAGAATTGATTCTTCGGGAATGATTTCCACTTCCATCTCTTCATGTTGTTCATTAAACTTGTTCTGCTTTGGAATCACGTAATCCTGTTCAGAAGGAAAGGTTTCTTCTGCCGTTTTATAACCATCCACTGGAGATTCTGCTGCCAAACTGTTACAACTTGGTCCCAAATTTTGATTTTCTCTGTCTAACCTCTCAGACAGTTCATTCCTTCTCGGTATTTTAAGGTTAGCCAAATTTCTACCGAGACTATGTAACTGGCTTGTTATGGGCAGCTCCAATGCAGCAGTAGTCTCATCTTTTATAAAATCAATTTTCTCTTGATTCAAGTCTTCAACATTGGTCTCTTCGCTACCCAACTTTTGAGTCAAGTCGTCGTCAGATGAACTTCTAAGATGAATACTGCTTCTTTGCTTGCTAAACAATTCATCCTCCTCATCAACTGGACTCATCTGAATATAACAGAAAAAACATTCTCAGCATATTAGCTAGTTTCTAATGATTCTATATAAGAGAGAAAAAGACACAATAGCATTTCAAAGAAAGTCAAGCCCCTTTATTTTTACCTTTACATCTTTGAGATTCACGTTGTTCTCTTTGAGGAAGGAGACAAAGTCCTCAAAATTTTCTTCAGTAGGTCGATAATGACCACTGTGAGGCCAAACAGCCTGATCAGAAGTAGCAGAAATCATTATTAAGAAACTATGGTGAAAATGGAACTATGGTTAAACAAAAGAAAAATCTATAGGCTTCTTCCATTATTTTTACCATAAGAATTCCATGAGATATGATGCAACAGGTGTACCTTTAGGATGCCATCCTCAATAACCAATCTCCCAGCAGCAGACGTAGCTCCTCCGGCCAAGAAGCTAGAATGCTGGAAAGCACCTTTCTTCTTCTTGCCAACATACAAGGTCATAGATGTGCTTAGGACAAAAATCCACTTGGCATCCTTGGCTTCTCCAGTGGTGTCAAGAAGCTCCCCTGATTGCTTGTAGAAGAACTTTCCATCCTCCACAACAACTTCATAGGCCAACCTTTCCATCTGGTGAAAAAAATAGAGAAGAAACTATCATTAAATAACATTAAAAAAAAAAAATCGGAATATAGGATGATAAAGTAAAGAAAAAAAGGCTTACCGGACCCAAATATTTGATACACTGCTGTTGAAGTTTTGATCGAGGGCACCTTTCAACAAGATTTACTTCCTTCCCTTCTCCTATATCCAGCCTGCATTTCCAAAACCAGAATAATTATATTCAAATCCAAATTCTTGACATCTGGAATCAGAATTCTCAGTAGTGAAGCAAAAACATATTGATTAAAGAATATTACCAGTAGAAGAAGGGTTCTTTGCTCTGACAATGAAGCCATTTGTCATAATAATAGTGTAAATTATGTCCATATCGATGCCGTGGGTCAATCTGTTTTAGACAAAAAAAAATCAGTAAAGACTGATGAAGAAAAAGGAAAAAAAGTTCTTAAGCTAATTTTTTCTAGTGCAATTGACTTACAGCCTCAAGCCAGTGTTGTAAAGCAAGTTTCTGAGCTCTATCATTCTTTGATAAGCCTTTTCCGACCTGCAATAACAAAGAGATGATTAAACTCCGAAATAAATCATAAAACAGAAAAGCAAAGCATATGGCAATGTCTAAAACTTACCTTGGCTGCTCTGGTTCTTGCTCTTGACCATCGCGAAAGGGCGGTTTCATGCTTCTCTATATCAAAGAATGATATAGAACTTCTTTTGAGTTCAGCAAAATCTAAAAGCTTCCACCTATAATCAAGACATAACCGCATTAGCACACGATAGAAATACATCAGAATTTGTATAAAAGGATAGTGTCGGTGCATGTAAATAGGATGGCATACCAGCTCTGCTCAACTAGAACCGCACAATCTGCTAGCTTTCTTCTGGTTCGGAAGCTTTTGTACACTTTCTGCAACTTTAGTGCAGCAACATGCTTGGGATTGGTGGGATCCAAAATTGGCAGTGATTGGATCATCGCCAAATGACTGTCTGATCTCAGGGATTGATTGCACATCACATTGCTTTCTTGTATTTTTGATTCAATGTGCATATTATTTTCTAATGGATGAGCCTTGACTGAGAGCATTTTTTCCAATTCTCCACTCTTAAAGCTAACAGATGCTTCTATTTTCATCTTCCCACAATTTAAGGATTTGAATATCTTGGGTTCAGAATCTTGACTGTTGAAACTGACAGATCGCACTGGAGTTTTGATTTCATCCTCCCCAAAACTGATGGAATTGACGATGATAGATTCTAAGCCATTTTCCACATCACTGTATTTGGTAAATGGACAGGAAAAAGATATCCCCATTTAACAAGGAAAGGTGGCTTGGCAAAAATAAACCAAATTCCTGTCAAAACAAAACGAATACATAGATGTCAAGGGAAGTAACATAATTTATAATGCATCATAAATAGCAAACATATCAAAGAAAGCACTAGAACAAGATGCTGTCAATATGAACTCTAAAATCTTTCAAATTTGACAAAGCAGAGGAAACTTCAAATTTCAAAACTGACAATCAACATATGAGCTTCGATCTACCAAACCTATGGGCTTAAAAGTAGTTGACTGAAACGGAAAAGATTTAAGAAAAATCACTTTCTCTTGAGAGCGTTGTCTTCAAGGTAGAACTGTCAATGTTTGATATAACTAGGCGAGACTAAGCATGTCATTCAACCATCAACCCAGCACTAAGTTGCTGGTAAACCCATTAGAAAGAACCACCGATCTGGAAAACCAATTATCCTAAAAATAATTTTCAAACCGAGAGGGAAAAAAAAAAGAAAAAGAAAAAGACAAACACTTCCCTTTGAAACACAAAACCAACTACAGAAAACACTAACTACCCTTTTCATTCAAAGAGGAGATTAATCTTCATGAGCGGAAGAATCTTCGCAAACCCATCAGCTGAAAAACCATTTCTCAAGCGAATAATATAAGAAATCCATGTTATCACAATCCGATTCAAAGCACCCAGAGCACGCATTTGATATGAATATGATAAAATAAAGGCTAATGCAGATATATGAATGCATATGCCATTCTGTGGCTGCCTCTCTATGAACTAGAAAACAGATTAGCAACAAGAAAACCAAACAAGACAGAACAATATAAAAGAAAAGAACTTCAAAACCAAAAGATAATGAGTGATGTACCTCAAATTGAGGATTATTGAGAGGGTTGGCTTTCCAATGTTATTGCAGAGAGAGAGACAGAGACAGAGTAAATGCTTTTCTTTTTCTCTCTTTCTGTACAGAGTTTGCACTTTCAAAGCTGAAACTTGAACGTTAATAACCTCGTTCGCTGATTCTATTATATAGTGTACAGAAGAGAGAGAGTCAGAGGGAGAGAGGTTTCCAACCACGTGGGGGAGGGAGGACTAGTTTAAAACTTGAAGGAAGTAGTTTGGAAGCCCACGACCATATTTCCCTTTTTTCCGATTATTTTTATTTTTATTTTTTTAAAATCTCTTTTGCCGTATTAATTTTCTTTTTTATTATATATTGTTATTAATGGTAGAGGGATCAGGAAAACACTCGGCATCATGTACACTGATATGAAATGCATGGACATTAATTAATATTTAATAGAGTGACATATTTCTTGACATTTTACTGATCGTGATCTTATCATGTATAAAGTTAACTTAGTACTACGTACGTAAAGTGGAGGAAGATCATATACATGCATGCATGATTTTCACGGAAATTGTCATTGATTATTTAGTAAAGGTCAATTTCACAACAAGACATATATAGTTAATTACTTGGAAAACAAAAACTATATTACTAATTGTTTCATAGGACTTGTTTAATCATAATCGCGACTGCATGCTTATGTCAATATTCCATTCGATGATGATCTAGAACTCTTGTGCGTGGTACTTCAACTTCTTACATGCATAGAAAGTACTTGGCTTGGAAGCAAGCAGCTTTTTGTTCACATGAGTATGATATTAATTACTACATGCATGCCTTGTAACTGGTTGGAAAATGAATAGAAACTCTTAATATATATATATATATATAGAGAGAGAGAGAGAGAGAGAGAGAGAGAGAGAGAGAGAGAGAACAGTACGTACTAATACTAATTTGTGATCGATCAAATATGTATTATTACCTAATTTCAATAATATTTTGAGTGGAGATGAGTCATGTGAAAGCTCGCTCGAGCGATCGATGGAGGTCGAATATCTTTGAAACTTGGATCCATGCATATATTGATGTAATTAATTCTGGTATGCCCCACGTAAGTACGTACATGTTGACTTGAATATCCCAAAAGAAGGGTTCGATGCTTGGGATAATAACAACAAAAAGTCCGTTCTAAAAAACAACAAAAAGTCCTCCTCCTCCATGATCCATCTAAAAGTCGAATAAAGCGCGCGCAGCTTCTCTCTTATATATATGTAGTACTGGTTAGTTTAATTCAAGGTTTCTGCTAGCATGCATGCAGCTATATATATATATATATATAGATGAGGATCTGCATGATGATACATCCCATATATATATATATATTTAGGATAATATTGATCATTGGCAAGAAAACTAAGAATTTGAATAGAAGGAGGGTTTGATTGATTATATAATATGATTTGAATAATATAATCCCAATTAATTGTAGAGTACTGCGCGCGATCGACTAACATATAATTTTGGGTGCTTTCCAGCTATTAATTTCTTCCAATAATTCTCAACCCCTCAATATGTACATTGTACACACTATTTTTGGACCCCATGAAAAGAAAGAGAAAAATAAAATAGCCATCTGTTGTCGTGCATCTACTTAATTCAGATCTTATATTATATATATATATATTTTCAATTATATCTATAAATTAACTACTTTTCTGTACATGATTTTGGTGGATACTAGTATATTATATGATGTCATGTGCACTATACTACTTTAATCTTATAATTTAATGATCATGACAACTAGCTAGAAAACAGAAAACATAAAAACATGAAAAATCAAACACTAATTTTAACTAATATCAAGCGTAGCCGAAAGATATTTATAAAATAAAAAAAAATCGTATGCATCGGAAACCAATATTAGCCCTAGCTAGCTGCCTAATGAACTTTTTGACAAAAACCAATTCGATTTCTCTGATCATGCATGGTATTGCATGCTCATCTCTTTCAATTCTTTTGTATAAAGATCTGCAATTTCAAGTATGAAAGAAATTTTTGAATTGAAAAAAAAAAAATGATCTGTAAAGCAAATATATTTATATATAGATATATATGGAGCACGTACACTTTTGCCAACGTGGTTCATAAATGATCACATTATAATCTATTAGTCAACGTCCCGACCACCCCCTAGCGTGATCGAGCCACATCACACCATCTCTCTGTCCCTCTAATTTAATAATTATTTTATTCAAAATCTAATCATTTTAGAGAAATAATATATGTCTAAAGATTTTTTTTTTTTCTTAATACTCGTCACCTCCAACTGTCATTTGGGATTGGGATCTGATCCATGCAATGAGATAGATGGGTACTTTGCACCGTACGAATTGTCAACGTGATAGATGGATTGATCTTCAACCGCGTGGGACTGCCTGTCTTCCTGCCTCGTATGAGTGATACAAACATACCTAATACAGGGCTAACCCTTGGACCAGCAAATCCCTTGCCAGTCGGTGTTCCTGTTTATTTTAAAACAGAGCTGGCAGACTCACTGCATGTAACCCCTATTTAATTTAATTTAACAGATCAAGCGTGCGCCTAGCTAGCTGCTGGTAACCAATTTTTCATGGAAATGAAACGATCGATACACCATGTGGCGCGCCCAGGGACTCATGTATACCTAGCTAGCTAGATTCATTTGCATATACATATAAACTAAGGGTTGACATGAATCTGATGATCATGATCATTAATAGTGTTGATTGCATTATATTATACCATGCAAAAGAACTGAAGCAAAATGCATGCTGAATAATTAATAGTGTTGATTTGAATTAACGTCGACTGATCATGATCATCGTGTTCGAATTAATGGTCTACTCATTTTTCGATAGAAGTCTTTAATTTGTTTAATGTTCTAATTAATTTAATTCCAAGTACTGGAGGTGGGTACGTACGTACTTTTGTGAGGAGTACTCAGAAAACGGCGTCGGATATATATATATATATAAGAGCTAGATCATGATATTGCGAAAAAAACAACTCGATCGAAAGAAAAGAAGGGGCAACGGCGGCCACCAAACATGGCTGGACAGCACCCACCTATATGTATATGCTTTGGCTCATTAAATAAGAAAATGACAGCTAGCTAGCTAGGTGGTGGTCATGTATATACGTGTCTGAAACTCTCTCACGTGTCATGACTCATAGAGTATATGTACAGTTGACTTGGCTTGGTTTCCTTCCTTCTTTTTACCAAGTATGAAATCGAAAACGCGCTTTTATATATATATATATATATATATGTTTTATCATTTATGCAGAAGCACCGACGAGATCGTCGATCGAAGAGTACTGTATACATCAACAATGTGTTGTATTGTACTCATGTACGAAAATAATTATTTATTAACTAGGACGACTTCTGTTATACGTGCCGTGCTGTGTTGTGTTGTGTTGAGTGGAAACTAGAAATTAGTCACAGAGACTATACAAATATATATTATTAAACAGTACCCAAACCGACCGCGTTGTGGATAAAGAGATCCAACATATTTGACTCTGTACATGTTATTTTGGGCGGTTTCATTGATGTGGAGCCCACGTACAGTACTGTGGCTATCTACTCCTCTCAATTATACCGTGTCGTACGTCTTGTTTCAGGAAATTAAAGCAGAATGGACGGTGATGGTGATCATAAAGATGGAGCCATTCTGGGACGTTGGAAAAGAAGAAAAACTTCACTGTTTCAGTAGCTAGGCGTGTAAAAACGAGTGAGATAATAACTTGGTTATATCATCAACTTGACTAGAATTCACGAGTTTACCTCAAGTCCTCTTAGACATGAGGGTTTTCTTTCTTTTTACCCCAACAAGTTTCGTGGTGCAACCCCATGACAATTATGACATGAAGACCTCCGACCCCAAGGCAATCACTCTCTCTCTCTCTCTCCCTCTGTCTCTTCTTTAAGTAGAACTTGTCAGGCAAGTTTAATTTAAGTCTTGCACACCAGTACACACGCAGCTTGTCAATTAAGCCAACACTCGACTCGATCTTGGTTACGTAGATGATGAGATAAATATATATATATATATATATTAATAAACTAATTTATAAACAGCAGTAAAATAATTTGAGTTATGTTTTTTTATAGAATTTTAGAAAAGAAAAGAGAAGATATTGGATAAAAAAATTCGGATGAGAATATTATTTTTATTTTAATATTTAAAAAAATTAAATTGTTTTTTATATGTTATTTAAAAGTATAATTATTAAATAATGATGAGATAAAAAAATTAAAAATAAATAATATTTATATTTAAATAATATTTAAATATTGAGATAATGCC
The DNA here is from genome assembly GCA_011037825.1 of Carya cathayensis. NCBI lineage: Eukaryota > Viridiplantae > Streptophyta > Magnoliopsida > Fagales > Juglandaceae > Carya > Carya cathayensis. Next base: position 718,070 of record QGSO01000278.1, read on the forward strand.
ATGTCACTAAAATCAAACCGGCCGGGCCGACAAAAAGTGCAAGTATTGGTAAGGAAATATTCCAATATCACACCTCTGAAAATCATACGAAAAGGTCAGCTATAACATATCTTTTTCCCTTGTAAGTTACTAACCTTTTCTAACGCTAAAATGTCTCATTTCTTTTGACAGGAAAATGACATCGATCTTCAACTTGTTTCATACGTGTCCGGCCTCATGATCATGATCATCTGAATGGAATAGTGGGGCAAGGAAAATAATATTGAAACTTTCAATCCTCAAAGTCAATCTTCTTTGATCTAATCTTCAGTACTGTCAATATTGCCACAAAACTTACGAGAAGTACTACTATATATTTTGTTTTCTGATAAATGGAGAACGACTGATAGAAAACTGCATTAACACGCCATATTTTTCTGTTTTACTGAATGGCATCAGCAAGGACTTCTTTGAATTATCACGAGAATTGAGTCAGTAAAAACTGCATTAACACATTAATTGTCTCCCTATCTTTTCATTATTGCTAAAGAAGTGCTAAGTCGTTTGCTTAACAAAAGTGCTACAGATGAAAAAATGCTGGGCTACAAAACCAACAGAGGATGTCCTCGTATTTTTCATTTTTTATGCCTTATAATCTTTTTAAATGGCTTCAAAAACTCTTTGAAGGTATGTATGGATCCTTTACACACTTAGGAAAGCATTTCTGGTCAAAAGTTCAACCACACCAAATCTGCAATATATTTTACTAAACAAGTTTCCTGTTTCCACAACACGGAAAATGATTGGGCTTCAGACTACAGGTTTTCTGAGGGTTCATTTCCCTGCTTATATTTGGGTGCTCCTATATGTCCAAGCAGTACTATAGGAGCCACTCACGTAGAATCCTTAATTCAGAAAGTGCTAAAGAAGTTGGCCTTGTGGAAATGTGCTTAATTTACTCTCAAAGGGTGGTAGACTTGTTTTATTAAAATGTGTTGTCCACTATTCCTATACACTTGTTAACTGTGCTTGATACACCTCATAGTGTCATACACAAGTTAAATCAGATTTTTGCAGACTTTATATAGGGCAATAAGGAGGGGAAGAAGAAAAAGAAATAGGTGGCATGGGATACTATTTGTTAGCCTACGGATGAAGGCATGGTCTTGGTATAAGGAAGTTGCAAGACATTGAGAAAGCTCTTCATATGAAATTTGTTTGGCAATTTTTGTATGGTAATTCTATTTGGGCTAATTTCTGCAAAGCCAATATAAAGCTCAATACCATCCTTTCTCCCTAAATCATATTTCTTATGAATCACACTTTTGGAATGCTTTAAAATCATTGATAAAGTCGGTGATTAGAGGGTCTGGATGATTCATAAATGAAGCTAAGATCTCATTCTGGCATGAAAATTGGTCATATCTAGGGATTCTTTGTGAATTATCAAGTGTCACAGATCCCTCTATGACTATAGCTTGAGTTTTTTCCGATATGGGAGGTAATTGGGAGTGTTGAGGATCCTCTGCCCTAATTTACGGCCTTCCATATGTAACCATTGACCCTCAATTATAGGAGCTTGTTTAACTCATTCTTTCCATTTATTTTGTAATAAATCTTTATGTGTAATTACGTTATACACTCTGTAATTGAATATATATATGCAAAACTCTCACCGCTCAAAAGTGTGGTGGTTTTTCCTAATATTCTCATGGTATCAAGAGCCTACCTGGATTAGCATCCCACGATCCTCAATGGCTGATTCCTCTCCCGATTCTTCTCCCACCCTCCTTCCCTTCAACACCATGATTCACATGGTTACCATCAAGCTCTCCTCCTCAAACTATCTTCTATGGAAGAGTCAACTCCTTCCCCTCCTTGAAAGCCAAGGTTTGCTGGGTCACGTGGATGGCACCCTTGTGTGCCACCTCTATTCGATCCCCCCACCTCTCAGACGCCAAACAACAAACACCTGGCGTGGAAAGCAACCGACCAACGCCTCCTTAGCCTTCTCCTCTCCTCCCTTACCGAGGAAGCAATGGTTGAAGCCGTTGGCCTCTCTACATCCCGTGAGGTCTGGACTGCCCTCGAAAACACCTTCAGCCACCGCTCCAAAGCCTGTGAACTTCGCCTCAAAGATGACCTCCAATTGATGAAACGCAGCACTCATTCAGTCACTGCCTATGCCCGTGCCTTCAAGACCTTGTGTGATCAACTACATGCAATCGGTCGTCCAGTTTGTTGAACTTAAAGTTTCAAGTTTTGTGTAATTATATATTTACACATGGATTTTGATGATAACAAATGAATTCAAAGAATGAAGGAGTCTCAAGCTCAAGTTGTCCACAAAATGGAGTCAAGCACATCAAGGAACCAAGCATGAGCAAGAAGTGAACAAGTTCACATTAAAGTCATAAAGTAATATTGTAAATCTCTTAAAAATTTGAAATTAGGATTAAGGCTCAAAAATTAATATTTTATCATAAATCATTAAAATATATTTTTCACATGTGCATGAATTTTTTGAAAATTAAATTTGAAAATTTTGAAAGATAATTGATTGTCATCTTTCACATGTGCATGACATGATTAAAGGTTTGAACTTTGAAAATATTAAAGATGATTGATTGTCATCTTTCACATGTGCATGTTTTATTTGAATATTTTCAAAAGTGATTGATGCTTTTCTTGACTTATGCAAAATGAAGATGTCTTTGTTTGAAAAATTTGAAAAGTAAAGTGTGCTCCTTTTGTCATATGCAAAAAGTAAAAGATTAGGTTTGAAATTTTTGAAAAGCAAAGTGTGCTCCTTTTGTCATATGCAAAAAGTAAAAGATTAGGTTTGATTTTTTTGAAAAGCAAAGTGTGCTCCTTTTGTCATATGCAAAAAGTAAAAAGATTAGGTTTGAATTTTTGAAAAGTGAATGATGATGTCTTTGACATGTGAATCTTTTTAAATTTGAATATGAAATCTCATATGCCTATAAATAGATCATTTGAGAGCTTCACATTCACAACACCAAGAGCATACAATATTCATTCAAAGCTTTCATTCTCTCTTCTCTAAGCATTGAGCCTTAACCCTTATTCATTTTGAGAGATATAGTTTGTGTTGTATTGTTCTTATTTCACTCATTGAGGAGTGTTTTCTGATATTCTACCCACTATCAATTCTTGTATCAGTAAAAGGGTGTGTATAACCCTTGTGCGTGTAGAAAGTGTTCTACACAGGGAATAGTTGAATCACCACGTGTGAGGTGATTGCAAGTGTAGAGGGTGTTCTACACGGATCCTTTGTAGCGGTGTTGTTCAAAGGTGTAATAGGTTTCTATCTCCACCTGAAGGAGGTTGAATAGTGAATTCGGGGATCCTCAAGGGGTAGCTTGAGGCGAGGACGTAGGCAGTGGGGCCGAACCTCGTTAACATACTGAGTTTGATTCTCTCTTACCCTTACTCTTTATATTTATTGCTATTTTATATTTTATTTATATTTTATATTATATATTTGATTTATAATTGTTATTTTCTTAAATGCAACTCAATTCACCCCCCTCTTGTGTTAGTCATCTGGGTAACAATTGGTATCAGAGCTAGTTGACCTGTACTGTTCATACAGGCAGATCACTCATGGGAACTCTCGCTTGTGACTGTGTCACCGAAGCAAGACTCTCCGACCATGGGTGACGGTGCACCGGTAGAGACGGTGGCCGGCTAATCTGGTAGGTACAATTGTTAGGTGACATAGGTGCAGCCTATGATCAGTAACACAGTTGATGGAACCGACAAAGTCCACTGGTTCCTTCGTGGTCTCGATCCCAATTTCTCCAACTTCTCCACTGCCCAGATGGCACAAACCCCCCTCCCCTGCTTCTCTGACCTTGTGTCTAAAGCAGAAAGTTTTGAAATTTTTCAAAAATCTCTAGAGACTTCGGCGTCCTCAGCTGCTACGTCTACTGCTACCTGGAGCTCTTCTCATCGTGGAGGTGGTTCTCGACAACAACGTGGCCATGGAAATGGCCACCGCAACGACTCCAGTCACGGATAGGGCCGTGCCAACACCATCCATGGTCGCCGTCCACCACGCTGCCAGATTTGCCGGCAGGAAGGCCACTATGTCGATCGGTGTAGGCATCAGTATTCTCGGCCTGAACCCACGGCACAACTTGCAGAGGCTTTGACCTCTTCATGCTCTTTGTCTGAAAGTGAGGCTTCTGATTGGTTCTTGGACACAGGGGCTTCGGCCCACATGACTCTAGCCCACTCCACTTTGGATCAGTCTTCCACCTACACGAGTAAGGATTGTGTAATTGTAGGGAATGATGTGTCCCTACCTATTACCCACACCGGTACAATTTCCCCTTTCCTAGATATTCAATTGTTAGATGTTTTGGTTGTTCCCCATCTAACTAAAAATCTTTTGTCCATTAGTAAATTAATGAATGATTTTCCTTTATCCGTTACATTTACTAATGATTTTTTCATTGTTCAAAATCGCCAAACGGGAAAGGTGGCAACCGGTAAACGTGATGGCGGCTTATATGTGCTAGAGCGTGGCAATTCCGCTTTTATTTCTGTCCTTAAAAATAAATCTCTTCATGCTTCGTATGATTTATGGCATGTTCATTTGGGTCATGTGAATCATTCTGTTATTTCTTTATTAAATAAAAAAGGACAGCTTTATCTTACCTCTTTGTTGCCATCTCCTAAACTATGCGATGCGTGCCAACTTGCAAAAAGTTATCGTTTGCCTTATTCTCGTAATGAAAATAGGTCTTCTAATGTGTTAGATCTTATTCACTGCAACATATGGGGTCATTCACCAGTAAAATCCAATTTGGGTTTTGTTTACTATGTTTTGTTTATCGATGATTATTCTCGCTTCACTTGGCTTTATCCATTGAAATTGAAATCTGACTTCTATGATACATTTATTCAATTTCAAAAATTTGTGGAAAATCAATATTCTGCTCGTATCAAAATTTTTCAAAGTGACGGTGGTGCAGAATTTAATAGCAACTGCTTTAAAGATCACCTTCATACCTCTGGCATTCATCATCAACTATCTTGTCCATATACTCCCGCCCAAAACAGTCACGCTGAACGAAAACACCGTCATGTGACTGAAACTGGTTTGGCTCTGATTTTCCACTCTCACACTTCTCCTCGCTTTTGGGTTGACGCCTTTAGCACTGCGGCTTACATCATCAACCGCTTGCCCACGCCACTTCTTGAAGGTAAGTCCCCTTTTGAGCTTCTATATGGTTCCCCTCCAAATTACGAAAATTTTCATCCATTTGGTTGTCATGTTTATCCATGTTTACGTGATTATATGCCTAATAAATTTTCCCCTTGTAGTATTCCTTACATCTTTGTGGGATACAACTCTTCTTATAAAGGGTTTCATTGTCTTGATCCCACTTCCTCTAGGCTATATATCATCCGCTATGCTCAGTTTGATGTGACCCATTTTTCCTCCCTGGATACCTCTCAGGCCCAACCATTATCCTCTCTCCAATTTTCAAATTTTCTGAAACCAAGTCTTCCTCTTACCGCCATACCCCCACCTTCCCCCGCGCCCCATTCCCGACACATTGCTTAATCCGGATCCCGTCCGTGTGTTCTTTGTACTGATCCCGTGGATAAGTCTTTGCAGGCCGATGATTCTCTTGTAGGTCCATATCTGCCGTCCTCAGATTCTGGCTCACCTTCTATTGCGCCCACTGAGCTGCCCGCTGCTGCTCCTGTTGCTGCCATTCCGATGAGTTCTCATCCTATGCTCACATGAGCCAAGGCTGGTATTTTCAAACCTCGCCACCCGGCGAATCTTGCCTTCTCGGGATCCTCTGGCCTTCTCTCTGCTCTTTTGGCATCCACTAAGCCTAAAGGGTTCAAATCTACTGCCAAGAATCTTGCTTGGCTTGCTGCCATGGATGAAAAAGTTCAAGCTCTACAAAATAATCGTACTTGGATCTTGGTCCCTCGCCCTGCCAATACCAACATTGTGGGCTCCAAATGGGTGTTTCAGACCAAATATTTGCCCGATGGATCTATCGAACGTCTCAAAGCCTGCCTCGTTGCCAAGGTATATACACAGGTACCTGGTCTTGACTACACGGATACTTTTAGCCCTGTCATCAAGGCTACCACTGTCCGTGTTGTCCTCTCTCTTGCTGTGACTAACCGATGGCCTCTCTACCAGCTTGATGTCAAAAATGCCTTCCTCAATGGTCATCTTACTGAACAAGTCTATATGGAACAACCTCTTGGGTACATCAATCCTCGCTTCCCTAATCATGTTTGTCAGTTGAAGAAAGCTCTTTATGGCCTCAAACAAGTACCTTGTGCTTAGTTTCAGCGATTCAGCTCTTTTCTCATTCACCTTGGTTTTTATTGCAGTCGTGCGGACACATCGCTCTTTGTCTTTCACAGGCAAGCTGACATTATTTATTTGTTGCTTTATGTTGATGAAATTATTATTACAGGCAACAACTCCTCTCTTCTTGATAGCTTCACTCGTAAGCTTCACTCTGAGTTCGCTACTAAGGATTTGGGTTCTCTCAGTTACTTCCTTGGTCTTGAAGCTACACCAACCACTGATGGTCTTTTTCTCAGTCAGCTGAAATATGCATTTGACATTCTCAATCATGCTCAATTACTTGACAACAAGCGGTTCACACTCCGATGGTTGTTTCCCAGCACCTGGCTTCTGATGGTTCTCTGTTTTCAGATCCTACTCTTTACCGATCTCTTCTTGGTGCTCTTCAGTATTTGACCATCACACGTCCCGATATTGCTCATGCTGTCAACTCTGTCAATCAGTTTCTACACTCTCTAATTGAAGACCACTTTCTTGCTGTCAAGCGCATTCTTAGCTATGTCAAGGGCACACTACATTTTGGCCTCTCTTTTCGTCCATCTGCTGCTCCTGGTACTTTAGTTGCTTACTCTAATGCTGACTGGGCGGGATGTCCTGACACTTTTCGCTCTACCTCTGGTTATTCCATTTACCTTGGTGACAATTTGGTTTCTTGGAGTGCCAATAAGCAACCTACCGTTTCTCGCTCCAGTTGTGAGTCTGAGTATCGTGCCCTTGCTCTCACTGCCGCAGAACTTCTTTGGCTCACGCATCTCCTTCGTGATCTCAAAGTTTCTTTTCCACAGCGGCCTCTCCTATTATGCGACAACAAAAGTGCCATTTTTTTGAGCTCCAATCCTGTTTCTCATAAGCGGGCCAAGCATGTTGAATTAAACTACCATTTTCTTCGCAAACTCGTCCTTGCTGGCAAACTTCGGACACAATATGTACCCTCACACTTGCAGATTGCTGATATCTTCACCAAAAGTGTACCTAGGCCTCTCTTTCAATTTTCCAGATCCAAGCTACCTGTCTGTTCCAATCCGACGCTTAGCTTGCAGGGGGTGTTGAGGATCCTCTGCCCTAATCTACGGCCTTCCATATGTAACCATTAACCCTCAATTATAGGAGCTTGTTTAGCTCATTCTTTCCATTTATTTTGTAATCAATCTTTATGTGTAATTACGTTATACACTCTGTAAATGAATATATATGAATATATATATATATATATGCAAAACTCTCACCACTCAAAAGTGTGGTGGTTTTTCCTAATATTCTCAGGGAGAAAACTCAGGAACTAGTGGGGAATCACATTTGTGAAGAGCTGAAGTCACAACATATTCAACTTTCCTCTAGCCCAGATATTCTTATATGGAGACCGGAGCATAATGGAAATTTTTGTACCTCTTCAACTTGGCATTCTAATCATGAACCTAAGGACAAACCACCGTGGGCCAAATGGATTTGGCATAGATTTCTTCCGACTAAAATATCTACGTTTATGTGGAAGGTATGTATAATGGTTTGCCTTTTGACCAGAATATAATGGAGCTGCATATTTCTATGGCCATTAAATGTGCATGTTGTAAGATGGTTAGTTGTGAATCTTTAAATCACTCACTACTTCTGGGAGAGATTCCAGCCTTTGCTTAAAATTATTTTAAGACAGTGCTAGGTCTAAAATTTGGGTCAACATGTAAATAGGGTGGTAAAATTCATCAATGGATATTCAAGGTTCAGACAGTCTCACATATTAATGTAGTGATTGGTATTCTTCTTTCTTTAATAAGTTGGTTCCTATGGTTATATAGATGTTAAGCTCGTATGGAGAGGATTGTTGAAACAAGAGAGCAAGTGGTTTATAAAGTCAAGAATTTGTTGACTCAAATTATCCACACAAAAACGAATAAGCCATTAATCAAATGCTTAGATCATGATGTGATTTTATAGCAACTAGGTCTAATGAAGATTCTTTTGCCGAGAAAGAATATTCAGATTTTGATGTGGATGTGCCCAGCACATGGTTTTAAGAAACTTATTGTAGATGGAAGTACGTAGTCTTGGTAATCTAGGCAGAAGCGGAGGTGGTGGTATTCTTCAAGATGCGGATGGCAAAATGATCTTTGCTTTTGTAAGGTTCCATGGTATAAACTCCAACAATATTGTTGAGATTAGAGCCCTCTCAAATGGTCTTAGATTATGTGCTTAGATGCATATTACTCACGTAGAGGTTGAATCTAATTCGAAACTTGTGGTTAATTTGTGGGAGAAAGATTGGTAAGTTCCTTGGCAGAGTCAGAGATATTGGAACGAGGCAAGATTGACAGTTGGATCAAGGTTGGTGAAGCTACGTCATACTTTTAGGGAAACAAATCACGTTTCCGACAAATTATTCAAAATAGACTCTAAAGGTATGGACTTCTTCTTTAATAATAAAAATAATCTTCCCAAGGACATTGTGGGACCTATTCGCATGGATCAAACAGGTTTCCACATAATTCGTTGTCAATAACAAGTATGTTACAGGTATTTCTTATCTTGATTTTTTGTGCATGTATCATGTTATCATGTTATTTTGGTTTTGTATTTATTAGAATTTTGATTTTAATATTTTGTATAATGGTTTGTAGTTTTGTTTTGGGTCTTTTTTTTTTTATATACTTGGGTTTTGATTATTTGTAACCCTCAAGCGTCTGGATGTCAGCATAATTTTCCTCCACCATAAGTTAGGATTATCAATAAAATTATAATATCGTCCTCTTCTTAAATATATATATATATATATATATTAAGTAGTACTATATAATTATTTATTGTTAAAATCCAATGTTGATTAATTACCTAATTAATTAATAGATTTAGTTAATAAGAAATGATGAATTAGAGCACCATTTAATTAGTTATATTTCAACAAATTTCAGTTCCAAAAGTATAAATGTGTAAATATATTTGTAGTCCGACAAGCAAGCTTTAAGTACAATAATTATTACTTGACAGTTTTAAATTAAAAAGCCGTTGTTTCATGTGTAACAATTTGAAAAAAAAAAAAAAGGAGTAATATTTAATTAGAGTTCATATTACAAAAAACTGGTCCATGTATGCAATGCTAGCGCTGGCTATACATGATTTTTTGTTTTAGCTTAAGGTTGACTTTTAGTTTGGGGGCCAACACAGACCCTAATTTAATTAAGTTACGTTTAGGGTACTAATTTCTAGATCAGCACATGAATTAATTAGCAGATTCCCACCCCCAACAAACTTAATTTCATTGAACTTACCTCCATACAGTACTACTTATCAACCCTAATTCCTATCTGTCATTGACTTTATCTATTTATTAGTATTTCAGCATTTTTTATAGTATTCTTAATTTCAAAATTTTAAAAATAAAAAAAAAATAAAAAATAAAATAAAAAAAGAGAAGAAGAATTTCAGCTAGCTAGCTAGATGAAGGCTTCCAGTACATGATCATTTGTCATCATGTGTTGGGTACATCAATAAATGAGTTTGCAAAATGCATATTTTTTTTAAATAGTAGATACAATATTTAAAATGTGTCATATCAACAAGTGTGACGTGAAAATTTAAAATGGAGAGTGTGATTACTAATTAAAAGGATTGACGAATATCTCAATTTGTCAACAAATTAGCAAAGTAGAAGAAACTAGATAATATATATTGCTCATCGGTCAACTACTACCGATCAAGTGCATGGTGTTAATTATTTCTTTCCTCTCATGATCTTCACCTAAATTGGATTGTACGCGTACATGATGAGTACTCGATCGGCTAGCTGCGCCCTCATAAATTCATGTTTTAGGCATAATAAGTATATTGCATGAATATTGTGATGTGTGAAGAAGGGGGAGAGAGAGAGAGAGATGCTATGTGATTGAACTTGTAATAAATAGTACATGTCACGTTATCCCGATCGATCACGCTGCATGCATGTTGGATCTGTGGGATTAATACATGAATTTCATAATAAGAATGTAAGTAAGATCAGAAGCATCAAGCAATTATGCAGATGGAGAGCGATGCATCCCCTAATGTTCAAGTAAAATAGCTTGGGAAGGAGCATGCATATTGATATGCATGGGAACACCTACAGCTAAACAATACAGATCAAACATGTTTAATTAGTTATAAGTGGTTCATGAATTAATGCCTCTCTCTCTCTCTCTCTCTCTCTCTCTCTCTCTCTCTCTGCATATATACATATAAACCCGGCCAGTACAATATATAAAGTTATAAGAAAATACCAGTACTACTGCAACATGATGATCAAGTAAATATTAATATACCCAAAAAAAAAAAAAAACCATTGCAACGACAAACTAGTGATCGGTACATTGTTTTGGTAATCGAAGTACTCTCGAATCATTGATCATATATTTTACAAAACCCCAAAAACATTTAATAAGAGATCATGGGAAATCAACTTGCACATTTAAAGGGTCTAGGATCAGGATGGGATCAACCTACACTCATTATATACCTTACCTAATTAATGAGCAAGCTGTCATGCATGCATAATCCACCAACCATCCCCATCATCCATGTAGATATAGCATGCATTAATTACACATGATTTAGATGATTATTAATTATTATTATTATTTTTATATGTGGTACTGTCACGAGCACAAGTTCTCAATTATATAATTCTTGATCACACTGATATCTAGGCTCAAACGTCGTCCCTGCAGCTTGTCATTATTTTCTATTTTCTAGCATGATTGGATAGGATATTATGAAGAAAAAGAAAGTGTTGTTCCGATTAATGTCCAGGTAGTGTAGCCAGAATTTCAAAATTAATGACCATTATTACAAGGTTGAGAACATGATGGGCAGATGGAGTGTTACAGTACTATATATAACATATAATAATTGGGTACGAAATTAAGCAGGCATTTGGTACCACGGAAAACCAGATCTGGCAATTCATTTTAAAGGAACAGGTGTTCCATCCAGGAGCGAGAGAAGCACATGGAATTTCTAAGAGAGTTAAAAGACATGTTTCAGAATTTTCCAACATGACACTCAGAATATCAGTTGGCTGTGGCTTTTTATGCATTATAAAACTCATAGCACATACAACATGTCTAATCTCGCCCAATGACATTGAATCCACGGTTGCAAACTGGCTGACTTTGTATAGATTGAAATCAAGTTAGCCCCGAACCAAATTCCAGAGACCAAAAGCTGGCCCAAGTTGGCCACAAATTTGCACTATAAAAACTTAAAAAGTCTACACGTCCACATGCTTTTTTCTTAGTAAAAATACACTTGTTTTGCCTCTTCTTCTAATGTAAAGTGAATGCGCAATAATATAATACACAAATTCTAGGAAGGTACAAGGGATGAAACTGATAAGGCATGACTCATACATGACACGATATACTTCCACCAAAAAGCTATCATCTTGATATCTAGGTGGCATGCCCAATATATCCATCCCTCTTGGTAGGTCATGAGAGTAATTATAGACCTTAATTTTCTTCATACTAGAACTAGAAGCCTAGTAATTCCTCCATCTCGTTGCCATTGTTATTCTATTCTCAAATGGTCTCATCCATTTGCACATTTAAAACTGAACACAACGTATGAGAAAATCTAAATTCTGATTTCACACGTCTCCCCATTCTTCCTCTCTAAAATCTTCTAAGCCTATCCCTCAATCAATACCAGCAGAGGCTTCAGGCTAAGAGGCTTATAATAGGCAAAACTGCTTTCATATTCCCCCAACAGAAGACCAAGTCCACAATATTCAATCCTCCTACTTGCAGGATTGCAAATTCTGTAGCCCAGGTAGATTGGCAATATTCCAACACCCTAATTTCTCACTGAACTGTAGTCTGTAGAGATCCTGATGGCCTAGGTTAAGATAAAACATAAAGTAGTAGGTGAAGACTCACAGCAATGCTCTAGTTCGTGATCGTATTTGACAGAATCCAACTGATCCATGTCTACTATAAACAATTTCCATAAGCCAACAGAACTCCAACATGTATATTGTATGAGAAATCATTATAATGAAAAGTTGTAACAACAACTTAGCATATGAATTATTGTGATTTTTCAAGAAAAACTATGTTTGCTCAAAAATATCTTACAAAGCTACAGAAAATTATTTTTGATAAACAGCGTACAGCTAAATATTCAGTAAATTAAATCAAAACAGATATTACCTATTCAACGAAATATTCAAACTAAACAGAAACCACAGGATACAGCTCCTATTAATTCTATACACCTTTTAAATTCTAGAAGAGGCTTCAAGTCAAATTGAGTCATCAGATTCATCAGAGTCGCTTCTGTCAGGCTCCCCAGCATTAGTTCCAGCTTCTAGGGCATCAGTCTTTGCAGCAGGCGCAGGCGCAGGTTTTTTACTCACAGTACGAACATTTCCTTCTCCATCTTCTTCTTGTTCAGCAACTTCAGCATGTGAATCATTTAATCAAGGAATAATCAAATCAATGCACAAAAAACAGTGGAAGTCTTTGGATCACCACAGCTGCCAATCCAACTGTGTTACATTAGCAACTTTGACTTATCATATGTTTCACAACAAGGAAAACCTCAATTCACACATGATTTCAATTGAAACAATAATGTAATAAATGCCTTATACTAACACAGCTTAGAGACACGTTAAATCGGAGGGTGAACCAAAGATACAAAAGCATCATAACAAAATTCCAATTGAATTAACAAATATCTATTTTCACCCTCCATGTGTCTCTGAATTCAAATCAAACACTGCAGTCATTAGTGCAACTGCTCCCCCAATCATCCACTTGAATCTTAAACCAACATTCGGAGCACATGCTACTTCCCTACTTGTAGAATTGTGCAGCAGGAAACATCAATCAAGTAAAAAGTACACAAATAACATCAATCAAGTGAAAAGCACGTAACATATAAGGATATCAGCATTATTGGCTGTTGCACCAGCGTTGATCTTCACTAGATCTTTCAAGACACGCTGTACAAGCTCAGGCTGGAGAACATAACAAAGTTGTGGTCAGTACAAACATGAAAGTGGAAAGGACAGTGGACGGAAAACTACACACTAACATCCTAAGAACCATAGACTTCACAAAAATTTACAATTTTTAATAGAGTCATGACTTCTAATTAGAAGAGATATTTCATATGTTTTTTTTTCATAAGTAGACATACACTGTATGCATAAATGCAAATTCTCAATTTTCAAACCCTTTCCTTCAATAAATGCTAATTTGCAATTACAAGATACCAAATGAAAAGAGCCATATTTCTCCCAGAAATGAACGTCCCTATGCCAACATGATAGCAGATTACACCCTCCCTCCCTCCCTCCTCCCCCTTTTTCACAATCTACATGTCATGTTTGTTAAGAAAACTTTGGAATGACTTATTTAATACATTTAGATCTGGCTCCCTGCGAAATCTCCGCTTTCGAGCATCCCTCATAGAAGGGGTGAGACCATGTCTGTACTCCACCATATCTGGAGCAGGATCACCTGCTTCTCTGACCATAATCATCTGGTACAAACCAGCAGATAATATCAAAGTATTAGAAATGTAGCAATCTTAAGATGAGATGAGATGAAATGAAAAATCTGTGAATAGTAGTGAAATAGTTTCGGAATAGTAGTGAAAGTTTGGGTTAATTTTATAAGGTTTTGGATTGATTAAAAATACTAGAGTTAAAATATTGTTAGAATATAATTTTTTAATATTATTTTTGTTTTAGGATTTGAAAAAGGTTGAATTGGTTTTAGTGTTTTGTTTGGAAGTTTGGAAAAATTGTAATGATTAGGTAATGATTAAATAAAAAAATTAAATATTTGAATTTTTTTCTTTGTTTCTTTTTTATTTTTAATGTTGGGGAACCTCTCCAAGGCCAGGGCCCTTCGAATCCACCCCTGCAAAGTAAACACCGGTCTCACACACCGCACCCTTGGAAGTTTCCCTATACGGAAGTTAAATATTTGAAATTGAAAAGTGTGTGTGTTTAAATGATATTTGGATGTTGGGTGAGATCAACCAAACGGAGCCTAAAGAACATTTTACCTGACTAATGTCTGCAGTCTTGATCAACACACTGTCATCATATGTTTTATATGATTCCACAACAGAAGGAAGATCCAGAAGAGATGCAGGGAAATGATCATTGGCAATGACGAATGTCCCGCTCTTCCCATCCTCTGCAACATAAGAAGTCTTAATTATACAATCAAACCAAGAAGGTAGGTCACAATTAACAACTCCCACAAAAATTTATTTACAAAACCCACTAAACAACATAGAAGATATAACTCTAAAGAAATCTCAATAGTGAATTGAAGAGCACAAACAAATAAGTGGATTTGACATGCCAATAGAGAAAAGGACCGCTACAAATATATATGTTGAAATTTGAGTAAATAACAATTGTTCCTACAAAGTAGCAGCTAAACTCAGCATATAAAGTTAAAGTTCAGTAAGGCAACTTCACTTCAATGGAAATAATTCCTTTAAGGGAAAAAGTTAAGAATAAATAAAACCAGAGAACCACAATTTTATAGACTTTGTTCCCACAGGATTTTTTTTCTTTTTCCGGGGTGGGGGTTGTTGGAGAAGTTAGTAAAAGGTAAGTAACTGAAAGAGGTTCAAAACATGAAATAGTTTTTCCCAGAACCAGCTATTGAACAACTAGCAACTATTAGGGATTCTCATTCTGAATCAAAAAAAGCTTGAACATCTTATTAGTAACAGATAGCAACAAGATAAACCGAAATTTTACACATAGAGCACTTAAGTACATAAATGGACCAATATAAAATCTAAAGCAGTCCTAACACGTTATATAATTCAAGATTTGGACAATTAGAAAAGCAAAGAAATTGTACATATACAAAATACTGGTCATGCCATTTTTAATCGCAAAGACATGCAATTAGAAACCCAAAAAAGGGTAATAACATTAGGTTTATCTTTTTCTTGATAAGCAAAGTAATCTTATAAGGCTTAGAGGGCGCAATTCAAGTACAAAGGATGATAAAATTAGATGCAATGGATTCTGCTTCCCTTTTTTCCAATCTTTCTTTCTCTTTCTCCCTTCATTAACTTATTTTGAGTGATGCTTGATCAAGAAGAGCACAGTCCTCACCAGAAAAGGACAAATCCAATGATTTGTCTTCAGAAGATGATGCATTCTCGCTTTCACTCAGAAGGCGGTCTAATCGTTCTGCAACAGATGGTGGAACTCTGAGTATGAACTGCTCTTCCATGTTACTACAAAATCAACACCAAATTTACGACTCAAAATAAAAAGGACTGTCAAAATATATCCCCCAAAAGCTGTAAACCATCATTTACCCATAAAAAGCTTTAAACTTTAGATTAAATTGAGCATTTCTTAATCCATAATTGCAAACCCAGATCTGATAAAAAAATAATAATAATTGCAAACCCAGATAGCAGTACTATACAAAGCAAGAGGATTTGCAAAAGGAATGTGGTAGACATACAAATATTGAAAATTTATAGGATTCTATGTAGAAAATAATTTCCCTTACCCACGCCCTGAATTTCCCAAATGAAACCATTAACAAAGAAAAAATGGGAAATCCCACAAAATTCTCTATATGTGAAAAGCACACATGCGTTACCTTTGAGGGGTTTTAGCTTCAGCTTCTTTGGAATGGGAGAGATGGGGATAAGAAAAGAAGAGAAAAGAGAAAAGAATGGGCAAAGGAGGAAGGAAGGGAAAGTAGGCACTTTTTCCCTAAATACGCTTATAGCATTAAAATTTGTTTAGGCAAGCATTAGGATTGGAACAGGCAAATGTAAATTCAAAATTTAGCAAATATCACATATTTTGGCTTTTGCCTAATCCTCTCAAAACCTATTTCCATATTAGATAATCCACTTATTAGTCAAAATAATAATAAAATATTATTAATTTTATTTTTTATTATTTTTTATCTAATTTATCTTTCTCATATTTTTCAATTCTAACGATCATATGTTAATTGATAATCAAATTATAATTAAATTATTGTTTAAAAAATCATATTTTCAATGATTATTTAATGCTAATTACTACAAATTTTTTATTAAACTCACCTAAAATTCCATATAAACATACTAGTAAATAATTACATCAATCCCACACTAGCAATAATGACATAATTCAACCACAACTCAAATTTCAAAACAACAACTTCCAGCTTAATGTCATCCAGTACAAGACTTTTTCTTTTTTATAAGTGCCATCCAGTACAATACTAGCCCATCAACATGTTCCACAAAACATACTAGCTTCACAAAACATATAAAGAGCAATCTGAAAGATGTACAGGCGCTCATGTGGTTATTTTGGCTACCCAATATCACAGCTTTAAATTTTGTACTCTGTAAGACAGGAGTAAATATTTTTTTTTCCTCTTAACATACTTGTAACATGGATAGCTGCTGATATTAGATTTCAATCACCCAAGACGCAAATCAATTTTGCTGGGAATGAAAGCAATTACACACGGAATTCCTTAATATCTTGCTTCAGAAATGAAAAGCTAACTGCTAAGTAGTAGATGTACTCTGCATGGCGATAGCAATATCATATTGGATTTCATCTAGTTCCCCTGTACATCTAACTCAAAATCCGTGCCCCCTCATGGAAAATAGGTTTTCATGTCATCCCCTGGGACGACGCCCCAGTGCTCCAATGAGAGTGCTCTTTCATTTTCAAGAAATCAACTCCAGGAAACAAATGCTTAACAGAACTTAGAAATGATAAAATCCTATTCATAAATAATACACATGAAAAGGTAACATACGTCAAGATTCTATTCAGCAAGGCAAAACAAGAAGCACAGACAAAGCAACACATCCTGAAGAACCACCAGCCCATGTTACACGGAGCATCAATAAGTGCAGTATAAAGAACCACATCAGCTTTCAACCCTGCCTGCTTAAACTCTCTAAATACCTCCATTGCCTCCCTGTACAAACCTCCTTTTGAGAACACATCGATCAATGTTGAATATGTTAACAAATTAGGATATACATGTTCTGCTTTCATCTCTGCAAATATTCTTCTGATTACACCATACTTCCCCTGCGTCCCATAACCGCCCAGGAGCATTATAAGTTACAAAATCCTTATTTATCCAACAACATACCCTTCGCTGGCATCTCCGACATAATCTCATATGCCAAATTCATCTGCCCCACTTTACAAACCGCATCCAACAGTGTATTGTACGTAAATAAATCCTGATCAATGCCTCTTTCCACCATCTCACTAAACAAAGTCCGAGCCTTCTCCCACAGTCCCACACTACTACAACCCGCAATAAGCGAATTATAGGTAATTCTATCGGGCTGCACCTTATTTCTCAACATCTCATCGAAATTCTCTAACGCCCTCTTAAACTCCATGCCCCCTTTTCCACACGCATCAATCACAATCTCAAGAACGTCCCTAGCAAGGTCAACTTTGCGTAACCTTCCAAGAGCGCTAATCATAGAACTCGCTATTTCCCTTGCTCATTCCTTCTCCTGTCTTTTCCGACAGAAAATCCGAACAAACCCCCCAACACATCGTAAACCAAAGCATTTTATACAATCCGCAATAAAAAGAAAATCTGTCACATACTTACCTTTAGCGCTTGATTCGAAACTCACGGGAGGACGTGGGTGGAGGACGGAGGCACTCAAGGGCAGACGGCTTTGAGTGGTGGTGCGTCGACTGGACGGAGGTACTCTAGGGCAGAGATCTGGAACAGATGGCTTGAGTTGCTTTCGTGCGACGGAAACGGGCTAAGTGATCTCAGATTTTGGGCTGGAAACGACGGGAGAGCAAAAGCTGTGGATGGAAACGATGGGGAAACAGAGATGCGGTTGCACGAGACGGAAAACGGAGAGAGAAGTGCGTAGGAAACCAAGAGAATCAGTTAAAAGACCCAACCGTCCAAAAGCTCTGGTACTCTTGGAAATTAATTTAGTTAAATTTTTTATTACAATTTTACTGTACTTCTAAATAAAATATAAAAAAAAATCAAATTTTTCACACTTCAAAATAAAAATTATATTAAAATATTATATTTTAACAATATTATAACTTTATCATATTTTTATTCTTTTCTGTCATTTTTCAAAACCCCAAAAACATTTTTAGTTATCATTCTTTCTATAATAATAAAATATTACTATTTTTTATTTATTTTTTAAGTATATTAAATCCAACAAATTAGCTTTATTTTCAGTATTTTTTAAAACAACTTATATATTAAAGTACATAAAAAAAAATACAAAGAATCAAAATAAATCAAATTATATAAGATTGACATCCTCCTCAAATTACCTTAACAAAACAATGTCTAAAGAAATATGTTTACATATACAAATAACCTATACAAATATATATCAAACATAAAACCCACTTGGAGAGAGAAATAATATAAAACCCATTTGGCTAAGCTACTATAGCTCATAATCAAATTTACACACTAATACCTAATCTAATGTGGAAATTTTAGTAGACATATTAGCTAAATTTTAGTTAAAGTTGGCATTTGTTTAGTTCAATTAAATGCTCTAAGGGGGAATGCCTTTTTTATGTGGATAATTGATATTTGTAATCATAGAGATGCAAGCACTGAACACAATTTTTTTAAAAAAGTGGGTAAATATGAATCTACATGAAAAAATTTAATTTTTTTAATGATATATTTCATTCTTTTTAAAATAAGTATACAATATTTATATAATCATGATTATATCTAATATTACTCATTTATATCGCTTATTTTGAATTTGATAATGGTCACCTATTAGCATTTGTGTGGCAAAGCATATTCATCAGGATGACCACAATACTCAAGCCACATGGATCCAAAGATTTCACGAACAATTAAATAGAAACCATATTTTTTAACAATTACATCGCGTGAGGTCTAATGGATTATGTAAAATACATGTACAAACCCACTTGGAACTTGTGATGATAGTTCAATTTCTTTGATTGGCATGGTGATGTTGCTATGGTTTCCTTCATTGGTATGGTGACGTTGCTATGATGATCATGCCATGTAAAATGTGGGATATGCATGTAGAATACTAGAATGCATAAAGTAGACACAATAAAACTAGTTCAAAAATAAAAGATTGCTTATTTCTTATACATATGTCCAAGATCTTGATCACAAGTAATGTGGAATTTATTATTCAACAAGAGGGCGAGGGATGAGAAATAGAAGGGACGAAGCGAAGATATTCCTTTGTTCGAGTGAAGTAGTGAGTAATATTACGCCAGACTCGTGCTATTTATGAATTTGTAAAAGCTAAAGAAAAGTTGTATTATCAAGTCGGTGTGTAAGCATGTCTAGTAGAGTGCTTACATGACATAATTTGATTTAAAAGATAAAAGTTAAAATTTGAATCATACAAATCATAGTTTACCATTTAAGTTATGTGAATAGTGTTCTCTACACATCGGCTTGAGATTAGAATAACTCAAAGGCTAATTTTTTATTTTCATAAATATAAAAACTAGACAACGCAGATTATTAACTTGTTTAATAAAAAAAATTAAGAAAATTCTTATTAATGCATTTTCAATGTTTTATTTATAAGTAGTATTTTATATTTTTAATTTAATTTTATATATCGCACTCTCTTCTCTTTCATATTTGTTATTAGTACTGATAAACAAATTATATTTTTAATTCAATTGAAAAATATTATAGATCATACTCTCTTCTCTTTCATATTTGTTTTGATGACGTGATATTATATATCAACAATTTTATTTTTTATTCAGAAAAAATTAATTTTTTAATAGTAGATTTCATATTTTTTTAAAATAATTACGCATCGTTTACACACTTTACAATTATATGTAGAACTATACTTATATTAATAATTATATTGATAAGAATTTAAGCAATGCGTATGGGATTAGGAACATAGCTTTATTTAGATATTCTCATCATAAAATTAAAGATAACATTATTAAAATAATAAATATGAAGTTTTTCGAATTTGTACAATTTTTAATATAAATTATATTGTTTATAATTGATTATTATTTATTATTTATAAGCAAATTTTCTATTAAACGAATTGAATTGAATTTAAGCTAGAGAGTGTACTTAGGATTTGTTAGACACTTGGAGTATTGTAAAATTCTATAAATAGTAATGAAATAATTTGTAAATAGTGGTGAAATAATTTAAATTAAGAAATTTTATTGAGTTTTGAGAAAAGAGAAAAAAAAATTTGAATAAGGGAAGGCTTAGGGAATGAGATGAAATAAAAAATCTGTAAATAGTAATGAAATGGTTTGAAGATGTTTTACTGAATTTTGAGAAATGAGAGAGAAAAAGTTGAATAAAAATATTATAAAATTAAAATATTGTTATAATATAAATTTTTAATATAATCATTATTTTGATATTTGAAAAAATTAAATTGTTTTTTATATTTTATTTGTAAATTTAGAAAAATTGTAATGATTAGATGAATAAGTTGAAGATTTAAAATTAAAATGTGTTTATATTGAAGTGATGTTTGAGAATGAAATTATCAAGAATTTCGGATAAGAGATGAGATGTGTTTCCAAACAATTCCTAAAAATATTATAAAGTTAACAAATTATTTGAATATAAGTTTTTAATATTATTTTTGTTTTAAAATTTGAAAAAGTTGTATTGTTTTTATGTTTTATTATAAAAATTATAAAAATTAAATAAAAAAGGAAAATTTTATAATTAAAATATATTTTCTATTGAAATAACATTTAAAAAGAAATTATGAAAATTCCTTGTCCAATCTCAAAAGTAATGCCCGGTTTAGTTAAAATATCAAATTGTTTAACTTATTTAATTCTTACAATTTTTTTAAATTTTTATATAAAATATAATAAATAATTTAAATTTTTAAAATTTTAAAATAAAATTAATATTAAAATTTTATATTATATAATAATATTTTATTTCATTTTCATGAAACAAAATATCTCATTAATAGCATTTCCTAACCATACGAGGCGTAGAAACATATGCCCTCCAAATAACCACAGGGACTCGAGCACAGCCGCCGAGTCCATTTTTAGCGCTATCTTGGCCGCTTCGCAGAGCCAAACCTCTCGCTTCGCTTAGCCCAAGGACTCGTCCGCCACACCAAGCCCTGCCGATTCGCTCTTTTTCAGGTCTCTCTCTTTCTCTCTCTGTGGGTATATACATACGTGTATATATATATGCGCGAAATAGTTATGGTTTAGGGTTCTATGTTATACCTTGATTTTTCAAGTTTGTTTCATGTCCCTCACAGTGAACTTATGAATTTCTTGGTTAATTCTCTTTTGCCTTTTATTTTCCAGTTTCGTCATAAATTTGAAATTGGTCAAAGGGGAAACTATTCTCTATAAATGAGGAGGAGGAGTTATACCCCATCACCACCTAGGGGTTATGGCGGGAGAGGACGGAGTCCCAGCCCCAGGAGTCGCTATGGCGGTCGTGGTAGGGATGCTCCTACTAGCCTTCTTGTTCGTAACCTTCGCCACGATTGTAGGTTTGTTTCCATTAACTATTATCTCTACCTTACTAAGTAATGCTCTTGTATAATTTAATTACTATGTTACCATTCCTCTTCAAGTTTAAGCTGATATGTTCAGTTTCCCGCTCTGCTAATTTTCTGTGATAGCTTTTTATTATTTGCATTTAGAAAGATAGTGAACCACTTGAGGAATGAGAATGGGATTTAATTGTAGAATAGTAATATTTTTTTTATGGGCAATGTAGAATGGTAATAAGCCAGTATGGGAATGGCTACGTAGTGATTATTTTTCTTGTGTATGATCTTGTGGCGTAGTAAGTGAGTAAATATGTGTAAGCCCAGTGGAACATGATTGTTCTAAGTGGGGCGGGCCACCCACCTTCAAATGGTGTTGGTCCTATGGATAGTGAATGGATTCGCTTCTGGAACTGTATGAGTACACAAGGTGGAGCACGGCCCACTTAAATTGGCATAGGTTGGTTGCTATTGTTGCAGTGTGGTTAAATACATTGCATGCCTCATCATTTATGAAGAACCAAGATCATTGGCTTATTATTTATATATCTACTGTCTTCATCGTTCTGTTGTAAGATGCCGCACCATTTCAGTATAAGCATGTAATTACTTATCAAAAAAATTATAAGCATGTAAAGCCTATTCCTCGGTAATGTTTTATGGTTTTTTTTTTGTTTTTTTTATAAACATATTTCTTAGAAGATGGGGGGTTGCTATGAAGTCTTGCTAAGACACTTTTTTGAGTGTTGGAGGTTACACATTAGATATTCTCTTAATGAAATGGGACGTTAGTTGAAGCTTGTATTTATTATATTATCCCAGAATCAAATGTGGTTGTGATGTTGTGATTGCGCATGTCTGCGACTGTTTATGACCAAAAGGATTTTTTATATATCCAAAAATCTAATGATATTCTGTTTTTTTTTTTTTTTACGTGCTTTTATGCAGGCCAGAGGACCTTCGTAGACCATTTGGGCAGTTTGGTCATCTTAAGGACATTTACTTGCCGAAGGATTATTATACTGGGTGAGCATATGTGAACTAGTTGTAGGAGTTGAGGTGTCCTTGTAACGTTAGATTTTCATAAGTTCTCATGGAATTTTGAAGTTAATTTTTTCCCTGGTTTGATGAAGTCAATGGGATGTTTACTAGCATTTTACTTAATCTTATTAGTTTTGGAAAAAAAATTTTAGTAGAATCATTGAACTTTTTCTTGGTTATTTGTTTTCAGCAACTTTTATGGGAAAAAAAACTCTCTCTGTATCTGTCTCTCTCTTTAATTATAGCAATGTTCTGTCTGCAGTTTCATTCCCAATCTTGGCCGAAAAGAGTTATAGATATAGAAATAATTCTCAAATTTCTATCCCTATCCAATGCTATATGTTTGGATAGAATAGAATATCTTAAAATTTATTTTGCGAAAGGTGGGCCACCATGCTAGGTTCCTTCTTTTAAGCTTTGTTGTTATGGGCATTTTTCTCTTGTTCTACTCTTTTCTTATCTCCAGTTGGGTGTGTTAATTGAAGTTCTTGAGATTTAACAGTGAAACTAAAGTTACGAAGACAACAATCAAGTAATTAGAGTTCTTTTGAAGATGATATTAATGGTAGTGAAGATTGGAAGGAAGTTGGGTTTGAACTCATTGTTGAAGATGTCTCAAGTCTTGTAGAATTTCAAGTCATCTTAAAACTGACACTTGCAAGGTCAGCAGCCAAGTGCTTGCTTTTTTGTCATGACCGTATACTGGCCATTATTTTGGACAATTTCATCAGTAAGATTTATGGTGCGCAAAGTACCTCTCAAAGTTTTGCCTTTCAGAATAGGTCATGTTTTGACACTGTTCTCTTTCCCTTTGTCGTGTCCATTTATTGTTTCAGGGAACCCCGTGGTTTTGGTTTTGTGCAATATGTAGATCCTGCTGATGCTGCTGATGCTAAATATCATATGGATGGTCAGATTCTTCTTGGTCGTGAGTTGACTGTTGTCTATGCTGAGGAGAACAGGAAGAAACCAGCTGATATGAGGGTAAGGGAGGGAGGGAGGTAAGTTTCCCCTTTCTGTTGGGATTCTTTTTTTCCTTTTTTGTAAATGATATATGGTTATAATATATTTTTCTAGTGAGTTTTTATAAAAACAAACTGGACTTTATAGTTGTTGAGATTTCACACAGTCTTGCCATAAAGATTTTTGTTAGAATGTTTGTACAGACAAGCCTTTCCTGAAATGACTGTAATTAAGAGTATGTTAGATCATAGAAGGAATATATGGATGCTGTTGACCAAAACTAGGGTCATCTAGGTTATCTTGTTAAAATGAAATAATTTGGTGCAATTTCTGGAGTTTTGGAAATGAGTATCCCTAAAGCTGTAGTGAGTCTTTTTAGAAACCCAATTGCCGGTGCATGCATTAAAATGGAATGTAGTCAATGGACTTGCTAGCTATGTAATGTGCAGTCTTTATGTGTATTTATGGCATATCTACTGCTGTCAGATTTGGAGGTTTGCCTTAATCTTTGAATATTGAATGATGACTGTTGTTCATGTTGGATGATTTGTCGAAAAGTTGAAATAAATGTGTCTATATGATTCTTATTATTTAATGCCAGGGAGTGTTGTCCTCTGATTTGATGTTCACTTCAAATCTCTATTTTCATTTCTTTTTTTTTTCAACCATTTATAAGAGTACAAATGTTGCAAAGCTGAGATCTTTTTACACAGCCTTTCGACCACTGGCCAAAGTGGACCCATTTATGTGTTACGTTTTTGTCTTAAAAAATTTATGTTACTTATTTTTTAAAAAATTTATGTGGTACTTCTTTTCAACTTCTCCCACCATAAATAGCTATCTGGCTAGACCAAAAATAAAGTCCACCTAAAAAGGAGACGAGCAAGAATGTGTGCAGGGCTGATTCTTAGCAAGACTATGGAGCTCGGAAATTGGGTCTCTCACAGGGCTACATGTGATCAGTTTATTTTAATTTTTTTATTTACTGACTATATAAAAGTGAGAAATGCCTGGGTACTACGGATTATTTTAGAATTGAGTTGAAAACTAATGAAGCAAGTTGCCTAGCCATTAATATCTTTACCCACCTTCGTTGAATTGGACATGCAGAGCACATAATCGGTGGGTACCACACATCATTGTTGGCACTATCGTAAATAATCTGAATAGTTTGTAATGGAATAATTATATGAAATTGTGTAGTACTCCAAGAACGTTTCTACCAGATAATCCTATCATTTCTTTTAAGTTGCATTTGCAAGTTCACATCTGACATTTTAAATACGGTAGGGCTCATGATATGCAACTTCTCATCTGACATTTTAAATACAGTAGGGCTCGATATCATGATCGAAGACGGTCACCCCCGTGTTATTCTCGCTCACCTAGATACTCTCGATCTCCATCTCCACGCCGTATGAGATCTCGGTCCCCAAGCCATGATAATTCCCCTCCCCCCAAACAAAGGTATGGAATGAAGCAAATCTCTATTTATTTTATTTTATTCCAATAACGTGGCATACATTGAGGTTTCTTATTTTAATGCAGATCTGTTTCACCCCGAGACAGAAGGTCCAGTCGAGAGAGGTCGTATACGCGCTCTCTGCCCTATAATGGCTCAGGGAGCCATAGTCAAAGTCCAGATAGGGGTGCGAACAGGAGCCAGAGCCAAAGGCGAAACCCTAACCATGAAAAATTCTCAGCGCAACCAAATGGAGATAGGTCTCCTAGTCAGTGAGCTACTCTGAAATAGACTACTGTTATGCTAGTTTTTTGTTGGATTTTGTTTATAACTTCCGACCATTTTATGTTGGTAGTTGTATCATTCTCATGAATTTGATCCAAATTCTGGTTCCGTTCGTAGACATTTTTTTTTTCAAAAAAAGTTACATCTGGTGATATACATAATAGTCTTAGTTGCTAGATGCTGTGCCATGTTAATGTTGAAACTTCAATAGAATGGAAGGCATACATTGAGGGATCCATGGATTAACTGCCATGAAAAAAGTAGTTTAATATTGCTGGGATGCTTATTGGCAGAGGCAGCTGTACTACCTGTCCCTTGACCCCTTACATCGGAGCAGTTGCCAGGGTCAGTTCACCCTAGATCTTATCAAGAAGAGTAAATGATTATCGAGAAGTGAGAGTATTGAAGTTATCGCCAGAATGTGGTTGCAGAGATTATTTTTTCTGTCATTGTGAGATATTTTAATTTCATTACCACGATAATGAAAATACACGAGGGAAAATACGAAAGGGGGTAGGGGGCCGGGGCTCCAACAACCACTTCAAATGGTTGATATGGCACGATAATTGGCGCCATGAATGTAGAATATGGCAGTACCTCTGCATCGTAGACCTAGATCTCCCACCATCCTTAGGAAAACTCTGGATTAATCATGTTCATGGGTGTCCATCTGTATGTCCTGACCATCTTTTTTCCAAATGTTTAATGCAGTGAAGGGAAGGCCTAATGCCTTGCCTGTCCAGCTTTCCAGATTTCTCCTGTTTTGCTTGGATAAGAAAGAGAGCTGAATGTGCCGTGACACTTGAGAGGACCTATTTTGATGGTAAAGTAAGCAATTGATTCCCCCAAACAAGCCTTTGTATGGCCTTGGATGTTGCTTGATACCACTTCTGATAGCAATGGAGATGAGAAAAAAGAAGTCTACAAAGAGGAAAGTTGTTGACGTTTGTTTCCACCGCGGAAGTGCTCTTTTCAACTAAGCAGCATCGAATCAATTCAATATGCCTTTTTCACACACACACACACACACAGTTTGTGGTTAATCCGTCTCCCTTTTTAGTCCAAGATTCTCCCACTTCCTCGTCCTTGTCGTGTCATTTTGGGCCCCATGTGTTTATTTGAAAAGTTGTATCACCTCACCGTGTTTCTTTTCTGTCCCAATTTTTGCAGCCAAAAGGGAAAAAAAAAAAAAAAAAATTTATATTCTTCGGTCCACCTCCACTAACTTCTTCAAAAAAAGCTTAATAGCGGGAAAGTGATTCGAAGTGTAATGTGAGGTGTTTTTGTGCATTTACATCCACGTCTGTATAACTGTCATCCATCCTAATACATTTTCATAAAATAAGTTCATACAAATTGTTATCACATCTTACTTGACATGTCTCTCAATTATGAGTAATGTTATATACAATAGTACAGTATGTAAATATTATGTAGTCATTTTAAAAAAAAAGTAAAATTCATTGTTAAAAGGTTAATTTTCTTTTCATATAAATTTTATATTTATTATTATTTTTTTAAAAGTAATTGCATAGCACTCTCTTTGAAACCCTATATCACTTTGGATGCACAAAATAGTCCGCAGCCTCATCGAACTGGTCGAAACGAGACTGTCTAAAACCAATGGATCACGGACGGGCTTGTAAACTTGTCCAACTGGCCGAGACTGTCTAATGGATCACAGACGGGCTCGAAATCTCATGGTGCAAGCTACAGTTTCGTAACTTAAGTCTTAAGAAACTGAAAGCTCACCAGTCGCTTACAATTCTAGGATGGGAGAAACCTGATCGATGGATCGACCTATCACAAACAACATTGTATAAAGGGGTCCCTATATCTATTAATTATTTTGTCCACGATTTTTTTTTGTTCTGTACAAAGGGAATCATGAATGTATAAAGTTTTTTATAGAACTTATTTCATATGTATATATATATATATCTTTCTCTCAGAGATTTTATCTTAATAAGTAGGATTGACATTATTTATTAGAACCCACTTCAAAAACCTATAGATAATAATCTACCAATATACTATTGTATAAAACTTTGTTCCTATGAAGTCTTAAAAAATCTTATCATATTTTTATTAACAAAAATTTTACGTCCTCTCTTTTGTACATTTTACTAATGTGATTGGTTGTGTTATTTTTTTTTTTATATAAAACAACTGTTTTTAATCACATCAGTAGAGTATATAAGGAGTATACAAAAGTGACTATATGTAATAAAATTCTTTTATTAAATGAAAACAAGTGTTTTAAAAGCACTCCTCTATATTGCTTACAGAGTATTCGGATTCCTATCAATGGCAAATATTTTCGATCAATTTTTAGGATGACTTTTTATTTATCTTCTAATTGCCAACCTATCAAAAACCGTTCCCACGAGGCCTGGACTTTTCAGCTCCTCTTCTTTCGTTTTCAAGCTCACAAAAGACATTTGGAGGGAAAATCCATATTTTCTTGTCTCTTTAATGGCTCTTATATATCACATTAATGAAAATATTAAAATATAATTGACCGAGCAAATTATCGATAATCCCGATATTTCATTTAAGATCAGAGAATCTATCTATACTTCTTTAATTTTAACTAATTATATATCTTTGCAGCAAAAAACACGAAGAAAAGAACAGTCAAACAAACAAGTAGTACGCTGTCTGGATACTGGATCTCCGATGGATGTATCACTCACTCGCTCGGTCTAAGATAGAAGCTGACATTACAGGTTTCTTCATATCTATAACCTTCGGTTTTATGTTGGGTCGGCTTTGTAACCTTATATTAGTATTGTAGTGCGTGTACTCTATTTGATGATTATATGATTGGGTTTGGTGGGGTAAAGTGTTGTAAGGATTTTTGCTTTCAGACGAGGGTTAGTAATGTATAGTTTGTTTTTGTGCTGTTCTGGCTTCCACAATAAATGTGAGGAATAGGTCTTTTTGCTGTGGGGCTTTGAAAATATTTCAAGGTTCTTTCTTTAGATTCTCCTTGTTCTGAGCAGTTGGTTTTGTGTCTCGAGTGTGTAAGTAACTATGTCGGGTTTTTGTGGGGTTTTGTTCTGTTAGTTCTTTGGAAGCGGCCTGGAGTATAGATATCTCAATCCCATCAGCTGGGCAAGTTGGATCAGGTATGCTCTTTCATTGTTTACTCTTGATTTTTTCATCTGGGTTCATTTTTTCTTCTTCATTTTTGGTTATTTGACCTGGCTTCACGGTGCCTTTCAATCTGATTTTTTCACGGGCCGGCGTGTGCTTGTTAAAATCTTTAGTCAACCTCCACCGTGGATGGAACTGACATAGAACTAACCATCGCTCCAGTGTGGAAGCCACCATGTGCAACGGCATTAAAAAATTTTCCTATCGAGTCTGGTATCACTTATTAAGGATTGTGGGTCTATAACAGTTAGTATTTATACATTTGGGAGTCAGTTTGTGAGGGTTCGGTATAAGATGATGCTGGTTCATTTTCTAAACGCAAAAGGTAAAGTTTGAGTGTAGGCGAAACAAGGTTATATAAACTGCTTGCTACAGTTGCTATTACTCGATTGCGGACTTGATCACGAATATTTTCAACGTTTTAAGAATGACATGTACCGATATTATTGAAATAAGGATGCTCTGACTTGGGTTATGAGTTTGGCTGAGCTCCAAGGTCCTGTATTTAGCTTGAAGCTCATTTCCTGCTATTTTTTTTCTTCGTCGGACATGGAGATTTTAGCCTTGAGGGCAGGTTAGTGCCTGTTAACATTTGAATGTAGAAAGCATGATGAATTGTTAAGGAGATACCCCTAATACCTTTTACATAAAAATTGGCTAAAAAATCGACATCTCTGCACATTAAGCTAGCGCGAGTACTGTTTCCCAAGTGCATAGTGCTAGAAAGGGCATGATTGTGATTGGAGAATGAGATTGATCTATACCTATGGTCTTGGTCGATGTCAGGTAAAAAGTTATATGGACCTGATCTGGCATATTAGGATTTGTGTTGCTCTATTTCTTTTCGCTTTTTTTTTATTTTTATTTATTTATTTATTTGGATTGATTTACTTTTTCAGCCTATTTGCACCCCTGGGTAACTGTGGTACCCTTCTTGATGGATGGCTGATATGTGCACATTTGATACATGTGGTTAACCATATAACATTAAGAGCAAAAATGACATAAGCACTTGACTGTATAATAGTTGTTGGCTTGATATGTTATGTGATTGTTTATTGGATCTTGTGGGTAAGTTTGATTGTTTATTGGATCTTGTGGGTAAGTTCTATTTAAAGCTTTATGGAGGTTCTATTTTTTGCTTGTTTAAAAGACATACATTAACCGCCAATAATCCTGTTTGTACATTCTAAAGGCCATTACAATCAAAGTTTTTATAATTTCTTATCCCTATATTATCCTTATGGTGTCAGTTTTTTATGAAGCTCGTTGGCTATTTTGAATCTATGATATGATTGCATATAACATTGGCTTGCTAGTTTTGGCAGTTTCTGGTTCATCTAATTGCAAAAGGCTCAGGAGTGGAGATCTAGGTTGACTTTTGTTTCTTGGACTGGATGATGCCCGAAAAATGGGTTCAGAGTCTGTTTCTACTCATTGTTGGCATTTTTACTCATGCATCAGGTAATTTGAGCCAGTTCTGGTCTCTTTTGCCACACTCGTTTTCATGTTCAAGGTCAAATGTGTCAATTAAACCATGCTCATAATCCAACCTTAAGCACAATCTGGATTTTGAATTGGGACCTTGTCTTTCTGGTAAGAATTATACATATCAACAGTCCAGATGGCTATCATCGAAGAACAAAATGATTTATTGTCACCTGGTTTGTCTATTTTCTTGATCTTTGATCATGCAAAATACCTTTCCCATTGCAATTCTTATGAATATAGTGCGTATTTTGTAAGTTATGATTGCAATCTATGATTAAAAAAGCAAAAAAAAAAAAATGTTCATTTGATGATTCAGAATGGAGTAGTTAAACCTACGTGACAAAAGTATTCTTGACTAATGTTTCAGGTAAAGGCTCAAAAGGTATGGCCTTTGGCTGTTGGAAGGTGGTCATAATAATTTTACATTTTATTGTTTAATTTTGCAAGTGCAGTAGTTGCAGAAGTAGAGGCATCTCAAAAAGGCTAGCAAAATTGCCAGATGTAAAAATAATATCTTTAATTGGTTCTTCACACTAATGGGCAGGGGCCATTCAGATCTAGGAGACAGTTTAATATGCTATCACATTATTGTCTTTCTTACTGATTGTTGGTTATCACTGAATCATAACTGTGAACCTATAGGTGCATTCGTGGGGATAAACATTGGTACTGATGTTTCCAATCTGCCGCCAACCTCAGATCTGGTTGCGATTCTCAAGGCCCATCAAATTTCTCATGTGCGCCTTTATGACGCTGATTCTCATATTCTGAAAGCCCTTTCTGCCAGTGGGATTGAAGTAATGGTTGGTGTCTTAAATGAGGAAATTTTAAGCATTGGAGAATCTGCCTCAGCAGCAGCAACCTGGATTAATAAAAATGTTGCAGCTTATTTGCCTTCAACCAATATTACGGCAATTGCCGTTGGCAGTGAGGTTCTTACCTCAATCCCAAATGCAGCCCCCGTCTTAGTTTCTGCCATGAATTACCTTCATAAAGCACTAGTCGCTGCAAACCTAAATTTTCAGGTCAAAGTTTCCACTCCCCAGTCCATGGATATAATCCCTAGATCTTTCCCTCCCTCCACCGCCACCTTCAATTCTTCATGGAACTCTACTATTTACCAACTCCTTCAGTTTTTGAAAAACACTAATTCCTATTACATGTTAAACGCCTATCCCTATTATGGATACACAAAAGGGGATGGCATTTTCCCAATTGATTATGCTCTTTTCCGACCACTTTCCTCAGTCAAGCAGATTGTTGACCCAAACACCCTTTTCCACTATGACAGCATGTTTGACGCCATGGTGGATGCTACCTATTATTCTATAGAAGCTTTTAATTTTTCTGGAATCCCTATTGTTGTGACAGAGACCGGCTGGCCATGGTTTGGGGGAGCAGATGAACCAGATGCCACTGTGGCAAATGCTCAGACCTTTGTTAATAATCTGATCAAGCGAGTTCTAAATAATTCAGGTCCCCCAAGTCAGCCAAGGATGCCCATTAACAGTTACATTTATGAGTTATTCAATGAAGATAAGAGGCCTGGGCCAGCATCAGAGGAAACCTGGGGTGTTCTTTTCGTGAATGGTTCTGCTGTTTATCCATTGCAACTGAGTACTTCTGACCGGATTACGGAAAATTCTTCTGTGGTTTTCTGTGTGGTAAAACCTGGTGCAGATTCTGATAAGTTGCAAGATGGCCTAAACTGGGCTTGTGGGCCCGGTCAAGCTAACTGCACTGCTATTCAATCAGGGCAGACATGCTATTACCCTGATACTCTTGAAAATCATGCTTCTTATGCTTACAATGATTATTATCAAAAGATGCGTAGCGTTGGTGGAACATGTGACTTTAGCGGTACAGCTATGACCACCACTAATGATCCAAGTACGTCCTTCTAACTTTGCTCCTTGTTATCTCTTGAGCTCATTGCATGCGTTTAGTTCTTTTTTTAAAATAAGTTTTGCAAGGCACGTAACTGACAATTCGTTTTCATCTGACTTTAGTACAGAGTCAATTAGTATTGCAGCTAAAGTTGACTCATAGTTGACAACCCTGGGGAAAGGAACTCCTGTTTCCCACATCATGTTGCCCTTTAATGGAATGGAAGGTCGTGGTTCTGAGAAATATTTAGGAAAGTTAATGCTTTATAGAAATTCATTCCTAACTAGTAGATGCTCATATGTGAAACATAGTATAGCACATAGAAGACAGAAGTGCAATCCTGATACTACTCAAGTCAATCAAAAACAGTTTCTTTCATTGATTTTTAAATTCTCAGTGAGTTCTTGTGCCATTAATACATGTTATCGCTTGTCATTTAAGTTGCTGCGATTCTGTCATAATTTAGTCAATGTAGTTGAGAAAGCATTTATGCATGTATCTAGGAACTCATTTCGATCCTGTTGCTGTATTGAAGTAAACTGGGTCTGCCATTATATAATGTAAAGGTTTTAATGACGCCTGTCAGCTTGAAGGTTATGTCTATCGGTGGCAATTCGTACAAACTTGGATACTAGACTCCTTGGGGGCTTTGCTGCCTCTTCCATCTTCTGTCCCCCTTCCATCTTCTGTTTCTTACATTATATCTTATTTGTGAATCTTTGTTGATGGGTATCATCATGCAGGTTCTGGATCATGTCACTTTGCAGGAAGGTGAGAATCTGAATTATTCACCCCAGAAGAAAACTAATTTAATATTTTTGTTATTGGCTCTAATATGTAATATTCTGAAACAGTTCTAATTCAAATACAAGTACTGGGGGACTTTCACCACCGGTAGCATTAGGACCGACAAATCCATTTGATGGGAGCTCGAGTTCAATGCACAGTCCCAGGCTTCAACATCTGATTTCTGCCGCATTTTTTGCTCTAGTGTTGCTTTGACTTCGAGATCCTTCCAGTTATCAGCCATCTCGAGTGTTAAAGCAGCACTGTAGGGATTGTAATGTAATGAAGTCGGAGGAAATGCAGTGTCAATGAAATGGTTGAAATCTTCTGTGCATCAGTCAACATCGTTTTTCCTCCTCCTCTTGTTTTTTTTTTTTGGTCTCTAGTTTTTCCTTTTTTCACCCCCCTTTGTTTCTTATCTGGCGGGGTGGCTTCTGCCATCTGGGTTCATTGTAACTTACACTTCTTAGGTAGCGGTGACCAGAAATTTTTGGACGACGTAAGTGCACCTCGATTTTGTTCGTTAACAATGAAATATTGAGCGTAGAAATGTCTCTCTTTTTTTTATTACTTGGTAATAGTCGATTGTTGATTGATGCAAACATTTGCTTCGGATATTGCAAGAGTAGATGGAAGTCCAAGGATTATAATAAGTTGCCTAAAAGATTATGCATTACTCTTTCGATCTTGCTTTTGAATGTAGCATTTTTTTGTCCTTTCTATTCATTCTGATTTGATTCATTATGTAAAAGCTCGGGTGTAGCAAGAGGAGGATTGGCCAAATTAACGTGTCATTTGATGGATGCGATCTAGGCAAACAAACTGAAATGGATTGAAAAGGGTCGATTCCCGGCCCTACATTGTTCAGTTGGGCTTGGTAAGGAAACTGGAAGTGATTCCTAATAGAAATAGGGGCCCAATTTAAATATTACCGTTGCTGCCTAGTTTGGTGGTCGTCCTTCGAGATGCAAGAAGCTGGATGGGAGATCTTGCATCACCCACCACTAAGTATATACGCTGCCATTTTCTCCTTGACAAAACTGATCCCGGCGTCGTTGGTGTCAACGCCGGGATCAGCTTTCTACTGCTAACACTTGTCTTGAATAAAGTTTAAAAAAAAAAAAAAACTTTGATTTGCGTAGTGCAGAACGAGGGCATGATGATGATATCAAGAGGTACATGATGATTTTTCTTGCCCAAGTTATTAGGAACAGTGCCATATTAATAATGCCTAAACATGATCATGAACTAGTCTCAGAGTGGACAAGGACAAGGCGATTGACTCTTGTAATTCTGATCATAGAGTGCATTTGAATAGCAGATGATCATATTCCTCTTTAACATCTTTATTCATGGACGGGTACTATAAACTCCCTTAGGTACTGCCATTTTTTTACAAAAAGGAAAATAGATGGTACGTATCTATAATTTTATTGATAAACCATTAATAATACCAGCTTGACAGTTACAACTGCGGTAATGCAAATTAAGCTAGCCCACTCAGCAACTAGCCAGATCGAATGTTAGAAAAATATGGCATGAAGGAGACATGCATGATAATCAATGGCGTCGGCGTGGGACATGAGCTATATATATATATGAAAAAACCATTTTAAAGATATAATGGTTAATAGGCCGGTTGCGGTCATAATTGTTTATTATGTGGAAAAGTCATGCATATCCAGCATGTAGCCGCGCGTTGAACATAGCCCACGATGGGCATGCAGAAGTGGACCTATTAATCCTTTATTTTATATATATATATATATATATATCTCACGGCCTTCTGTACTTTTCCCCCTCCCCCGGGCACGAGCTGCTGCTGCCTGCCCGCATGCATGCAGATCGATCGATCGATAACATGATGCGCGCTGAAGAAGAAGAAATAAAACACTGGTCTTTCTGATCACAAGTGCTTTGAGTACGACAGTACTACTGATTATATATATATATATATATATATGCACATTCAAAAAAAGATGCAATTTCAGTAATTCCCACTAATTTCCCCAAGAAGAGAGATTGTATCCCAACTTATACTTCGGATCTTTTTAATTTAAACTTGTATTGGTCCCTACTTTACACTATAAATTAATTATATATTTGGCAACAAAATATTTATATATTTGCAGATCTAGTACTTGACATTTCACGAGCTACCTAATCTTCTTGCTGGTTTGTCCTCCCATTAACGTGTATTAATTATATTATATTATATATATTTACAAACACTGTAGTCTTCAGAAGTACTGCCCCACCAATAGCCGTGGATCCATATGATTTAGCCTGATACTACTGCATGATGCTTCTGTCTCTCCACTACAATATTCTTTATTTCTTTCCCATCCCATCCCACGCCATGCCATTTTTAATTTGATCGAGAAAGCAAAATGACCCTTTTGATATCTTAGTCTCTAGCTCATGAATTTATATACATATCTATATATATATACACACCTAACTTAATTAATTAATCGTCAGCATGATGCATGCATGATGTGCATTCTGCCATGATCTCTACCCACCTTTCTGCAGTACTATTTCCATCTCCCAAAGAAGCAAATTAAACCACAAACGCACCTATCTCCTTCATTTCTCCTTTGAAAAACACTCTAGCTAGCCCTTGAAGATATCCCATTCGGCAATTAATCAAGCTATTTCCTTTTAGAGCGCAATAAAATTACTAAGAAAATGATCAATTCAGTGATGAGGACCATTCATGCATTTTGTGTACGTACTGGTCCCATTAACTCCCTAGGCCTCCATGCCCAGCTGGCTTCTTTGATTTCTTCTCCATCATTTCACTTTCTGCTTTGATTTTCCAGCTATCCAGTACTGTTTTTTTTTTTAATGATGTAGCGATCGATGATATTATATTAACATAAACTTACTTGATCGAGGAGCGTGTCTTGTCTATAATTACTATATTAACTGCATGCCCTTGACTTTGTTGGATTTAGTGTTAGAACCTCATAAAATTAATATAAGTACCTCAAAAGTAACGTGGCCAGTTAATTAATGTACATTAACTACTTCCACTTGATTTTCCTGATCATGAATTTCTTTCATCTCGATCGAATAGTAGTACTATTACTATATGCTCATAAACAAACAATAATTACCACATCACTATTCTAAAGATCGAGCATTAAAAAACACATTAATTTGAGAGAGATATATATATATATATATTTGTGCAACATGCCCCGATCGTACTTATTCGCTCGGATTGAATCCAGACTCAATCCGGATATCCAGATTGTTTGTTTATATTTTAGGATAAAATCCAGATCCGGATTATAACCGGATTCAATCCGGGTTTTGTAATATTTTATTTCAAAAAAAATGTCTAACTTTAAGAAAAAAATATAGCACTTTTAAAAATAAATTAAAAAAAAAAACCAGATGTATAATCCGGTTACGGATAATTAACCAGATTATAAAACCGGATCCGGTTACAAATCCAGGTTTTTCTAAACCGCCCGAATTCACCCGGATTTCGGATTTCCAAATCAGACCGAAAAAAATCCGGTCCTAATAAACACTCTTAATTCTGTAGGCATTTATCTCATCATGTACATGATGAATTAAGCTAACTTTAGTACTCCGCATATGCATTTAGAATGGCGGCATCATAACCATGCATGCTCTACCCCTACGTACGTATTCTTGAGACATTACAAGAAAAATTTTTACGATTAAAATTTTACTATCAAAATAATTATTTTTGTCAGAAATAATCGTTTTAATTATAAAATTTTGATAGTAAAAATCTGTTTCTAGATCAGCACTACCTATATTCTCAACATCAATTTGTAGACACACAAACCTGTCCAATAGTAAAACTTCTAGCTTATACGTGTGGAGAGATTAACCAATAGAGATCGATCTAGAACAAAGAATGTAGGCTAGCTAGGGGGCCGGTGGAGGGTACTGGGAATGCTACCAACCACTACTTCACTATCGAACAGTACCTATTTAGTGGGGGAAGAAAGACGAGAGAATATGAAAGGGATCTCCAGTCTATAACCATAACAGCACATGCATGTTCCATTAACATGACTAGAGTAATTCTAGGTCAAAAAGTACTTTAATTTATAAATTAACAAAAGTTAATCTAATGTCAATAGATCTAGCTAGAAACTCGTCCCTTTCAAGTTGGTTGGAGATAATGACTCATATATATTATTTAGTCAGTGCAGACCCTACATGCATGGAAATCATGCAAAGTTTTGAATTTCATTCGTTTGGATGCATTTTAGGTATTGAAACAAAATACTTCGATATGGTGTATTTTAAGTGTACCGTTTTAAGGTTAGTTATCTATATATATATATATTTTTATAAACATTGATAATTTATCAAATAAATACGTACATGTATGTATTTATACAATACCAGAGCTTATAAATTACTAATTGATCGAATATACGCTGAACCCATAGAAAAATAATATATATTACCAATTTCAGATATTTGAGTTGAGATCACACAAAATGATGATGATAATAATAATAATAATAATAATAATAATAAAATTAAAGAGCTATGAAAATATTAAAAAATAATAAGATCTAAAAATTAAGATAGAGAATTATGGGATATATTTAAATTAATTAAGTACTTATAAAAATTTAGAAAAATTCTATTAATTATAAACCAGTGTGGATAACACACATAACTAGTAAAATGCATGCTTACATGACATAATTTGATTTAGAAAATGAATTTTATTTTAAATCTGAATCTTACAATTAATCGAAGAATAACTAAAAATTAATGTAAGATTATATAATTTTCATCAAAGTAGAAATTTATAGAAATGCATTTAAATTTTAAAATTATAAATTAAGATGCCATCCAAATTAGAGCTAGAATTGATACAAAAATGCCATCCATAACAAAATGCAAATCTCGGAAATTAATCATGCCATTCAAGTGTGATATTTGTTAAAGATACGTTTTGTATTTTTTGCGACGAATTTAAGTGATGCAAAAAACTATTTTTCTTGTAGTATATGCATCATTTAAGTGTGATATATATGTGGTTTCTAGATATTTATGTTTATGATTAATTTTCTAACTAGCTATTTATGCATCATCATTTAAGCAATGGATTCTAGCGCAGCTATATATTTATTCAATCAACACTAAAAGAAAAACGAGTATTTGTGACAGATTATTTATAGAATGATTATTTACGATCAAAACAGACTCATTTTAACAAGAAATAATCGTTTTTGTAAGAAATAACTGGTTACAACTAAACAGTTTTCTTGTAATGCGAGGCAAATTAAAGGAATTTTATATACAAAAATAAGAGCACTTGTTAATTAATAGAGTAGCTTAATTTTCTAGCAAACTTACTAATCTCAAGGTACTGCAGCTAGCGATAATGTATAAACATTATCACACACACACTATATCCAATAATGAAAATGCTATGCTTGGGTGCTGCCCCAAGTTGACCGTCCGGGTTGACTGCTGGGCAAAATTTTTTTTTTTTTGTTTTACTTAGTGATTAAGGAAGTGATTTTAAATGTATTGGTGTATTTTTTTTTTTTTACTTAATGATTAAGAAAGTGATTAAAAAAATGTGAAATGAAAAATAAAAAAAAAAAAAAATTTTACACTGGGCGGTACGCCCAGCGATATGCTTGGGGCGGCACCCTAGCAGCGTCCATCCAATAAACGTGACAACATGCACGCACGCACACACACTATATATACACACACACACATATATATATATATATATATATACACACACACACTATTTTATCACAGTACTATAACTATTCATTTTCAATGGGGAAGATATATAAAGGATGATGTATGTAAAATTTAGAAATTTTAGTTAATAAGCATGTAGTACATGATGGGTCCATGCATCATGCATGAAGTTTTTGGTTCACCTAATTTCGAAGAATTTAAAATTTTTATATCCAATTGTTTTGTTGCAATTTACATGGATTTAAAATCAAATAAAAAATATTAAAATGTTTGGATGCATTCTAGAGACTAGGGGGTAAAAGGTGGGAAATTATGGGAGAGGAAAATGATAATATAACTCCAGTTCGATTAAAAAAAATCTCGTCTCATTATTATAATTTTTATATAAAATATAATAAATAATTTAATTTTTTTAAATTTTAAAATAATAATAATATTAAAATATAATATTTTATTCAACTTTTAACTTTTATCTTATTTCAATTACTCGTCCAAATCACACCTCAGTGTTACTCCAATAATGTTACTCTATTTTCTGACCACTTCAGTCAAAACCCGAGTTCTAATGTTAGAATATTCATTTTGTTTTGATTTTTATAAATAAAAATAAAAATGAAGTGGCAATCCTGCTCGGTCAGATGCTTAATTGTCTTCGACCAGAGTCACATGGCCGATCGAACACGACCATTTTCCTTTCCTTTGAACATTCTTTAGCTATTTTCGTTCAGAGAAACCAATCAATACGACTGCTTTAATTGAGACTTTTCATGCAAATTGCCAGTTGAGTTTTAAAGTAAAGTGGCATTGAAATGTGATAATTAAATATATATATTAATCCTTTTCTAGCCTTTTGAAATATTTTGTGATGAATATTAATAGAATTATCATCTTCTTACAATTTTTTTATTATTTTTTTAAATTTTCTTGTTTGTTAATGATTAGGAAAGTGAATATTACTCTTTTTTTTTTAATTTTTTTTAATAATTAAGAATGTTAAAAAATATTTAAAAAAATAATAAAAATTTTAAATATACTAAAAAAATAATAAATGAGTGATAAGTAGGTAATAAGTAGGTAGTCAATCATCGCACATTTGTAGTATATACTAAAAAATAATACAATTATTGGCAGTCACGATGTCAGAAACTTGAGGACCAGTACTGTTTACAATTACATGCCACCAAGCTTGTTGCCTGTTGGAGTTGGCGAATGGCGGTCCATTTATCTTAGCGAAAGAAACTTGGAAGGCTAGCTTGCTTGCTTGCTTTATTGGAAACCATACGCATCGCCTGCCCAACCTTCATCTTTGTCATTTCCAAGCTACTACAACTGCCACGGTAAATTACTACAAAAACGTTGGAGAGAGGGAGAGAGCGATGGGGAAGAGTATTTGTGGAGTAACAATGGAGGACTTGGTGAAGGCAGGCCTAGCGATTGAAGAGGCCAAGGAGTTTCAAAGGGTCCTTAACGAAGCAGTTTCTGGAGCCGAAAGGTCTGATCCAAGAAAGGTTTGGCGCGAGGTGGTGGCTCGGAGGTTGCTAAAGCCATGGCACCCGCATCGGCTGCACCAGCTGATCTACTACTCTGTCTATGCTGATTGGGATACCTCCACCAATGGCCCCCCTCCTTACTGGTTCCCTTCCCAGTATGATTTTAATTTACTATTTCATTTCTCTCCTTCTGTCTATCCTGCTCTACCTACTCCTCACTGTTTTCTGGCATTTCTTTATTTGTTGGTTTTGACTTTTGAGCAGTTTCATTTCCATTGCTGTTTCCGTTTTGGTCCTTTAATGCTTTCCCATTTATCTTCTTCCTAGTTACATGAGATCTTTTTCTGGTAGTTTTGCCTCGTTATTGTGAAAAGCTTTGAGAGCCATCATGGTACAAATATACTGTTTTTCGTCGTTTCAGTCAGCTCATGTTCATGGAGTCCATCGACGTATCATATGACATACAAATCTAACTAAAATGGATAACATATGACAGAGAGAGAGAGAGGGGGGGGGGGGGGGGGGGGGGGGGGGGGGGGGGGGGGGGGGGGGGGGGGGGGGGGGGGGGGGGGGGGGGGGGGGGGGGGGGGGTTGTGGAAGCAAAACCTGGAGGGCGCTAAATGATCTTGGTGGTGTTTGTACGAAAATTATAAAAATGACGTGTATGCTCTTGATTAGCCAAAGATGTTATACCGAAACAATATTAGCTTCCGACAGCTAGAACAGTACGTTATCAGTGGGAGTCGGCGTCTAGGTACCAGTATTTGATTGCGTTGTTTGATGTCAAATCAGATCTCCTCTAACGATGCTATAAGAACTGAGCTATTTGTCTGTGTTTCTTTCCATGTCCTCTGGCTCTGGATCAGCACTATCGGGACCCAGTAATGTTTATTAGATTCTCTGCAAGTGATAATTGCAGTGTAATGTAGGCGGCATTGACAGTGCTGCTGCTTTTAATTAAATTTAATATAATTGGTTATATGTGACGGTTGTATCAGTAGTTGCAGAAACTTCTCTGCACTCATCTTTGTTGCAGAACATCTAACTGAAAGGTCAATTCATTTTTTATTGTAATGACTCTGAGGTTTCTTTTTTTCTCTCTTCAAACATTTAATGCACTGGTTTCTGTTAAGTGATCCTTGGTCTCTTTGTTTCTTAGATATCAGTCTAAACATACAAACTTGGGACGTTTGATGGAAAATTATGGTTCAAAGCTATTAGGGACTTCATACAAGGATCCCATTACAAGTTTTAGCCAGTTTCAGAAGTTCTCCGTTCAGCATCCTGAGGTAAATATACTTTTTGTGCCTACATAGGTATGTATATGCCAAGTTTGATACGAAATAGTATTTCAAATTAGAGGAACCGAGGTTTGATTCCATCTCTGTACTTGTCAATGATTCCCAGGCTTACTGGTCCATTGTTTTAAAAGAGCTTTCAGTTTCGTTTCATGAGGCCCCAAAGTGCATTTTAGATACCAGTGACAAATCAAAACATGGGGGAACATGGTTGCCTGGTTCAGCTTTGAATATTGCAGAATGTTGTTTGCTACCAAGAAATCATCCAAGAAAAGAGGATAGTGATTTGGCTGTTGTGTGGAGGGATGAAGGCTCTGAAGATTCCCATATTAATCATATTACATTACAAGAGTTGCGACAGCAAGTAATGTATGCTCTCACGTTTATCCCCAATTATAGGGTGCTGCGACACACACGCACTCAGAGTGCAAATGAGATCTATCTAGGACATAAGAGGGGTTACTGCCTTGATCTCACAGAGCAAAATTCTTTTCAGATGTATTCTTTTTAAGGAATCAGATGCCAAGTTATTTTAGCACACTTTCCATCCCCAGTCTGTTGCATCTTTTGTAGTGGGCTATTCAAACGACTTTTGATACACTGGACCTTGAACTACTAAAAGATACAATTCCCACGTTTCTTTAAAATATGACTGTTAAAATTTTGTGTGAAATTCCACTTGTCCCAAAAGTTTATGTTGATAGGAATAGGTAGATTTAATCATTTATATTTGTATTAACACTCTCATTCACATGTGAGCCAGACTGTCTCTCAATGAGTGGCCCCAACACGTGAAATATTCAATTAAAATAGGATAAAATGTAGAGTCAGAGTTCAAACTCAGGATCTTTGGGCTGATACCATATGAAAGCACCACTTATTCTAAAAGTTTAAACTAATGGAAAGAGGTAGATTTAATTATTTGTATTATATTCTTAACACTTCCCCTCATGTGTGGGCCAAAATCTCCCTTAATAAGTGAGTCCAACACGTGAAATATTTAATTAAATGACGTAGACTGTAGAGTCAACGTTTGAACTCAGGATCTCTGTTTTGATACCATGTGAAATCATCACTTGTCCCAAAAACTTAAGTCGATGGGAATATGTAGATTTAATAATTTATATATGTATTAACACTCCCCCTCACGTGTGGGCTAAACTATCCCTCAATGAGTGGACCCAACACGTGAAATATTTAATTAAATGAGGTAAAATGTACAGTAAGGATTTGAATTCAGAATCCTTGCTTTGATACCATATGAAATCACTACTTCTATCAAAAGCTTAAACTAATGAGGAGAGGTGGATTTAATTATTTGTATTATATTCTTAACACTAGCTTAAACGGAACCCTCTCTTTCTATAAGAATAGGATGGTGTTGTGTTCAAGATTCTCCCAATGCTCCCAATAAAATAAAATAAAAGATGCTACCAATGCATGTGGAATTGACAAATAAAAACAGAGAATTCTCTGATAGTGCAGTTAAATCATTGGTGCACCTCCTAAATGGGAATGTTTCGTAATTTGCATACTTGAGCCAGCACAACAACACCAAACTTGTGCTTTGGGGTTGAAAGTTGTAACTAAGTACTTGTCTTATTTGTTTTTGGATGTAACAATCGAAATCCTTGTAATCGGTAGCTCTCTTCATGGTTGTACTTGGATCTAACCACAAAGTCTCTCCTGCCCCCTGATCATCTTCCTTTTTAACATTGTTGATGTGTTTACAATGTGATTCACAGGTTGGTGGCAAATGCACTACATGCAATATTTACAAACGGTGATGCAATTGCAATTGACATGCCAATGACAGTCAATGCAGTTATCATATATTTGGCGATTGTGCTAGCAGGATTTGTTGTTGTATCAATAGCTGACAGCTTTGCTGCAAAGGAAATTGCAACTCGTTTGCGTGTATCAAAAGCAAAGGGTATCTTCACTCAGGTGATAGTTCACTTCCATAAACCATTTGCTACATTAGAAATGTGGGATTTCCATGGGAAACGAATCTAGTTGGCCCCACATCTCTATTTCTTTTCCCCCAAAAAAACCCAGAAGAAGCAAAGAAAGGGAATTTGGGTTATGATGAGGACATGCAAAGTCATGTTAGTTTTACAGTGTCATTGCTAAATTGCCAATTGGCAAGGATATTTGTATGTTATTGGCTGCCTAGAAAATCCCTTAAATGAACTCAAAGGTGCAAAAATGCTGGTCTGACCATTCTGCCTTTCATATAGTTATCTAATTTGGATTCCTCATTTTACTTACCCAAAACATAATTTCCATTTCAACAGTGTCATTGTGTTTGAAGACTTCACTTTCTTAACATTCAGATGAAGATTGTTTCATCTGTGAGCCATTTGATTATTAGTTTGGCTCATTATAAATTTTGATTGTACTACATGTGTTCCTGCATTTAATGTTGTCATTTTTGGTTGTTTAAGTTTCTGTATACTGCCCAGATTATATCATTGTTGACTTTTTTGCTCCTTTACTTAAGTCCCACATGGGTGGGAAGTGAAACAGTAGTACATTTGCAAGCGTATATAAGGAGGCTTGGGTTCCTTAGTTTAAGTGCACCAGTCAAATGCTTAGCAAGTAACTTTTGACTCAAGTTAAATTCCTCTGTTGTCAATTTTTGTAAAATGGGAAGATGTGTGAGTTAAAGTTTTGCTAGTAGGGAAAGCTTTGTGAGTGTGTTTGGGGTGAGGAGAAAAATTGTGTGATTGTAATAATTTTTCACATAGTGGATTTTCTTCTCTGGGTTTGGTGGTTTTTCTCCTGTTTAGGAGTTTTCACATAAATATCTTTGTTGTTATTATTTCTCTATTTTTCTTGTTATGCTTGCAAATGGTAGATCCTAGGGGGGTGAAGTGGGGAGGTCCAAATTACCAACAATTGGTATCAGAGCCACTAGGTTCTTTTTGTGGGGTGGAACTTTGGTGTGGTAGTGTGGATACGTATAGTCTAAGGAGGTTCTATCTAATAGATTGAAAATTTTAAACGTGTCCATTGTGACCCTCCAATCTTTTCTAGGAACTTACTTAGTGAGGTACTATTCATTTCTACAGTAAATTATCAAAGCAATGTCAGGAAGTAGGGTTTCAAATCCTATCAGATTTGAGGTGGAGAAATTTGATGGGAGAATCAATTTTGGCTTGTGGCAAGCACAAGTCAAGGATATTTTGATTCAATCAGGATTACACAAGACGTTGAAGGGCAGACCAACCCCTGAAGTCAGCAGTGATACTAGCGACTGATGAAACTGCTAGTACAAGGAGCAAATTGGCAAGTGGCTCCAAATCAGTAAATGG
This sequence comes from Carya cathayensis, assembly GCA_011037825.1. NCBI lineage: Eukaryota > Viridiplantae > Streptophyta > Magnoliopsida > Fagales > Juglandaceae > Carya > Carya cathayensis. The sequence goes on from QGSO01000278.1 coordinate 762,868, forward strand.
ATATACGGGTATTGATGCTAATGTTGTGTCTCTCTCCATGGAAAAATGGACATTTATATCCTCATGGCATGTTGCTAATTCCCAAAGTTGTCATGATAGAGGATGTGTTAATGTTAGCGGGTCCACAAGTTTGCACACAGGCATCGTTTTGGCACTGATGCAGGGTGTGTGATGTAAATTCATGTCGATGGCTGATGAAATTTCAGGAAAGTCAAATGTGGAAGTTATACCATAATTTTCAGTAAGGTTGTTTTTCGACATGGGCCGAAGTGAAATGCTTGGAATTGGTTTATTCTGAGTGGGTATGCTTTTATGTGAAACATGATAGCAGAAACTATGAAGATCTTCATTGAGGTGGAGCTTGGCTATGAGACCAGTCAAAATTGCAAGGTGAAGATTGTTGACTTTTTTGCTCCTTTACTTAAGTCCCACATGGGTGGGAAGTGAAAGAGGAGCACATTTGCAAGCCTATATAAGGATGCTTGGGTTCCTTAGTTTAAGTGCACCAGTTAAATGCTTAACAAGTAACTTTTGACTCTAGTTAAATTCCTCTGTTGTCCATTTCTGTAAAATGGGAAGATGTGTGAGTTAAAGTTTTGATAGTGGGGAAAGCTTTGTGAGTGTGTTTGGGGTGAGGAGAAAAATTGTGTGATTGTAATAATTTTTCACATAGTGGATTTTTTTCTCCGAGTCTGGTGGTTTTTCTCCTGTTTAGGAGTTTCCATGTAAATATCTTGTGTTGTTATTATTTCTCTATTTTTCTTGTTATGCCTGTAAAGGGTAGATCCTAGGGGGGTGAATTTGGGAGGTCCAAATTACCAACAATCATATTAACGAGAGTGGATTACAGCTACTTTCCAATTGTTTTCAGAAGCACAACTCTAAGGCATAATCCAGGCCTAGTTCTATCTGGGCTTCTTCTATCTAACAAATCATTTAACCAATAATTGATGTTTATTTCAATATAAAGCCTCCTCTCTCCCTGGCCTAGTGGCAATCTTACGGAAAAATATTGGTTAGCTTTTGTGAGACTTGGTTAGCATATATTTTGTGATACCCCATTTTGATAAGTGGGTAGGTGGTGTATAGGATCCCATATTGTTTGGGAATGAGAAATTCTTACTCTTTATAATGGTTTTAATGGAGCTCCAATTGTATAATTGACTAATCCTTTTAGAGTATAGTCATGTGGTTTGGACCTTCCATTAGGGCAATGATGTTGGGAATATAGGGGGGGCAGATTGTGATACCTCATTTCAATAAGTGATAAGGACAGGCTGCAAGTGGTATATGAGATCTCACATTATTTGAGAAAGAGAAGTTCTAGCTCTTTATAATGTTTCAATGGAGTTCCAATTGTATCATTCATTAGTCTTTTTGGAGGGTAGGCCATGTGGTTTGGGTCTTCCACTGGGGCATTAAATATTTAGAGTTCCTCTGCATTTTCTCTTTTTTCATATTATTTAGTTGTATTATTCAAATGCCAAGTTTCCTGTGTTTATGATTTTAATCTGTCGGTTTCTGATCCAATCTTAGTTTTTCCTTCCCCAAGTAAAGTAGTACTTTTTAAGAGGCAAAAAACAAAAATGTTTCTTTGACAAGTAGTTACTTCTTGGAGAAACTTTTATTAGATAACTTCTATCTTATAGTACATCTGATGATTCTTGGACAAAATTAAGGTGAAAAAGTTGTGGAGCTCTGTAATATTTGTCATGGAATGTTCATGTGCTTTTCAAAATTGCTAATGCAACCTGTATATTGGGTCTCTTCCTAAAGGATTTGGGTTTGTAAAAACGAACATGAAGCCTATTACAATTTGGCTTCAGTTGTCATGGGCTGTCTTACTTGAGTACTAATTTAAATCTCGAACTATTTTTGATATGTTTCTGTTTATATATATGGTGCTCTTGTTTTTTAAAATTATTCCTGTATGGAAATTCCCATGCAGGATTTCATATTAAGAGGAGGTCGGAAGTTTCCTTTGTACAGGTAAATGCAACCATTCTATCATTATGATAGTCAATGCATCTTTCTTCTTTCTGAGAAAGTGGCAGAATTAAGGGAAAAATTTATGATGTAAATGCTGAACTCATCCCAACTGAGCCTCAGACAATCCTTTTTTTGTTTGGGCAATATGCAAAAGGCCATACTCAATATGCCAGTTTCCATTTGAGTTCTTTTAGCATGCATTTCTTTGAAGTGCTGTGCCTTTTAGAACTTACAGGGGATGGAAACTATTCCAAGTACATTAGTTTCGTTTTCTTTGCTCAAATTTATTCATGGCGTTAGTTGGAGACACAACATGTTTATAGGAGGATACCTTTGGCATGATAGTGGTTATCTGCTTTCTCCTTGCAGTCGAGTAGTAGAAGCTGATCCGATTATGGCTGTAGTGCTCCCTGTGATCGGGAAGGATGTAGGCACTCAGCTAAGAGAACAGGATTTGTTGTGGAAAGACTTTCTTTCTGGTGCCAGTCACCATCCAAGGTATGCTTACTGTAATGATGTAAGATTGGACCAACAAAACACTTGCTAACGGAAACAAATTTCTATTTTTATATCACATGCTAAGAATGTCCAACGAATTTATTAGAGTAATGGCATTCTCTTCCTGGCAGATCAACTAATAATATTCCAAGCTATCGACCTATAGAAACTGTGACCAATATTCTCTTCTCATCTGGAACCACAGGTAGAATACTATTCTAGCAAATATATATTAGCATGACTTTAAGATTCCTTTTATCATAATTGTTTAGCTCATTCATCAGTCTTCATCAGGAGAACCAAAAGCTATTCCATGGACACAACTTTCACCAATTCGAGGTGCTGCTGATGTTTGGGCTCACCTTGATGTTCAAGTTGGAGATGTTTTCTGCTGGCCCACAAATTTGGGATGGGTGATGGGACCAGCTTTACTTTATTCATGCTTTCTAACTGGTGCAACTCTTGCACTCTATCATGGATCACCTCTTGGCCGTGGCTTTGGAAAATTCGTTCAGGTGATGGGTGCTATAGAATTACGACCCAAATTAGGGGAGCCAGCAGGTGCATGGGAATAAAATAAAACCAAGGCCAATAGGCTTGTAGGAGGGCCAATTCTAATTCTTAATCAATATATCCTCAGAAGAGAAACTCCCAAAGCCCACTAGAGATCTTATGAAAGACTATGATTGCTTAAAATGGTTTAGCATTTTTAGTTAGTGGTGGAAATTAGACAAACTTTTTCCCAGGCTTTCTTGAAGATGAACTACTTAGATGAAGTTGTACTATGATAATTAATTACAAAAAAAGATTTACATGATGCTCCAGGAATAACAAAACTTCTGCATACAACTATATAGAAGTCAGACTGTAGCAATTGTATGTTTTGCACTAGTGTTAGAACTCTCCATCCAAAATATCAACTAATTTTTCTGTAACTTCTGTTCAGGATGCAGGAGTGACTGTTTTGGGTACAGTTCCTAGCTTAGTAAAATCTTGGAGGAGTACACAGTGTATGAAAGGCCTAGATTGGACAAGGATAAAGTAATGTCTTTGCATTTTAGAAAAACCCTGTTGTATTTAACTAAAGAATAATAACTTAGGTATGTGCATTTACAGATTATTTGCATCCACTGGGGAAGCATCCAATGTTGATGATGACCAATGGCTCTCTTCAAGAGCTTATTACAAACCCGTTATGGAATGTTGTGGCGGCACAGAACTTGCATCATGTTACATCCAAGGAAGTCCATTGCAGCCGCAAGTTTTTGGAGCCTTTAGCACAGCATCACTGACAACAGGCTTTGTTATCCTTGATGAATATGGGATACCATATGTAAGCATATTTTCTGGATCATTTGTAGTTATGGTTCATTTTCTTTTGCTGCTGTTGCAATCATCTGACTGTCACCAGATCAGACCATCCCAGTACTTGGTTGTGCTCTGCTCTTGCAGTGACTGTTGATGAGCAATTTCTGAGCAATTGCAACAGTTCTTGTGGCAATGAAAAAGGAATGTGGGGTCGTGAAAGCAAATGACTGATATTTATAAGTTCATTTTGTATGGACATGGCTGATCTCTTTGACCTATATGACAGCCAGATGATCAAGCTTGTGCTGGTGAAGTGGGTTTATTCCCCATAAACATGGGAGCAACTGATAGACTGCTTAATGCTGATCATGATGAAATTTACTTCAAGGGCATGCCAATGTATAAAGGAATGGTATGTGTATACCTGCTTATGTTTGAATACTTGCATAATCACCTCTTTGTATGCCTTATCATAATATCATTTATAACTTTTTTTAACCTACAGGCAGGACGATATTCTTTTGAAAATATTAGTTATTTCTTCCCCATAAAAGCAGCATGAATAGTGTCCTTAAATGACTAGGGACAAATCACCGGACTGAAAGATGCAGTTCCCTTTCATGACTCTTGGACAGCTAACTGGTTAATAGCTATCTTGAGATTGGGTGCATAGGTTTTGGGTCCTGATTCGAAATTGATTGTGACCCTAATTTTTTTTTTAATAAAGTTCAAGTGTGCTATCTCACCCATATAGCAATTGCTGAAATGGAAAGATGTTGGTACTCGCTAGTTCTTATGATGCATAGCTTTATCATTTACAACAGTTATCTGCATAACTTAAAATTTGTACGTCAGAATTTCTATTATTTTTTCTTTATGGTTTTTTATCCATTTCCCATAATTGACAGCACATATAGAAGTGTAAGATATTCTGCTTGGTGAGTATAAGATATGACTCAAGGGTGACTAATATCGTATTATAATTTGATATATGCATTGTCAGCGCCTCAGGAGACATGGAGACATTGTTGAGAGAACTGTTGGAGGCTATATGATAGTACAGGGTAGGGTTGATGACACCATGAATCTTGGAGGCATTAAGGTACGCCATTCACCATATTCTTCAATTTCATCGTTTGACGTTGACCCTGCTATATGCTGTGGACTAACTGGAGGAAGACAAGGTGTCTTGAACTTTTATGAATTATGGGTTTCTTTAAAGTCAACTGGATGGGAAGTCTCAACTTTAAAATCTTGCCAAATAAGCTTTCGACACGTGATGCAATTAAGCATACTTAAATTGGCTTCACCAGAAAGACTCATCAGTTTCCTTTTAATTGGTAGAATAATTTTTTGATATTGGAACTTTGAATGTTCTTGATACGCAGACAAGTTCCATTGAAATTGAGCGTGTTTGTGACCGTGCTGATGAAAGCATCTTGGAGACTGCCGCAATCAGCATTGCACCAGTAAATGGTGGTCCAGAACAATTGGTCGTATTTGTAGTATTGAAGAAAGGGTTTAATATTGAACCGGAACAGCTGAAGAGAATATTCTCAAGGGCCATTCAAAGAAACCTCAACCCTTTGTTTAAGGTTTGATCATCGGGCTATTCTATTCCTTTCCCTTTCAATCAGTGTTACCATCACCTGATTTTTTTGGAGCTTAGCTTCATATTTGTTAAAAGAGATTCAAAATTTATCCATCTAAAAATGTTTATACAAACACAAAATGGAGTCACTTTTGCAAATTATAACAGAACTGTGAATGTAATGATAGACTCATGCTAGATGCTGAAAAAGTTTCATCAGCTTATTTCAAATAGTATGTGGAACAGATGGAAATAATTTCCCTTTTCAAATCCGTGGTGGTTTCTGTGAATCAGACTACTTTACTTTGTACATCGTTGGTCCAATTTCTCCTTTTTTTACTGATTAACAGGTGAACAATGTGAAGATTGTTCCAGAGTTCCCCAGAACCGCTTCAAACAAGTTATTGAGAAGGGTCCTGAGGGACCAAATAAAGCATGAGTTTTCAGTTCGGAGTAGAATTTAGTGGCACATCCGTCCATTGTTGGTGCATCATCAAATTTCAAGAATCCATCAACTTGAAGTGCATACTGAGATGCTTGAAGTACTGAAGTACGTAAATAGAATAAGAAGAAATGTTTGAGAAACGTGAAACAAGCATGAATCCTTGGTTGATATATGTTTTGACATTACCAAATCGGGGCTCATTGATTTTGATTTTGAGGCATTTACTCCTTTAACTCTGATTATACCATAATATGTCTTAAGAGTTGCTGACTGTGAAGTGTGAGTAGCTTGCAATATAGCCCATTGGAAAATGATCAAAGGGCTTGTTGATGAAATAGAGTAAAGCTAACAATCAAGTCACTACAGTAGTCATGTCGTGTTAAATGCTTGGCCTTCTTTCAACCTTATATGGCAATCTTGCGGCTCGAAGCTGTCACTGATTGCATTTACCCTTAAGAGGCTGCTGCTGGTAGCTGCACATTTCGCATGGCTTATTTCAAGACATCCCACATAGTAATTATTGTGCATTGTATTGACAGTTTAATATAGTTTTTAGACAGATGAATGGGGTTGAAAAGGAACCTGCAGCAAAATCATGGCGCACGAATGGTGTTCCTAAGTTAGAGATCTCGGAAGTATGGGTTAGAAGTAAACATATAGTCGAACCTTATTTAATCCAGTAAGAGTTGTCTTTTTAGTTAGCTTTATAATGGCAAACTCAGACCTCTTCATGAATTCTAATCCTTCGTTCCCAAAAGCAAGCCACTATAATTTGTCCTTTCATTGGAAAATAACACCATTTCAATTTACAACGTCAATGCAACAAAGTGGATGTACATCCATCAGAAGCATTCTTGGGCAAGTGCATTTAACAATCCATTTATCAAGCAGCAACCTATCCTTTGCAATCTCGTGAGCCACAGAATCCGCCCTCCTTGGGATCCATCTGGATCAGATCCATATAGTTAACACTCATCACACACACACATATTGTTTCAAAATACAGACATGAGACTGCCAAAAGGCCCATGTCCTGATTGACATAACCCTTCAGCTTCTAAAATGAAGGTTTGGTATTCGAAACCCTCTTCCTTCAAAATCCAAAAATAAAAATAAAAAAGAAATACAGAGTTGAAATCAACTTCTAGGAACCATGTTCCAATTTTTGTGCAATCTACAGTAGTGGTCTTATTTCATAAAAACTATTTTGATTGCAATAGAACAACCGGATAACTTGTCGGAATAACTCATATTTTGCAAATTATTGTGTTCTTCCCATGACAAGCGTTCCTGAAGAAATGCCTGATATAATCTGAATTGTCAAGGTGTCCCGTACCTATTACTATTTTCTCTTCATAATATTTATCAATTATTAAGAGAAGAGTAATAATATCATTGATTTATTAAAAAATAAAATCGGCATTTTTTTTTCATAAAATGACACGATTTCATTGATTTATTGTAAAGTAGTTATATAAATATCATTATTCATTGAAAAAGAGAAATAGAGTCACAGCTGCATGAGACCACTTACCATGTCAAATGAATAACGTACAAGTTTCAAATAGACAAGTCACGCACAAATCATTTGTAGAAAAGTGATTCTTACTCAAAACGAAAATATTTTTTTTACAGTGGGATTTACTTTTTTATAAAGGAACTGCACATGAGTTCTATCTGGGGCTTAAACAAATCATTTCTCATGTCAAATATACAAAAGCCTGCCCATATTAGCTGCATTCAATTTCTTTTTGAATGTAATAGATACAGCAAAAGGCTATGGTTCTTTGTAGAATTTTCAAATATAGAGAGTAGAGAGTAAGATTTATACAGCATCTATAACTTCAATGAAAAGGTTTGTAGGACTCTAGAATATTAAAGAGTTTGTGCCACTTTGAGAAGGGACTCAAAAATAATGTACCACTCTCTAATGAGAGAGAAACTTTTGCACAAAGCTTCTTAAATAGATTCCTAGATAGGATAGAATAAAGGAAGGACACAAAAATGGAATACGATACACCAATTGTTCCAAAAATATATATAGATCTATATTCTTTGAAGCAAGGCCGAGAAGAATTTATGCCGGTCTTCAACTTTAAGCCAAAGGAGCTAGATCTCAACTTTCTTTATTGAGCATTTTCTATCTTCAAGCTAGTCATTATGCACTCCTCATCACCAAACTATAGTTAGTTGAGTAGAACCAATTAAAGATTATTCCGTGCATAGTTACAAAATGAGTTCTGTTACATATAGTTATTTTTCTATATTTTTTACGCACACCACGGATGTGATTGGTCAAAACAGTTATTTTATATTAAAAAAAGTGATGCAACCAATTACATTAGTGGAATGCACAAAGAATACACAAAAGTAACTGCATATTATAAAATTTTTGTTACATAATTAATACAAAATACCCATTCCTCTTCTAGTTTTTTCTCAACCTTTCACCCTAATAAAGAGACAACTTCACATCTTATCTTTCAATTTTCTCTACCATTTTTACATACACACGGATGAAAAAAATTAATATATGTCAAGTTTTATCATATGTTGATACTGAAAGAACACATCTCCTTATGAGAGACTTAAAAGTGACTTACGTGTCACACCCTTTTGAATATATTATATATATTTATTTTAATAATTTTATATTTATATTAAAAACTATGGGTAATTAAAATAAAGATACTACTCATTTAAAACCTAACAGTTACATTTCTTAATGGAAGAAAGTAACACTTAGAAAACAGTAAATAAGGGTCTTGGCCTATCTATATATAAAGGTCTGTGATTCTCCATCAATCACATTCATTAACGTAAATAAAGATAGGCTGAAAACTTCTACCCAATACTTTCCATATAGAAATTTGCGAGGGTTCACAATTCAGAAATAATCATTCTTGCAAATATTTGATCAATGATGGCTAGAGGTAAGTGTTCTAACGATTCTTTTATTATTAGATGTTCTCCCAAATCTTACAAGTACAAAAACAAAACTCAACTTTTAAGAAAGCTTAAAAAAAATAGTTTTAGATCGATGAATTCGATCTCATGTAGAGGCCGATTGAACTGGTCTATGAACTATATAAAAAATATATTAAGTTCTGAACCCATGACTGCAGAAAGGAACAAAATGTAAAATGTAATTCATATGAAATGTTCTAGTTGCATACTGACCTACAGATCATAATAATTCACCTTGGCAGACTCAGAGCCAAGAGTCTGTAACAGGTTGAATTTTGTTTACAAAAAACAAGGTGAAATTGCAAGGTCAAACGTTCTTTCAACTGGTGAGAAGGTCATGAATGACCAACCACCCTCACTTGGTCAATTTCTTCAACTCCTCCAACTTCACCACCAACATTGAACTTCAACAACTTCTTTGATTTGCAGATTTTCATCAGGTAGTACCATCCAATCCCAGCAACAGTCATTATTCCACTCACTAAATAAACAGTCTTGGTGGCAATAGCCATTATAACTATCAAAAACCCGGAGGGTATCAAGCACATCACCACCAGCCCTGGCAGCCTCAATGGAACCCTGTACGGTCTCTTCATCATTGGCAACTTCCTTCTCAGCCATATAAATGCAGCAAATTCTAACAACATGCTCAAAGAATACAAGAAATTGGCCGAGGATATGATATCTGTGAAATTGAAGTTTGAAACCCCTAGTGAAATCAAAGTGGTTAGCAAAATCCCAACATAAGGGGTGTTGAACCATTTAGATCTTAGACCGAAAAACATGGGCAAAGATCCTATATCAGCCATACCCAGAAGTTGGAAAGCACTGCTGCTTAGCTGTGCTTCGTATAGCCCAATTGCTGATAACACAGCACCAACTTCAAGAAAGATTTTCAACCATTTCCCTGCAATCATACCTGCAGCTTGGGCCATGAACCCAGCATCCCATTCGCTTTGGTCCACGGAAAGAGATCCAGTCACAGCCAAAAGTGGAAATAGATATGCCAAGCAAGTGAAGATCACCGAAACCAAAAGGGCTTTGGGGTAAGTTTTCCGGGGGTTTTCAACTTCTCCGGCTAGTGTACTGACACTGTCCCAGAAATTCAAGTTCCAGAAAAGGGTGTTGAAGAACAAGTTCCAATCTTTCTTAACACCCTTCTGCCCGATACTGATCCATCTATGAGGTTGAATCTTTGGGAGTGCAATCAATGACATCAATACGAAAGGCAAAAGTGAAACAACAGCAAGTACCACGGCGGCAAATCCAACAATTGTCAAACCAGTATAATTAAGAAACGAAAGGCCTAGAGTTGAGCCAAAGATGGCGAAGTACCTCGGAAGGCCAGATTCTAAAGCAGGGAGCAATCGCTTCATGTAGTCAATGCAAAGAACTGGGAAGGCAGCGACGTTGATGACACCACTAAGGAACTTGAACGTGCCCATGAGGGACCCCCAGAAAGGACCAAAGGCTCGCTCGGCCCAGATGACAAAGCCACCGTTGCCGGGAAAGGCTGTGGAGAGCTCAGCGGTGATAAGGGCCTCCGGAATACTCCAAATGAAGGGAAAGATGAGGAAACCGAGAATGGCGAAGAGGGGTCCTGCTGCTTGCACCGCCGGTTCCTCTCCATAAGGGCCACCGGCGACTTCAAAGTAGATGATAAAGATGAGAGGTATGAGAGTCAGCTTCTTGGGGTCTGTGCTTGTTGTTGTTGTTGTCGTTGTGGCTGTAGAGACAGGAAGTTCGTGAGGCATGTTTGGTGGTTTTGAGGAAGTAGTTTGCACGGTGGTTGTGGCTTCTCTTCTCTTTCTCTTCTGAGTGTTGCGTCCTGGAACTGAAACTGATGCAGTTTAGGTGGTGATTCTTTTTATAACCGTGAAGGCTTAAGCCAAACCGTTCCCGTAAGGGAATGCTAATCAAAGGTTGTATATTTATACACGGATTTACCCCTTTAAGATATTCTTGCTACAGCCATTAATAACTATATACGAAGAATTTGTTCTCTATATGTGTTATTCTCAATTATGTATGCACGCTATCTGGTGTAGAACTAGGAGATAGTGAAAGAGAGGCGCGCAAGGGACTCGGTATGCATTGATGCCATGGATGGATGCTAGATGGCCATTAAAATACTATGCATGTGTAAATTGTAATTTGTTGGCGGTTGTGTTAATGAGAATTAAAGAATAATTCTACTTATCAATCTTATAATTACATGCTTCAATTCATATTCGATTGGAAAATTCAATGTTACTAATAAACGAATCGAATTAAATTCAAATTTAACCGAACCAATCCGAGCAACTTATGGAGTGCTAATCTTATTTATTATAAACGAAGAGGGTTAATTTGTCTCTTATTATCATCACCATCATCTTATTTTAGAGTTAATCGTGACATGAAGCTCTAAGATCATATATTAGGAAAACATGAAAACTGATCAGGAACTGATATTTTGAACAAAGGCACTAAACCTTTATGTTAAATAATTGGAGATTTTATGCTGGTTACGGATTTGGATTCCTTCTTGATCTTCAGTCTTGTTAGTGGCAGTGCATGCATGGCCTATTAACATTCTAATTAATATGGAGGGGAAAGATCAAATCGCATCAAACTTAGCTTTTTCTTTTGTGAGCATTTTTCAGTCTTCATTCAAACACTCTTGATCAACTATAGTTTAGGGAAAGGAATTCCGGAGTGATATGATCAAGTATAGAATCAATGTGAAACATGATCATGCTAGCTAGTAAATTAATGTAGCTATGTATTTCTCGTGATCTCTTTTTCCTTTCCATTAGTTGACTACTTTATATTTACTAATTAAAGTAAATAAGGTTCGAGGAGCCAAGTGGGAAATTTAGGAGGAACCATTATCATATATATATATATATATATATATATATTCGTTTCTAAATATTGTGCTGTTCTTAAAGTACATTTCTGAAAAATATGTGCTCACAATAATCATAGTGTAAGTCAGTAGTGTAAGGTAGTATGTTCAGATACATGGTGTTGGATGTAGTATAATAAAATTAATGAAACTTATAATTAGAGCTCGTTTGGATTCAGAAAATGTTTCATCTCATCTCATCATTATAACTTTATCAAATTTTCACATAAAATATAATAAATAATGCAACTTTTTTGAATTCAAATTCAACTTTTTTAAATCTAATAATAATAATAATAATATTAAAAATTAATATTTTAATAATATTTTATTCAACTTTCAACTAAATTAGCCATCTCATCGCTAATCCGTATCTTTGAGAATCATTCAAATCAAACTTTAGCAAGTAGCAAAAAAATGGTTGCTTAATAAGTTAATAGCTGTTATTTAGTAAAAATGATAGTCCGAGAACATTGTGTTACATAAAAGTGCGTTTGCCGGGAGTCGAACCCGGGTCTATTGCTTGGAAGGCAATTATCCTAACCGTTGGACTACAAACGCCATTTTGATTGTTCACCTTATTATAAAAAAATAAACGCCGCGGCTGTGGGGTGTCGTTTGTGGGAAGAAGTTTCATTTATTTGCCTACTCTCCCTCTCTGTGAGGTGCAGCTATGGAGTCGCTTTCTCTGAGCCAAATAATCTCTGCAGGCCATCAAGGTTCCGAAAGGATAAGAAACCCAGCAAGCCCGATTCACCGAAGAAGAACTCACGCCCAAACTAGGCGTTTTCGCTTCAGTATCGTCTCCAAAAGGCTTGATTTCCAAGGTACATACTAACTTTGTATTCCATCATGTGAAAATAATTGAATTTTCACATTTTCAGGTCTTTGCTTATTGGCTATCCCCTAGTCCACCTCAAGCTACATGTTTAGTTCCTTTTATTTTCGGTTTTTTAAAATAGTAGGAACCAAAAAAAAAAAAATGTTGTTTCCTTTCGTTTAACTCGTCTAGTTCTTATTATCAAAAAGTTCCTCTAGTGTCGAGGATCTTATTCAAGGTTTTTATGGTTTAGTATATTTGGCAATAATATGTATATGGTTTGTTGAACAGTATATATATATTTTTTAAGTTTAAAGAATTGCATACAAAAAAAATGGGTCAGATCAAAATTTAAACTACCAATCGGCATCAATGGAGAAAAAATCTGCGTCAGTAAAATATCAATGATATGTTTATGGGTGTTTATATGTAGAGAAAAAAGAGATTAACTTTTTCATTTTTGAAGGAAATTGGGGATGCAACTTAAACAACTATCGTGATCATATTGGGCTGTGGCTATAGTATATCGGTAAATTTTTGAAGTGTATGAATGTTCGATTCATATTAAGCTAACCTGACTCACCTGAGTCGACTGTCTGTAAAGATATTTGAATTTGACTCTGTCAGATACATAATTTGTATTATGTAAGCTATGGAACTTAAACTTGTTATTGCCAATAATAACAATTCATGATTTCCAGTTTTATTTATATTTAATGGGGTGCTGTCCTATGTTCTAGATTTCTCATACTGGATAAGCAGCCCTTTTTAGGTAGTTGACAATATTATCATCAAGTATAGGGCACATTATTTGAGTCTGAGAGCATTAGTCTGTGTATTACCGTGGCACTAGGTTTATGTATTCTTCGTCGTTGTGTTTTGGCATCAGGTTGAAGTAATTTTTAGTCATTTAACTTTTGCATAAATTAATAAGCGTCTGCTCAGATTTTCAGGGCTATGCAAAACCTGCCCGTCTCTTGCCAGCCAAGGAAGTGAAAGTCTGCACAGATACCTCAACAGAAAAGATTTTTCCATCTTTCAAGGAGGATGGATCACAGTGTTTATTCAAGATCAAGTTAGGTACGAGTAACTTCTATGGCTCTAGTCTGAGTGACTTAAATGCTGGGATTCTCCTATGCTTGATTGGCGAAAATGGCGATTCCATATTACAGAGGATACCAGCCAGTTTGATGACAGCTCATTCTAGAAAATTGGAGGATGTGATTGACCGAGATATGCTCCATTTTCAAAGAGGTTCTGTTGATGAGTTTGTCTTCGAGGGACCCAATCTGGGAAGAGTTGAAGCTCTTTGGATCAGTCTTGAATCAGGTTAGTCTCTGCTGGGGATGTTTCAGTACTTGCAAGAACAGTATGGAAAACTTGTGTATCTTACTACTTTTGCATCCCAAATGAGGAAGGTAGGGAATAAAATTATAAATCATGGGAAAAAGCTTAGATCTAAGTGCTCAAATGGTATTCCAGAATTTACTAGTCTTTCTTCAATATGATGATGATAATAACTCCAGACTTCTGTGTGTGACCCTATCACTCTAGAATCATGCTATTGATTTACTGTATGATCATAGATAATGTGGACTATGTGTTTCTTCAAAAACTGCACGGCAAGGTATATTATGATCATGTTTGACCAGAAGACTAACCCTTCTTCATTTCTATCTCCAAGGTCAGGTCAGTGGAGACTAGGAAGTGTGAGCTTGACAGTTATCTGTGGGTTTCAACCATCGTTAGAAGAACAAAACGGAGATGAACTTGATTACAGTGGTTTCCAATACGATTTTCAAACTGAGGATTTTTTGCTTGGGGAGGGAAGTGATGTATCCATGGTGGAACTTAGACCTTGCCTTGCTACCCAGTTCTCTGGGGTCAACTCCTTTGCCTTATTTGGCAAAAGCCTCTCCCAAGAGACTTTACTCGAGAGTCGTGGGATATCAAATGAGGAAAGCATGAGGGAATATGCAGATTTGAAGATCTCTTTGCTACTTTATGACACCATGCTAATCTTTGTTGGTACATCAGCCGCATTCTTTTTGGCTGGGGAAAATACTTCTTTTGCATTCTTAACCGGTGGTGTTGGAGGCTTCTTGTATCTGTTGCTATTACAGAGGTCTGTTGATGGTTTACCAACTCCAAAGGCTCCAACTTATAATTCCACAAAGACAGAAGGAACTAATGGAAAGTTAGGAGGATTCAAGGGCCCAATATCAAGTCTGGCACTAGCGATTGGATTTTCCATATTCTTAGTGACGAATAGCTATGGAGATTTGCCCTTGGCATTCACACCAAAGGAACTCATCGCTGGAATGATGGGGTTTCTTTCAAGTAAAGTCGCCGTCGTGTTGGCAGCATTGAAGCCCTTGCCAATGGGTCTGAAGATAAACAAGTAATAAGCAGTTGTGTATCCCATAATGAGTAGAAGATGGGGAAATATATACATTTCATTCTTTTGTCCCTGTCCAAATACTTTTAGCTTAAGGCTTATAGCTTACAACTTAACGTAATAAGTTCTACTATTAAAAAACTATTTACTGTTTGGGATCTATATGTCTAAAGCACTTTCAAATATATTAGATTTGTTTGGAAACAAATTTAAAAAGTACTTTTTGATATAGAAATGACACAAAAGGGTATATTATTGTCTGCGAATTCCAAATTTATTAGTTCTCTGAGATTCAGTATTATTAAAAAAAAAAAAAAAAGTTGAAGACAAACTGTCATCTGAAAATTTTTAACTCCATCTGAAAGTTGAAGGCGTGAAGGTCTTCAGAGTCCGAGAGAGAAAGGGGGGGGGGGAGGGGAGGGGCAAAGTTGTCGTTGTAGTAAAATAGTGAGGATTTTTTTGTAATATACATGTCACGGAAAAATAGGACTTACTTTTTGTAAAGTGCTTCTGACAAAAAGCATTACTTTGATACTTTTGTTGAAACGTACTTTTTTAGCTTTTTTTTTATTTAAAAGTACTTTAATATAAAATTACCAAACAGGTAAATTTTATCATTTAAGTACTTTAGACCATTTTAAAACACTTTTTAGACTTTCCATCGCAATCCCAAACAGGCTCTTAGTATATTAGTCTGGTGAATAACTTGTTAACATATATTATTTTCAGAACAGAAGCTTTGTTCTTGCCAAAATTCATTAAACATGTAATCCTCCCTGTCCCTGGCAAACAGTATTAGTCACTGCTTTAAGAATTTTGAACTCTAAACAAGTTTGAATCGATTTAACTTACAAGTAAATCAGAGAATGGCATCCCAAAAAAGTGATAAACCTGTTTTCTACTTTTCGAGTACGTCTTCTCCCATTCTGTCTTTGTAACGCAATACATCCTGACCCCTCATCCCTTACTTTGAAAATCTGGAGGGAAAAATAAAAGAAGTCTTTTTATCTGCGTTTGCCGGGAGTCGAACCCGGGTCTATTGCTTGGAAGGCAATTATCCTAACCGTTGGACTACAAACGCCCACGGGGTGACACCTTGATTGGCCTATATTTGTCTATCTTAATTACAAATTCAGATAAATTGGTTTCAATCTTTGGATTTCTTGAAGGAGATGGAACGTTGTTTTTTCTCTCTTTTTTTCTTTTACAGTTAGTGGGAAGTTTTCTTTCTTTTCTATAACATTATTTTTCTTGCATGGTTAATTGTCACTTGGAAAGCAACTGCAACACTTGGAAGAATGAATTTCATTCGAGTGACTGGAGGACAAAACATGGGAAATGAAACAGTAAAGGGTTTGACGAATCAGAGGTTATCAAGATTCCAAAATGAGGCTACACAATAGAAGACAGATTTTGTAACAATGCTGGGTTGGTAATGAGTACCTGACAAATTTACATCATCCTCGTAAAATACATTATTATTCCCTTGCACCAAACATAAAGTATATGCGTCGTTATAAAACATTGCATTGCATGATCCACCATGTGAACGACCAGACGGCACCCAGCCATCCATTTTCAAATAATTCTACAACTACAGCTCCCTATTTTTGACTGATTAAATTAAACTACCACACCTATAGTACTATCATTAATTGCCATCCCACATTCTCAAGTACTTCCACAACTCCTGCATTTTAGACATATAATAATAATAATCTAGAAGACTGTTTGTTTTTCTAGTTGGCAGCATCATGTGCAGCAATATCTTTACTTACATAGGATCGTGGAGAGAGATTTCTTGTTTGTACCTAAGAAAGTGCCAACTTTTGATCATGTTAGCCTTCACAAGACTTTTGAGTAATATGTTCATTTTCTTTACATAAGAGACAACCGGCATGAATATTGTAAAACATGTTGTTCCCTTTCACCAAACATGGAGAAAACAATGATAGATAGCTCATTGCATAAAGTAGCATAATAACTTAGAGGTAATGAAGCAGATGTAACTCCCAAATTTTGACGGATTAACCCATCAACCTTCGGTATATTTTTATGACCTACTTTGTTTTATTCAATGGACAGTGGACACTGGAAACCTTAGAAGTACAGTAACAAAGTTTTGAGCTCATGATAAGATGAAATAATTTGATTGCTTCTTTATTGGCACATAATTTGTAGCATATGCCGCATTGTGCATTTAAGTATTATCTAAACGAGACAAGCGCAGAGAGAGAGAGAGAGAGAGAGAGAGAGAGAGAGACTTCATATCCTGGAGAAAGCACCAATATATGTGAATCACTCAATCCTACAAATGATTCAATGCAACGAAATTTCTCTCTTATGTGCTAGATCTTTAGAAAGGAACTAGCATTGCCAGATGTGTTCAATGAGTTTGCTTGCTGCTAAGCCTTGTATTAAGGTTAGCACTGGCAAATTCCCATCTCGAAACTCGATAATTACAAGATCTGAAGTGGCTATGGCTCCCCAGCACAGCAGCACACGCACTTTTCCTGCGTTGTCAAAGCATGGCATTCCTCTTGTTGATTTATATGTGCAGGAAATTGTAGAAAGGCAGTCGCAGAATAACAACTTAGCCAGGGAAGATCCATGTAAGAAGCCACGGTTCCACCCTATGTTTCTTGAAGAAGCATATGAAAGGTGCAGGAACATTTGTGCAGAATATGCCAAGACCTTCTATCTAGGTCCAACTTCATTTCCATTCTTTCATTACTCATTAATTCGACAAGGTTATCCGATATATTTAGAAAGTCTTGAATTCTAACTGACTAGAATTTTCTGCAAGTCATCAAATTTTCTCTCATATGGTTCAATGATTCTCTTGTTCTGTATGAAAGTCAGATGTAAATACTCCCAACGGATTCCAAACTTCTTCATTATCTTTGCCTTCAAACCAGACTCTGCTTTCTAATTCAATCAAAACTTTATAAGCTTCGATATTAAGTTTGGTTTGGTTTACTGTCATGATGCAGGAACTTTGCTAATGACCGAGGAGAGACAGAAAGCCATATGGGCCATATATGGTAAGAATGTATCCTGAAATTTTCTTATACACAAGTGAGATAGATATTGATTTTCAAGCAAATTTAAGGATATATTTAACGCACCAGATTTAAATGAGACGATGATGGTTGAGATCCCACATTGCATAGGATGGAGAAGTTCTTTCATAATATTGACTAGTCCTTTGAAGCATAAGATCAGATATGGCTTGAACTTTCCTTGAATCATTAGAAAACAAGTCTTTATAACAGAAATCATGTACATAAGAAAATTTATTATTGTTCATGTTTTAGGTGACAATTAAATATCCCGGTGCAGATTTATCAATGTATTTCAACCCACTGCCAAAGTAATACCAACATCATCTTGACACATGTTAACAGGTTCAATTCAGAGCAATTTAACTGAACCTAAAGCCCTGCATCCACTTAAAATGTGGCGACTGAAATAGCTATGTTCTTTTTTTGTGAATTGCTTCTCTGCAGTCTGGTGCAGGAGAACAGATGAACTCGTCGATGGCCCGAATGCTGGTTATCTGAGCTCTGCTTCTCTTGATAGGTGGGAGGAGAGACTGCTAGACATTTTTAATGGACACCCTTATGACATGCTCGATGCTGCGCTAACTGATACAGTTTTCAAGCTCCCTTTAGACATTAAGGTGCTTAGGATATGAATCTCTGCCTTTTAATCTTTTTGCAATGTTTAAAACCATTTATTTGTGCACTTACCATATTTTTTTCATGTTCCCTCCATAAATTTAAGGAAAAAAGAAATCTTCCATAGATAATTTCTTCTGAAACTTCATGCATCCCATTATTTCCATGGAATTAACAGATTTCCACTAGCTTTTTCAGTTTGACAAAATTTTTTTGTTCTTCAACCATAGCCATTCAGGGACATGATTGAAGGAATGAGAATGGATACAAGGAAATGTTGCTATGAGAACTTTCAAGAACTCTACCTTTACTGCTACTATGTGGCTGGAACTGTGGGTTTAATGAGTGCTCCAGTGATGGGAATTGCACCAGAATCTCCGGTTTCTGCTCAAAATATATACGATGCAGCACTCTACTTGGGTATAGGAAATCAACTTACTAACATCCTCAGAGATGTAGGAGAGGAGTAAGTTTTACCTTCTACTGCACTCGCACCTTATTCACTCCACTCAACCAATCTATTCAACATTTTTTCATCTTTCCTCTTTCAGTGCTTTAAGAGGGAGAATTTATCTTCCCCAAGATGAGCTTGCACAGTTTGGACTATGCGACAAAGACATTTTCTCAAGGAAGGTCACTGATAGATGGAGAGAGTTCATGAAAGAGCAGATTACAAGAGCAAGGTTCTACTTCAAACTGGCAGAGGTGGGCGCTTCTCAGCTTGACAAGGCTAGCCGCTGGCCAGTAAGTGTCTACTTTCATTTAGACTCTTCATATTTAATATAGCTCCTGATTCTTTCTTCCATTCAAGTTTAAAGCGCAATTGCATCGTGTAAATTGGGATCTTATTGCATTCACTCATTCAGAATTGGGTATTTAAAAGATTATTCTTCAAATCATCTTAGAATGCTAGAAAACAAGCTTCCAATGTAACTTTCTCTTCCATATCTTGATGTTGTACACTCTTGATAAATTCCTAGATTTGATAAACAAAGAAAGAAAGGGGAAGTGTAAGGATGGAGCCATGGTTTTGCAGAAGTTGGTGGGAATAATTTTGGTGATTTTGCAGGTGTGGTCATCCTTACTATTGTATAGAATGATACTGGATGCAATTGAGGGTAACGATTATGATAATCTGACAAAGCGAGCCTACGTTGGAAGGACTAAGAAACTTCTCATGTTGCCTCTAGCATACACTAGATCTCTATCCACCTCAATCTCGATCCTTCACTAATAAGGCTTTTTGTAAATAGGAGTGATATCATGTGGGTGTACTTTAACAATGTTACTGGAGCTTAACCATGATCACCTTTGTGGAACTCCTAAATTTTTTATATGACTAGTTTCTCAATTATTTTGGGAAGCTGTCTTCTTGTAGCTTACCAGTTTCCCAACATCTCATCAAAAGCCAATCGCATATCAGTTCCATATTACATGCCTAAGGGCTCAGAGATCTTTTCTTTTCTTTTTCTTTCTTTTTTAGGCAAAATATATTTAAAACTTGGGAAAAAGAACTGAGGCAAAAGACATGGAAATGTTTCTGATGATGGAGAAGGTGCCACCCGTTTTATTCATCAACTCGTGCGTAATTGCATTTGCACTTTGCGAAACCTCTGTGATATTCCACTTCGGATTTACCTTGTGTATATTGATGATGAATTGAACTCTAGATAAGAGTTGCTGCATGGTCCGTCAACAGTAGTTAAAGATCTTTCAAGACCAACTTAGCTATATTTGGAACAAGAACTCCCCTCAATCTAATCTCAAACTAATATTGATGAAACTTATTACTCTTCCTACTTTTTATTAAAAACAGTTAAACTCATCTCAACCTATTTAATACATTTTAAATATATATTTCAACCTATTTACATTTAAATACATCTCTATAAAATTTATAAAATATTACTATTCACAAACCGGAGCAACTCAGATCATCTCACCATCCTAACGCAAGCCTTAAGAGTCATCTTCCGGTGAGACAGAGGGCCTCGCAAGGAGAGCGGCCAGAGCACAATTCGGTGGTTAGGCAAATTTTTGCCCAGCTCTGGATAGCTTTTCCTTTCGAGTTTTGACAGATAGCTGCAACTATGGAGTACTCATTTCTGACACCTCGGAGATGTTTTCTAGAATTCAATGCTTCTAATCAAACAACAAAAACAAAAGAACATAGAGCTGAACACACGCAGGCACATTTCGATATAGTCAGTCCCCATCCAATAATTGGAACATAAGGGTATGTATAATCAATGAGTTGACACACGAGGATCATCTCTAAATGCTACAATTTATGAATTTCAAATACATTTCTATTGGTTTTCTTAAACGTAATCAAATCTTATCAAGTCTGTGAAAGAAAAGCGGAAAACAAAATATAGCACCAATTCTTGAAAAAATCGTTGAGTACCAAAATTAGAAACCTATAGATTAAAACGTATAATTCAGACTAACAGGAAAAAAAATTTATAAAAGCACCCATTATAAGAAAAGATTACACAACATCCCTCTACAGAAGCCCAACAAAAACCACCATCCTCTACAGAAAAGCAGGGGGGGAATTGAAAGACAAGAAAAGGAAAATTTAGTGCTAAGAAATGAACGATGCCATATTGTTTGCTGGATTTGGTACATAAGCTGCTTTGGTGTCGCCTGTTCTGCTCCTTTGACTCCGGAGACCCGACCGAGAGCATACTCAAATAAGCAATCACAGTAAACCCCACCTGCACATTTACATGCTTTCCACCACCCAGCCACCAATAGCAAAATTATAAACTTTAAAATCTGATAGAAGCCCTCAATGTGAGCAGCCAGCAGGTACTAGCTGCAGCCAATTCAGCAACTAATTAACTGAATCATAGGAAGTAATCAGGTGTTCTCCGGGTTACATCAGGCTCTCCCCTCCTTGGAGCAGGCTCAAACTGCACCCAAACAAAAGCGTTTTCATTATCACCCATTTTGCAAAGATGGTGTTCCAACGCCAGCACTGTTCACTGATTGTGGAGAAAGAGAGAGAGAGAGAGAGAGACCTGAATGAATGTATGGCCCTTGCAGTCATCAACTTCCAGGATGGATGCCATGTTGCCACAGCGATAACAATAATTAGGTGCACTAAATATGGTAACCACTTTTTGTTCCTGTAACAAGTAATACGCATTAAGGACACAACTCCCCAACTCAGTCAATCAAAACCTCAACATAAGCTTTTAAGCCCTTACATGACCCCAGTTATATCCTTCCATAACCAGCTGGTGAGCTCTAGCAATCAGCTTAAGGTTGTTAGTATGGTTAAACTGCTCAGATATGTCCTGCAAAAAGATTCCAGCAAACAGATCAATAAAGATTGAAATTAACTTGGAAACATGGATTAAACAAAAAGCAGAAAATAAACCACCTGGCCAAAGGTGTATCCGGCACCTCTAGGTGAGATGCCCCAACCACAACGATCATCTGGGTCAGACCATAAAAGATCGCACATGGGTCCCTCATGAGGAACTTCTTGAACACGATCAAAGTTACGAATGTTATCAAGGGTTTCAATGGAAGGGGACAATCCACCATGCAGACAAAATATTTCAGATTCAACCTTGAAAATTGAAGGAAATGTTAATATCTCGCCACAGTATCATTATCAAGACTTAACAGTTAACAAACTACAATGTATCTAAAATTAAGCATTTGCAATGATAATTGAAATTTTTTATTTTTTTAATGTCGGGGAACCTCTCCAAGGCAGAGGGCCCTTCAGACCCACCCCTGCAGAGTAAACCCCGGTCCCATGCACCACACTTTCGGAAGTTTCTGCACGAAACTGGTTAAATTGCTGGCTTTTCACCAAAGGGTGTGGTCCCAAATGATTGTTTGCGCCCATTAGATGTTGAAGCTTGGACCTTGACGGGAGTATTACCCCAAGACCAAGGCCTTCACCACTTGGGCCACCCCTTGGGGTTATGATAATTGAAAACTGAAAGATTGTCTGTAACTACAGCTCAAAAAGATGATGAATTATGATGCAGAAAAAGAAAAATAATATATAGTTCAAGTTATGAAGAAGTAACAGGTCAGAAAAAGTTAGTAGGCAAGTTCTCTCTAGCATAAAATGAAATCCACACGGCAACCATACAAGTTTTTGCAATCTACATTCTTTCAAAGCATGGCCATCATGTGATCAAAGCTCTTTACAATTGAAGAGCTTCTATTGATGCTTCGACACAGCATCACCAGCAGGGTAAGTGCATAAATATCCAGTTGGACAAAAGGGTGACTAGTTGATAGTTGTTATATCATGATATGATGTTAATGACACTGCATTAATGATCATAAGAAGGTTGCAAGAAGCAGCTAATAGTTCTCTTTTTCTTTTTCAAAGTTCTTAACAGATAAAATTTTACAAGTCCTCAAATTCAGTTATTCATCATGGATTGAACTTTGGCTAAACAAAGCTTCATCATAGCTATTTTGATCAGATACATTTTTTTTTTTTGATAAATAACTATTTTGATCAGATACATATAAACGGTTCCTTACTATAACTCTAGACTGTTCTTCTTCCTTGTATACCAAAATGCCAACAACAGTGCACACTAGAAACTCGAATCAAACAGACGCAGGATAGCATTACCCTACAAGAAGCATTTAAAGCATCAAGGAAATAGCAATATATAACTATACTAACCAATGCTGTCAGCGGGAAATAGTCAAACAAATCTGTAAAGATCTTCCAAACATTGGCATTACCATACCTGAAAATAAATCAAAGAGAATTTACCTTCAGAGACTAATGGATAAGATATTATTGAAAGAAATTAAAGAGCTCAAAGGAGGTAGGTCAGGAGTAGGATTTACATTGAAGGGACTAGTAGTCCATCTTAAGGTAACAGATTTCCAAAATTGAGTACTAATACACAACCCTTTTACAACACCCTTTACAAATATGTTAAATTGAGTGCATTTTTGTAAAATAATAGGAGTATCATTATTTACAAAAGTACCATACATTCAAAACAGAGTGGTAAAAAATTGTAGAAAGCGTGTCTTCATCATTTTCCATTTATGAAACTGTTTTATCCCTCTATAAGCTGGGTTTGATTTGTTGAATTTATTTTAGTAGTTATAACATTTTTTTTGAGAAATGCTTGGTCTACACAGAAATCTTGCACAAGAAATCTATACACTTGCGTGGCTTAATATGATCCATCAAATTCTAAAGCCCTTTTTATGGTGAAGTAGATCTGATGGATCATGTTAAACCACATCAGCGTGTAGACTTTCTTGTGTAAGATTTCTGTGTAGACTTAGCACTTCTCTTTTTTTATTCATCGTCCATTCAGCAGTCTCTGTAACATGGATCATTTACCACCTACAAAGCCCTCACGAACCCGGCACAGTTACCTCAACATGATTAGGTGTATATGAATACAAATTAAATTACAAAAAAATCATTAAATGTTCCTTAGGCTCCATTTGGTAGGACAAAAGGGAAGAAGGGTGAGAAAGGGAGGACAGCAAAATAGAAGACAAGAAGAGATTGGTTTCCCATCTTGTGTTTGGTACCAGGGATGGAAAAGTGGAAGAGAGAAAAATAGATCTTGTTTTTCCTTAATTAGAAAAGTTGAAGTATCACGAAGTGGGAAAGATAATAATTTAAAGAATTAATACGATAATGGGAAAATGTGAGAGGATTAAAAAGTATAGGCATAAAATAAAAAACAGACCAAACAAGAAAAAGAGGGAAAATGCCATAGAGCCTTGAAATAAAATCACAAGTAAAGATATATCATGCATTAAAATAGTAGTTTGAAATGAACCCCAAGCAAACCAAAGATGCTAATAAAACTCTAATAAAACTCACTTTCGAAGGCATTCATCATAGAACCCATAAACTTGAGTAATCTGCAATGAGAAAATAAGGCCATAATAAGCAAAAACCACTCAATGCAACCAAATAATAAATGGAAAAGCATGAAAAAGTAGCATTATAGAAGAGTTAACCAAACATTGCATTACAATTTACACCTTGCAACCCAGACAAAGAAACGTACAGAACCCCAAAATGAACCTCCTAATTATAATAAAACAACAGCTTTATGACCAGCTCCTAACTAATAAATGACATTTACAATAATTTTATTATTAGAATAGAAAAAAAAAAACATTACAATGTCTTTACACAAGAACAAACAGTAAATAATGAGAACATAAATTGAAATTACCTGACGGCTTTCATGATTTCCTCTCAGAATAGTAATCCGTTGAGGATAACGCACTTTCAATGCCACCAGAAGCTGAAGAAAGGAGTTAATCAGTACCACAACAATCGTTGCAGCTCAAAAAAGTCACCAAGCTAAAGAAACACATTGACAACAGAAACAAAGAGCATTAAGAACATTCTTTATTACCAATAGACCTGAATTATCAAACTAAACCGGATTTAGACATATTGAAGAGTTTTGCTAGTTACAAGCACACTTCGTGCACCAATTCGCATACCGATGACCTTTTTTATTTTAAAAAAAATTAAAAAGAAGAAGAAAATCTCCTATATCATGAAAATTATTTCCGTTTTCAATTCACATCATTTCGTTAAACATATGCCTTACATAACAATATCGGTGCACGAAGTGTGCTTGCAAGAAAAATTTTCCCATATTGAATGGTTATTAAACAAGACCCCCATTGTATTGAACAGAACTATATGGTACATTCAACAAAAGCACATTTGAACTTATAATAATTTGACAACCCAAAACAATGCAACCTTACAGGCAACACACATCACAATGTAAGAGATACAGCAACCGTATGACATATGCAACCCCTCATTCTCCATGCAGCAGCATATTCAACAAAATGGACAATACATAACACCTTCCTAGGAAGAACCAGAGCCTTGTGAATGAATAAAATTACAACCATTATTTTTCCAACTCAATTATAGTTGACAATTTTGAATGTCTCATTTTGAGAGCGTTTAAGGTTCTGCTTGTTGAAAATATTTTTGATTGACAGAAAGTTTCTTGTCCTCAGAATAGAGAAAGACTTCGTTGTTAAAAATATATTAGATAGGGAAGCTTCATGACGATTGGTTGTGGAAGCCTAATATGCTAGCATGTGGAGATGATGTTGGATAAAATATTTTCGATTGACTGAAAGTTTCTTGTCCTCAGAATAGAGAAAGACTTCATTGTTAAAAAGATATTAGATAGGGAAGCTTCACAGCGATTGGAGGTGGAAGCCAAATATGGTAGCATGTGGGGATGATGGTGTTCCAATGAGGTCAATGGACATTTTGGGATTGGGTGTGGAAACATATTAAAAGATGGTGGGGGGACTTCTCCTGTTTTATTGGCTATAAGGTGTGTAAAGGGTCTAAAATCAAAATGTGGATCAATGTGTTGTGCGGAGATCAGCCTTTGAAGACTTCCTTCCTAGAGCTTCACTTATCCCAACACAAGGAAGCTCTGGTTGCAGATCACTCACAGATTTCTGACAAGACAGGATTGGGAGCGGAGATGTTCTCTTCGTTCTTCAACGAGTTGTTTTTCTATAGTTGGATAAGATATCGTGATGATCAAATATGTTGGACTCTGTCTAAACGAGTAATCTTTGAGGTTAAATCCTTTTTCAATTACTCTTCCCACCTCCCCCCCCCCCCCAAAAAAAAAAAAAAAGGCTCTTCATTTCCTTATAAGTGTATTTGGAGAAGCAAGGCACCTGCACAGGTAGCATTTTTGTTTGGATGGCAGCCTTTAAAGAAAGGCCTTAACAACAAATAATTGGAGAAACAGGCATATTGCAATCATGGGTTGGTGTTCTAGCACAAGCAAAATTGGAAAAGCATTGATTACATTCTGCTACATTGTGAGTTGGGTAGGAGCTTATGGACAACAATATTCAGCACTTTTGGCTTGAGTGGGTCATGCCCCAGCAAGTGGTGGAGTTGATGGCATGTTGGAGGAATCCTTATGAAGGTCACAGCAACTTCGTAGTTTGAAAGATGGAGGTCATAAAGTCATAATGATTACATGGATT
Organism: Carya cathayensis; assembly: GCA_011037825.1. Classification (NCBI taxonomy): domain Eukaryota; kingdom Viridiplantae; phylum Streptophyta; class Magnoliopsida; order Fagales; family Juglandaceae; genus Carya; species Carya cathayensis. Next base: position 789,482 of record QGSO01000278.1, read on the forward strand.
GGTGTTCTATGTACAAGTAGAATGGGGAAAGCATTGATCACATTCTGCTACATTGTGAGTTGGCTAGGGACTTCATGGACAGCAATATTCAGCACTTTTGTGCTTGAGTGGGATATACCCCAGCAAGTGGCGGAGTTGATGGCATGTTGGAGGAATCCTTAGGTCATAGAAATTTAAAAGTTAGGAGTATTTGACAACGATGCAATGCTCGAACTTGTGAAGATAAAGAGGGGACATGACAGAGTTGAAAGCAATTATTGGATGGCTGCTCATCATAGCCCTCAATTCTCAAATTTTCTAGATTTTTTAAAGATTTTTCTCTTTTTCTACTTATTTATAGTTGGGTGTTTGCTTTTATATATTTCCTTTGTAGTTGAGCTGACCTTTCCACTTTTGATGAAATTGTGTTACTTATTAAAAAAAAAGCATCATAAATAACAGAGATCTTTCAAATAGTATTTACAGAACCAAAACGTAAAAGGTATAAACTTATACTTACAGTGACAGTTTCAACCGAATAGTAGCCACGATCGACATAATCTCCCATAAACAAGTAATTTGTATCTGGACACTACCAACAAAGAAATGCAGCCAGAGATGAATATTAAAGTTTTGAATCTCAATTGATCAATATAATCCAAGCAAAGACAAATGAGGCGACAAGAAACCAAGGTCAATGCAAGACGCTTAAATAGATGACATGTTCTACCAGGGAAAAGTAAATATATTAAGACAACAAAAAAACTTAACCAAAAGAGGATTCAGATAAAAATGTCACATCTTGCAGTCCCAGCAATGAAGAAAAGTTATTAGCAACATGGGCTCATGGGAATAGAGAAGATGAAAAAAATATCCTTCGTAGCACAATATATGTGATGCATGCCCTATGTGGCACAAAGACTCTAGTAGCGATGTAGCATAAATAAATGGCATTGCACTTATAGGCTAGGCCACAAAAGTTTGGAGGCTCACTATCTATCTGGAGAAAAATTTTGAACAAAGATGATGACCAAAAAATCCTGCAAAACAAAACTATCATTTGAAGAGAGATATCATTCTTAAAGCAAAGTTATTGGTGAATTATTGTTGGAAGCTCCCAAACTCTCAAACTTTGTAACAACTTCATATGCTAACTCATGAACACCCTCAAGCACTAGTTTATTGGATTTAAGCACTTCCCAACCAGTGACCAGTAAACATGGCAAACTTCTTGATAAACCAAGTCCATCCCACTTGCTCGAGACATAAATAGTTGCATAGTTAGACACCTAACGATGAAGGGTTAAGAAATGACTTCATTACAATAATATTCTCCAAGTGGAGTTTCATGGGTTGAATTACATAAAATTATTGGGCAGTCTCTGCACCAAATGTTAGAGGAAAGTAGCAATAGACCATTTTATATACACATGCTTTATTGAGGTTCCTCTAATTTTACCATCCTTCTCATTTTCTTCCATGTCATGACATCGCATTCAAAATTTTGTAAGTAAAAATTAAGTGAGACACATTAACAACGAGCTAATTGAACTTCTTGGTTCACTTCTCCAAAGCTCTAGAGGCCTCATACACATGCAATAATGATCAATATTAACACATCATTAAACCAAGAAACTACAATTAGAGAGTTTCATTTTTCAAGGCAGTTAAATCACAACACCCATAAGTCTCAATCAATAACTGATCGCCATTCAGTTAACAAACATGACAAGAGTAGAATAGAGGCTGAACCAGATTTTTTAATTTGGGAAGGCAAAATTAATTTTTTTTTTTTTTTAAAGGAGGGAAATAATTTTTATGCGATCAACCTAATAAAAACCTTAAAACATGTTTTTTTTAAAGTCAGTTTTTGAAATTCTCCTCCCACAAGCCTATAGCTGGGTCCGCCCCTGAGTAGAATCCTAAGCCCCAGTCAGAAAAATACCTTCCCTCCAATGCGGAAAAGCTCTGCAAGATCATGGAACTGCCCATGAATATCACCACAAATTGTAACAGGACTTTTAACAGGCTGCAGTGTCAAAAAATACACAATTACAAATTGCAATATGGTAAATGAAGATAAAACATGGTGATGCAAGAAAAAGCAAATCATGCATGCAAAACAGCAGCAGAAAACCACTAAGAACTTAGAAGCTTGGATCATTAAACGTAGTACAGACATTAATTCTACATTCCAATCATAGCTCAGCACTGATAAGAGCCTGAATCCACATGGTTCAACCAGCGAAGTGGGTACATAAGAGGAAATGGAGACCCAAAATAATACACAAGCTAAAAGTCGTTTTAAAGAAACAGCTTAAATAATTTTTAATGCTGATTCCATTTAGGAATCTCTCTTTCATCACTGGTTGAGTAAATAGAATCATAAAGAGCAGAAAATGCAATACAATTCATCAGTTAAATTTTTTATTATATGATGTATAATGACCTCAGAGAATAATCTACACTCTTAATAACGCTACAAATAGATTATTTGTTATGTCAAGCTCTTTGTTACTTGAGACAGGTGTATAATCCAAAAAGTTCGAATCATCTGAAGCAAGATCAAGCAAATATATGAAAAGATCCTTATCATTTATAGAGACATCACAAGAACTGAAAAAAAAAAAAAAAAAAAAAAGACACACCTGGACATTGCTTTCTTCCATTAATATCTCCTTAGCCTTATCGCACAGCCCCCTTACCTACACCGATATAACAAATTAACAACCTTTCTTGATGGAAGAACCATTATAAATAATCAAATAAGAAAACAATTATTGATAAGGAATATTTTAATGATCTAAAATATAGATAAGTGAATTAAGATCATTGAAAAAACACATTTGCTGAAAGTAAATTCTAAACCACAATAAATTATAATAAGGTCACAAAAAAAACAAAAGGAGAATAAATGAGTATAGCTACATAGACAAATGTCGAAAACATCCCTTTTTTTATAAGTAAATGTCGAAAACATCCTACAGAGTCACTGGACTAAAAATGAAAGCTAAGCAGCTAAAAATACATAAGCAAACAAGACTCTATCTAACAAAAGCTGAAACACCAGTTGAAGCCTAAAAACTGGTCCTTCCCTCCCAATCAACTTGCAGCATTCAATCTGACATTCTGAAAGTTAATTGCCCAAAATTTCCAATTTTCAAATAGTTTCCAATATAATCAAATTCCATAGCCAGTTATCTTGGGGAATGCAGTGCTTTCAATCCTGACACTCTACAATGTACAACATAACCAAAATCCAATTAAAAGGAATAATCTATTCAAAAGATAATATAAACCCAACTTTAGACAACATGAGCCTAGGCTTTACAATCATAATAACTGTTAATGTCATGCAGCTGTTCCCATCAAATGTGTGAATACAGCTTATCTGCAGGAAACCATTAAAAAGTCGGGCAGTAAGAACCAGTAGTAGCTTTTTTTATAAGAGTTTTATCGATAGCAAACTAGGCAAAATCTCAAGTTCTAGTAGCTTTTAAAGGAAGGAGCTCATAATCACATAAAGCCTGCCGTGATGACTCCCACTTCTGTCCTCTATAACCAAAAACAACCCAGCATTCAGTGTGAAAATCTATTGGACTGAATCGTAGCAATTAGCTGTCAAGATTTGCACATTTCACATCGAAGAATTGGGAAATAGTGAGTTTATGATGGGAAGTGTTGGTCCATTTTTTCCTCGCAATGGGGGTTCTCGTGTCTCTGTTAATTGGTGTCATTTTACAGTCTTAAGGCGCCGAAATCTAAAATGGAACTAAGTGTTCCGAAAGGATGAGGAAGGGATAAAAGTATCATATTTAAACTACAGCATACTTGGGTGTTAAGATAGTCTGAAGGATGTTTTTTTTTTTTTTGATAAGTTAGTCTGAAGGATGTTTTATTGAAAACTGTTTTGGTGCTACCAGGTAGTCTATGTTACTTCATCTCCAGTCCACGTATACTGAAAAACACGCATGGGAGTCGAGACAAACAAGGCCCATTCGACACACACGTTACAACGGATCTGATTCAATTACCAATAAATAGAGAACCTTGCCACCAAATGTATCCCAAGAACCCCCGACTCAAACAATCTTACAGATCACGCGCGCGCGCACAAAAAGGAAAAAAAACAAAAAAACAAATTCTTCGATCTGGCTCTCAAAAAAACCCCAACAAATCAAACCCGATCCGTCATATTACACGATAAATGAAACCATAGATCCATCAAAACCACCCAAAGATGCAAAAAACCTAAAAAATTTGGAATAAAATCACGGAAGATCAAGATGCAGAAAAGCACCTCTTGCTCGGACAAGGGCTTGCACTGCATGAGCTGCGAAATCTGCTCGTCCAGGTTCCCATGTGTGCTGGAAGGGACCGAATCCATGCTCTCCACCTCCTATTCCTCCTTCCTCAAAACCCACCGGTTCACAGATCAAGATCCCTTCCAATTTCGCCCAAAAAAATAAAAAACTCGAGATCTCCGAAAACCCTGGCAAACCTTGTCTCCTGGTTCTGCTTTCTTCCGATAGTCTCAGAGAGAGAAAATGAAGCCCCAGACAGAGAGAGAGAGAGAGAGAGAGAGAGTGGTGAAGAAACCAAAATGGTTAATTTATTTTGTATTTCCGAGCGCTTCTTTCTTGGGTGAAAAATGTATTTTAGCGGTTTAAATTTTCTGAAAAATATGAGATTGGTAGGGGTGGTGGAGTTGTTTGATGCGCGGGCATGGCGCGTGAGTTCGTAGACAAATTAGAATGAGTAACTTAGTAAGCTTGTTTGAGGAAGTAATTGCACGCTCTACCTGAACGCGTGTAGGTTGATGGATGAGTTGCATACTTTAAAAAGGCTGTGGACGGAAATGGTTGTAGCTTGGGAAAGACCATCAAGACACTGATGCCCATGCAAATGCACACTCACTCAACTCTCTTACAAAATTTCCATGTTGCATTGCGTGTAAGCTCTTCGATCTCTCGTCCATTCAATTAACATAATATTGTTTTTCTTTTAATTTGTAATCAGTTTATATAATATAATTTTAATTTGAGTTTTTACGTCAATTATTTGAATAAAAAAAACATTTTGTCCACTATTAAAATTATAAATTTATTAGAATTGCGGGATGTGAATGAACTTTCGTAGATAAAATAGATTAATTACTATATTTATAACCAAATTTCTATTATAGAATAAATGGGGTATAATGATATCATGATGCGAGGTTTTTTATAAAAATATTTTATTAAAATAAACTTATAAATTTGTATCATTTTATATAATATGTCATGTTTATTTTATTATAAAATAATTTTACAATCTAACGTATCATATTAAGTCGCGTCAATTTATGAGTTTAATTTTATTAGATTCATTTATGGATTAAATATTTCTCTAAACTTGAGTCGGGATACACCACATCAACTAGTTACTTAATTCTAAATTAGGTATTGTTGTAGTTTATTTCTTGTGTTCTTTAAAACAATTAAGCCATTTTTCAATTAAGTTAAATATGGATGTGTATAACACACGAGATAGTTTCCTAGCAAGCTAGGGTTCCTTTTGCTCTCTTTGAGGGGGAGCTCCTCCAAAATTGAGAAAATGAGAGATAGTGAGAGAATTAGGAAAAAGATAAAAATTGTATTTGTCGTTCAACATACCTAAAACAAAGGGCATTGACCAGCATATATGCTGTCAGGATTCTAACAGAAACAATTAAGACAAGCAAAGGCCATAAAGGACAAAACTGAAATAAGCTAAAAGGCTAAAAGCCAGTCCAGAAACAATACAAATAACATAGATGGCCTAGTGGGAACAAGATCCCAACACAATAACAACATCTAATTGTAAATAAAACAACCCAGCCCAAGAGGCTTGACCCGGCCACAACATCTTCACTTCAGTTGACTAACTTTACCAAGTACACGACAGATCAGTCCCTCAGTTCCTTGATACTCTTTCCCTTTCACTTCAGAATACTTTGAAAACCCTAAATGCCATGAGCCATTTTCATTGATCTCCTCAGCCTTGTTACAACTCTCTCTCCCTTTATAACACATTGCCCACGAGGTGAGGGAAGTCTTCCCTAAGCTTTGAATACGTCTCCCAGGTGGCCCCGCTTGCTTCTTGTCCCTGTCATCGCACCAAAAGTTATATTTTGGTTCAATTTCCAGATTTCACTATATGGCGGGCTAGGATCTACTCGAGCTTTAATCAAAGGACTCCATCTTTATCCACAGGGGGTAGATCGGGAACAACTGTGGTGGACGATCCAAGCTTCTTTTTGAGCAAAGATACATGGAAAGTGGAGTGGATCTGCGTGGAGGAGAGGAGATCAAATTGCTATGCAACCTATCCTACCCTCTGTAAAATTTGGAAAGGCCCAAAAAATTTTGGGGCTAATTTGTTGTTGTGACAGAGGGCCACCGTGGACTGTCAGTATGGTTGAAGCCTGAAATATACCCACTTCCCCTCAATGAATTCCCTCTCTTTTCTTCTTCAATCAGCATACCTTTTCATATGGTCTTAGGCCTTTTGCAGATTGTGTTGAAGTAATTGAGAAATCTTGTCACGGTTTTGGAAGATTTCTTATTCCACAGCTGTAACCCTAGCAGTTCCAAGTATAAATTCTAACCAGCGGGGAGGGGGGTAACCATATAAAGACTCAAATGGTGTCAGTTAAGTTGATAAGTGTAAAGTGGAATTGTACCACCACTCTGCCAATCGTATCCAAGATACCTTCCCTTGGTTTATCTCCTGAGAAGCACCTTAGGTTGTTTTCCAGAGTCATGTTTATAACATTTGTTTGCCCATCAGTTTCGAGGTGATAGGTTGTACTCATTGCCATCTCAACCCCTTGTAGATGAAATAACTCTTGCCAAAATTGGCTAGTAAATGTCCTATCTTTATCTGAGACTATGGAGAGAGGGAGATTGTGTAACTTGAAGATGTGCTTGAGGAACAAATTCGATATGTCATGTGCTGTGTGTGGGTGTTTGAGGAGAGCTATGTGACTATACTTAGCGAGTTTGTCAACTACCACCCATATGCTGTTAAATCCCTTAGAGTTAGGGAGGCCTTCCACGAAATACATGGTTATATGAGTCCATGGCTAAGTGGGTATCGGGAGGGGCTATAATAATCCACTTGGGAGGGTATTGGAGGACTTAATCCTCTGACAGAGTTCACAACTTTTGATAAATTGCTTGACATCATTCTTAAGACTTAGCCAAAAGAAACCCCTTATCACTCTATGTATGTTCTTATCAAACCCCGAGTGACCCCCCTATGGGCTACTATGGCCCAGCTCTAGTAACTGAGTTTTAAACTTAACATTTTGAGGAATGTACAGTCTCTGTTTGTATAGCAGCAATTCTTACCTCATAGTGTACTGAAGGCCCAACTTATTTTCCATGAAGAGGGAGATAATAGCTTGTATCTTAGGGTCAACAATATAGGCAACCTTAAGGTCCTCCAGCCAGTCCACTATTGGAAATGAAATTAACATCAAGGTATCCTCCTCAACCTGGTCCCTCCGAGATAATGCATTAGCAGCTCGGTTCTCAGCCCCCTTCTTTTATTCCATTACAAAGTCGTAACCCAGCAATTTAGATACCCATTTTTGCTGCATTGGAGTCCCCACTATTTGGATTATGAGGTGTTTTAGGCTTTGCTAGTCGGTCTTAATCTTAAAGATACCACCCAATAAATAGGGCCTCCAGTTTACCACTGTCTTCACTAAAGCAACGTGTTCATTCTCGTAGGTGAATATGTGTGGTTACCTCCACTTGAGGGCTTGGCTAAATACGCAATGGGCCTCCCTTGTTGCATAAAAATTGCCCCTATAGCTGTGGTTGAAGTATCACACTCAGTGGTGAAAGGTGATGCAAAGTTTGGTAGTGTGAGTACCGAGGGGCAAGAGACAGCTTCCTTCAATTTATGAAAAGCCACTTTTGCTTCCTTTCTCCATTGAAAACTCTCATTCTTTAACATTCTAGTCAGCAGCTCTACAATTCCCCCATAACCCTTAATGATCTTTTATAGTACCCGATCAGCCCCAAAAATCCTCGTAAGGCTTTGATGGACTTGGGAAAGGACCAGTCATTCATGGCTTGTAGTTTCTTAGGATCTACCCGTACTCCATGTGCAAAAATTAGGCCCCAAGTAGGATATCTCCTTACAATCAAACCTGCATTTAGAGAATTTAGCATATAACTTATGCTCCCTTAGGGTCTCAAGATCCACCTACAAATGCCTCAAATGGTCAATTTTAGATTTGTTGTAAATGAGTATGTCATTGAATAATACAAATATTCCTCAAATGGGATTTGAACACCTTGTTCATTAGACTTTGAAAGGTGGAAGGGGCATTAATTAGCCCGACAGGCATAACTAAAGCTTCGTAGCGACTTTTATAGGTTCTAAAGGCTGTTTTGTGTATATTTGAGGGTTTCACTCTGACTTGGTGGTAAACAAATCGAAGATCCAGTTGAGAAAAAATCTTAGCTCCATGCAACTCATCCATCAACTCTTCCATAACTGGTATAGAAAATTTGTTCTTAATTGTGATTGCATTAAGGCCCCGATAGTCCACACACAATCTCCACGACCCATCCTCCTTTCTAACCAACAAAATAGGGGAAGAGTAAGGGCTTTGACTGGGCCTTATCACTCCCGAATACAACAGCTCTTACACTATTTTTTCCATTTTGTCTTTTTGAAAGTATGGATAATGGTAAGGTCGCATAGAAACTAGTTTTTTGTTAGGTATGGGGTTGATAGCATGATCATGGGATCGGGTGAGGGGTAGGCCTTTAGCTTCACCAAACACTTTTGGATACTATTTGAGTAAGGTTTGGATGGTTGCTGGGGTATGGTCATACGGTTCTTCAATCTGGTTCTTTTCACTCTCCATGACTTGTAAAACTATTTCCCTCTTCTCCAATTTGTTAAATTTGCTTAAAGGCCATTCCTTTATCAGTTTAGTGGCTGCCAAGCATGCAACTTTACTATTTTTCCCTACATAAAAAATTTCATGGTTAATTTTTGGAAATCCCACAAAACAATTCCCAAATCTTGCAATCACTAGATCTCGAGCGCCATATCACAACCAACCAAGACTGATACATGCACTTTTACTATGAAATCCGTACCCTGAATTTTAACACACACTCCTTTACACTTCCTTTCACTTGGGAGTACTTCCCCATTTGTTACCTTCACCATTACCCTTTCCCCTTGGTTAACGGGTAGTTTCACTTTATTTGGGTCTAAAAAGTTATGAGTAGACCTTGTGTCTATAAGAATCGTTACCCATTGAGGTCCAATCTTCCCCATCACATACATTGTCTTTTTGGGATCCTATTAAGGCATGAAGGATATTTCTACATTCATCGGGTTGTCTGGTTCTATTTTGGAGGTCTTTGGCTCATCAATCTCAGCAATCGATTCCTCATTAACCCTTTCATTTTCTGGTTCAAACAAAACCTCTTCTAGTAAGTAGAGCTTGGGATTTTGGCATTTATGCCCTAGTGTCCACTTTGAGTCACAATAATAGAATAGCCCTTATCCCTCATTTCCTTCATTTGGATCTGGTTAATTTTGTGAATTTGTAGGTTCGATTTAGGAATGGTTTTAGAGGGGTCACCATCGGGTAGGCTCGGTTTTCTAAGTATACCCGGGCCAAGTGAGTACACAAGGCTAGATCTATTATGTTTTTAGGAAATGTTCAATTTTTTTTCTTGTATTTTAGCTAGACTATAAGCAATAGTCAAGCTTGATCGGTTAAACATGCTCACGGTTAATTTGATATCATTGTTCAATCCACTATGAAAAAAACTTAGTTTGTATTGATTTGTTAACCCATTCATTCCATTTGATATAGATTCAAACTAATCCGTGTATTCATCAATCGTGCCTCCTTGTCTCAAATAGGACAGAGTCTCAACCAGGTTATCATACCCACTTGAGCCAAATCTAGCCAGTAAAGCTCTAATCAGGATCTCCCAATCACCTATTTGACTCGACTCTTATAGCCCTTTAAACCAAGTTAAGGCTTTACCCTCCATATGAAATAAGGCTAACTTAACTTTATGTTGTGGCAGGGTATTATGAAAAGCAACGAAATGTGTACCTTATAGATCCATCCAATTGGATCTTCTTCATGGAAAGTGGGAAAATCAAGATGCACAGTCCTTGCTTGCGCAACTTCAGCAAGCCTCAGGTTCCCCTCATCTTCATTGGTATTCAGTCCAGATGATGACCCTCTAGGACTTTGATTATGACCTCTCCTCTGCAGCTCACCCGTTATTACTATCAACTGTTTTAGCACTATATCCACTTGCCTTTTTAGCACCAACATTTTGGTCTCCAAGGTTTTATATTGAGAATCTGTTGTTTTCTTTAGGGCATTCAGCCCCTCCTGTAATTCCTTAAGCCTTGTGCCTTCTATAATGGTCTGTAAATTATCATAGATGATTTTCACAGGACTTATCTCTAGATACCACTTTTATAACACACCAGATAGTTTCCTAACAGGCTAGGGTTTCTTTTGCTCTATTCGAGGGGAAGCTATTCCAGAATGGGGAAATGAGAGATAGAAAGAGAATTAGGAAAAAGACAGAAATTGCATATGTCATTCAACATACCTCAACCAAATGATACTGACCAGCATATATGCTGTCAGGATTCTAACATAAACAATTAAGACAAGCAAAGACCATAAAGGACAAAACAAAAATAAGCTAAAAGGTTGAAAGACAGTCCAGAAACAACACAAATAACATAGATGGCCCAATGGGAACAAGATCCCAGCCCAATAACAAAACCTAATTGTAAATAAAATTACCGAGCCCAAGAGGCTTGACCCGACCCACTACATCTTCACTTCAATTGACTAACTTCACCAAGTACATGGCAGATCAGTCCCTCAATTCCTCAATACTCTTCCCTTTTCACTTCAGAACACTTTGAAAACCCTAGATGCCATGAGCCCTCTTCATTGATCTCCTTAGCTTTGTTACTATGGGGTGTCCTCAAATAAAAACACAATACATAAGCTAGTTTCTTGATTCTAAAATAAGCTTGCATACACTCAATCAACCCAATAAAATTAAAATAAAAGATAAATAAAATATTTTAATTTTAGAAATGGTGGCCTAGCGGCCCTAGCCTCCACCACCGCATCTATACCAATGTAGGAGGTTGCACTAGCTCTAATCAAATCTGGCCATTCCAGCACCAATTCTAGCAATGTCAACATCAATTTTGGTCTTCTTGGCATTGATTCGACTATTGTGGTGTTTGGTGGATTTTCTAGCCATCGCTTGCCACTAAAGTAACGGTTGAATTAACTGTTTTGGTGATTATATCAACAGTCTCTCTTGGTAGCAGTTAAAATAGTGATAAAAAAATTATTTTAAAAATAATTTAGGGTCAGTAGCTTTTTTGTTGGAACTTCTGGATTCGTTTGTTTTCATGATCATTCTCATCTTATCTCATATAATTATTACAAAATTTTCAAATTATCATATAAAATAAAATAAATAATTCAACATTTTCAAATCATAAAATAAAAATAATATTAAAAAATATATTCTAATAATATTTTATTTAATTTTTAACTTTTATCTTAAATCATTTCATCTCATCTGCAAGAATAAACGAGACCTTACATTTTGTGTATAAATTTTTATATTTTGTAATGATTACTTAAGATTATATGAGAAAAGTTGTGAAAACAAGCAATGCTATTTTTATGTGATTTAGTTTACTTCAAAATTTGTTTAACCATGAGGTGATAACCTATGATTGGATTACATAAAACTTTTATACAGATCATGATATTAAGCTCTTCCAAATAGTTTTAGGGACTTAGGGTTTGTTTGAAATTTTTCATTAGGAGTGGTAAAAAGTATTTAAATAGTTTCAAAAGTTTTCTAATGGTAAAATTAAATTATTTTAGTTGTTACATATTACTTTTTTATCTAAAAAAGTTAAAAAGCACATTTCAAGAAGAACATCATTTTTTCTCAAACATATTTTCTCAAATAATGCAGAAGGTAGTTCCGATTTTAAAGAAAAATTTCAATGGGTTAAAATATACATACAACTTTTAAATAATTATAGTTTTGCCATATTATCTTATCACAAGTACGATACTACCTCAAACGACCTTTTTATGTCATTTCTACTTCAAAAATCACATTTTTACAGTGTTTACAAATAAATGTGATATGTTTGAAAGAGTTTTATACGTATGATTACCAAACAATAAATATATTTTTAATATTAGAGTTTATTATTTGAACTCTACAACTAAAAGTCCTGAAGTTAAAAGTTACATTACATGCCGCAATCCCAAACACACATTTACTTATGAGTAATGCTATATACAGTTGTAGAGTGTGTAAATACCACGCAATCATTTTGAAAACAAATGGGGTCCACAATTAAAAAAGTTAATTTTTTTCATGTGGGTCCCATATTAATTCACTTTTTTCAAAGAGACTGCACGACGCTTGCACAACCACGACTGCAAATATTATATCTCTTTACTTATTTGAGCTATCGGATGACCACCACAATGGTCTATTCTTTGAGTCAATCCTACAATGAGATTACAATAGGTTATTTGTATTGGGTTATGTAATTATAAACAGCATGTTTGGACATTAAGAGAATTTTCAAAATTCTAAAAACTTTTCATAATTTCATTTGAAACATCACTTAAATTTAAAATACTTTTCAATTCAACTTTTTAAAATTTTCATCTAATTAATTACTAATAATTATTCAAAACAAGAATCAATACAACTTTTACAAATTTTAAAACAAAAACAATATTAAAATAATCTTTTGACTTGATAAGATTTTTATTCAACATTTTATTTCTTTTCTCAAAACATAAGAAAACACATTCATTCGAAAACATTTTATTACTATTCACAAAATTACAAAATACTCAAAATATCGAAACATATCATAAACCTTGATCATAAAGATTTTCAAACTATAGATATAGCAATTAATGCTGACGTGGCCATTTGATTCACAACATTCTGTTGTAGCTACTAAGTTTATTGTGAGAGTAGCGAATTACTTATTATACTTTAGTTAACATGTACTAAAAGCTACCATTCCTAGCTTATTAGTGACATTTAATTTTGTCTTACTACATTTAGTGCATGGCATGCACAAAAAATATGCAAAGGACTTAAAAATTGTAGCAAATAATTTATCTTAAAAGGACATTTTTTGTTTCCAATAACCCTACTCTAATGTGTCTTTTTGTTTATTTTAATCTGCTTAGCAAGAGATTTTACAGCCTAATGCGTTTCTATTTACATGTTTGTATACAATGCAATCTGCATGGACAATGCTAGGGGCTGCCGAGTATGTACTGTTGAGTGTGTTTCTAGTGCATTTGATTTTCTTTTAAATATTTTTTTAATATCTTTAACTATTAATAAAAAAATATAGAACTTTACTATTACTTTCTTAACCATTAAGAAAATAATAAAAAAATTAAAATATCTAAACGGGAATTTTGAACAGTAACTTTGAAGGAGCCCATGTATCATTTTCATATATGTACATATGTAATGCATATATTAAAAAAGAGAAAGGAAAAAAAATTATTTATCAGAAATTTTGTTGTACTCAATTATACTCATCATGTAATGCAATGTCTCATAGAAGTTGGAAATAAAAAATAGGAAAAATATATTTATTAACCCCTACACCGCGCATTAATATGTAATTTATTATTTTTATTATTCGATTTAAATCACATGTTGGTATGTAATGTGAGAATGATAAATAACATTTAAAAAAAAAATTAACATTGCTAAAAAAAAACTTCCATTCAAACCATTGAGATAAAAACTGATAATTTTATTCGTGAATGAGATTTGTAATTATTATTACAACTTTATTTTATAAAAACGTGACAAAATTATAAAAAAAAGTTGTAATAATATTACTTTAAAGCAAGATTCAAAAAAGAATGATCCATTCAACTAATTCAAATTGAATTGTTAAGAAATCACAATGATTTTAGTGAGCTTTTTGAATCATTCACTGAATTGTTTATAAAGTCTGTTTAAATTAATTTGAACAGACTCCAACACATTCAAAATGGTATTTACTCATATGTTAGATACAATTGTGTTTTTTCTTTAATTTTATTGTACAAAAATATAGTAGACTTAAATCTATATGAATTTTGTAATCATTTTATTTATTAAGAATTGCAAAAAAATTAAAAACTAAAACATGTGATTCCTTATTTTATTTAGTTGAACAAAAACTTTGGAGATGAAGGTGTATTTTATCTTAAATTTAATAGTAAATTTCATTTTTTTTTCAAAATAATTGTATTACGCTTGCACATTTTACAACTGTATTTAACATTACTCGTACATAAAATATTACATTTGTCATGTGCTTATAACTTAATAGTTTTTATCTTCTTTGTATATGAGGCAAAAAAATGTGGACAATTGATGTTAAATATATAAATTACATATTTATTGAAATTATGTATATTCAAATAATATTTTTATTGAAATTAGTCAATAAATTTATATTTTATACTTTTTTGTACGTGATATAAAATAGTTAAGTTGCATTATATATTAAATTTATAATTTTTAAAAAGATTATATTCATCATCCTCACATCATACATAATTTTTAAAATTTTAAATTAATTTAATAAAAAAATAAAAAAATTATATGTTACGTAGGTATGAAAATGATAAATAGCAAATTTTTTTTTTTTTTTTTGAAAGAGATAAATAGCAAAACTCTGATTTTTAATACTTCCTGTCCCAATTGAAATAATCATAAATTATCAAATTGAATTTGTTGAATTGATGGCTATTTGAATCGGTTGTTGTCCGACTCAGAATCGATTCGGATTATTGGAAAATTGACCAAAAGACGAAGGAGCCAGAATAGTAAAAGAAAAGTAGCGTGAAGTCGTTTGCTGGTAAATAAGATAATGACTGGATTTACAGCGCAGTAATAAAGAAAGGGCAAATCGGGGTGTTTGGTTGTGGGTGGCGTTGAGTAGAGACCGCTCGTTCCGTTAAATATGACGCCAGCCGCAATATGTACGGACCTCATTCGTTTTCTACACGCACCACTCTCTAATCTCTATATATATACACGCACACATAATTTATTTATTTATTTTTAATAGTTTTATTAATATTCGCAGATATAGAGAGAGAGAGAGAGAAAAACCAGCTACGATAGATATTTTTGTTGTTTGGTAATATAGAGGCGCTTTTGTTTGCAGAGATTAGGGTTTCTGGATCTATAGTTCTGTCCTTCAGGTTCTCTCTCTCTCTCTATTCCTATCTTTCTCTCTTTTGTGATGTTTGTCTTTCTTTTGCTTTACCATAGATTCTTCCATTAATTTTATTTGTAGTTCCTTTCAGTTTTTCTTTTGCCTTTTTCCCCCATTCTAGATCGGGGGCGTGAATTTTTTCTTTGGGATTGGGTTTGTTTCGTTGGTGAGGAAATCCAGCAATTGGAGCAAGTGGCATATAGGGAATACTAGATTTCAGAGGTTGAAATGGCCTTTAGTTTCTTTTCGTGTTTTTTTGGGGCATTTTCTTGGTGATCAAGCGGTGCATTGCCATAGGACTATTGATGTTTTGCATCTGATGCATGTCTTGATCGCGGTTTCTTTGATTTTGCAGATTATCAGATCTAAATTTCACTGTGGCTTATGGGTTTTGATTTTTGATTTTTTTTTGATCTGTTTTATTAGGTATTTTGAAATTCACTCGTTCAATTTGGTGGAGAATCGAGATACTGGTTTCAGCAAAGAGATTTTTTAGGCTGTTAATTGTTCTGATTTGAGTGTTGGGTTGACTGGGGATTTTGTCATGAGTACGCGAACTTCATGGGCAGATTTGGCTGCAAACTCTGCGGCTGAGAATGCAGCTCCTGGGTCTTCTTCTGCTAGCAATGGCGGCGTAGGGCCCACAATCGCTCCTTCCCGGAGCACATATGTTCCTCCACATCTTCGAAATCGCCCTCCTGTTGCCGACACACCTGCACCAGCTAATAGTGGGCCTGTTTCGAGTAATGACCGGTCCGGACATGGTGGGTCACGATGGTCTGGTGCTCCTAGGAATGATTATGGTCGATCTGGGTACAGTGGTGGTGGCCGTGGTGGTGGATGGGGGGGCAGAAGTGGTGGCTGGGACCGTGGGAGAGATCGGGAAGTGAACCCTTTTGGAGATGATGATGAAACAGAACAGCCATTTTCTGAGCAGGAGAACACCGGCATCAACTTCGATGCATATGAGGATATCCCAGTGGAGACAAGTGGTGAAAATGTTCCTCCGGCTGTGAATACATTTGCGGAGATTGATTTGGGTGAAGCACTCAATCAGAATATTCGCAGGTGCAAGTATGTGAGGCCAACTCCTGTGCAGCGGCATGCCATCCCAATCTCTCTTGGGGGGCGTGACTTAATGGCTTGTGCCCAGACTGGTTCTGGCAAGACGGCTGCTTTTTGCTTCCCTATCATCAGTGGGATTATGAGGGGCCAAAGTGTACAGAGACCACCCCGTGGGGCACGAACAGTGTACCCACTTGCTCTTATCCTCTCTCCAACTAGGGAGCTTTCGATGCAAGTGAGTTTAGTTATATGACTTCTTCCATTACATGCTCTAATTTGATGCTAGTTTTTATTTATTTATTATTATCACCAGATTTTAAATATTGTGGAAAATTTCAGATACACGAGGAAGCTAGGAAATTCTCATATCAGACAGGTGTAAGAGTGGTTGTTGCTTATGGAGGAGCACCAATTAACCAACAGGTTTTTTGTTGACTTACTTTTATTTTCTCCTGCCTTGTAATTTTTGTACCCTTCTGTTGTTGCAACCTGATTACGGTTAGTTGATTCTCTCTTTCAACCTTCTTTTACCCACCCTTATTCGAAGTTATGGTCATGATTTCATGTTTTTTTTTTTTTTGATAAGTAAGAAACTTTATTGAATGAAACTAGGCAAAGCCCATGTACACAGGAAGTATGCAAATGAAACACCTAATTACATTCTAGAAACTTGAAAAGAAAACAAAACTCATGAGCATTTCCTCCCTTAAGGACAATAGCCGAAAACCACTGCAGCAAAGAAGACAAACAATTTGCAGATATACTCTACATTTCGCTCCTTGTTGTTGAAGCACCTTTCATTCCTTTCCATCCTTAAACACCACATTATGCACAAAGGAATCATCCTCCATGCCGCTGCCAACTGAGAGCTACTATGCTGCCTATTCCAACATGCTAGTAGATCTGCCACTCTCATTGGCATAACCCAACTCAACCCAGCTGTACTTAAGAACACCAACCCATAACTCCCTAGCCACCTCACAATGTAATAGTAAATGATCAATCGATTCACCATTTTTCTTACACATGAAGCACCACTCCATAACAATCAGTTGGCTTTGCCTATTCTTATTAATATTACTGTTTACCTATTAAAAAAAAAAACAATCATGCCATGTTTCCTCAAATTGTCACCCGTCAAAATCTTCCCGAGTGTGGCTGTCCAAGTAAAAAAGGCAACTTTTGATGGCACAAAAACACTCCAAATACTCTTCCACGGAAAAGAGAATTGCTGCAGATAACACCTTATAATAAGATTTAACTGAACTTTTTGCTTCCGCGTGTTTCCACAGTATTCGATCCCTCTCATTTCCTCCTAGAGTCAGAGAATACAAGAAACTGAAAAAATCTGCAATCTCATCAAGTTTCCAATCTTGAACATTTCTAGTGAAAATAACATTTTGCACAGTCCCATTAGCACGACTCATCACCTCTGAAACAACAGCCTGCTGATTTCCAACCAATCTGAAAACAACCGGGAAAACAGAATGAAGAGCTCTCACCCCACACCATCGAACCAAAATCTTCAACCTCGAACTTAATATGTTTTACAAAACTGTCCCGCCCCTTTCTGATATATTTCCATAAGCACACACGATAAGATCCCCTACCCTTCTTAGAGCACCATCTGCCCCAATCACATCCAAACTTTCGATCAATAACCTCTCTCCACAACGAATCCCCTTCCATGTGATACCTCCACAACCACTTCCTTAACAGTGTCTTACTAAAATTCTTCAAATTTCGCACCCCCAATCCTCCATTCTCAATCGGACAGCACACCCTATGCCAACTCACAAGATGAAATTTATTCTCCTCTCCCATACCACCCCACAAAAATGCTCTAAACAATTTTTGCCTTCTGATCATGATGGTCATGATTACATGTGCCTTCTGTTTTGATTGTTAACTTTATTTCTGTTACATGTTCCAGTTTTCTTGATATTTAACTGTGAAATAATCTTCTTGCCATGGGTTACCAGAAGTTGTGCATGCTTCTGTTTTTGTGGTATGCATTTTAAATGTTTAAAAATCGTTTGCCGTGGTTTGCAAGTTGCGGTGGTGCTTCTCCAAAAGAGTGCTGCAAACAACTATAAAATTAGTTTTGTATGGAACATCTGCACTTACTAGTGGCCATACAATTTTACCTACCTGCTTATCCAAATCTAGGCAAGCTCTCATGATTTTGATCGATATATAGGTGCTTCTTAATCTTGAAAACATAGGATATACAGATAACTGGAATTAGGCTTGTGCATTTTAGTAAATTAAGTACAATTGATGAACATCAGATACACTAACTTAACAAAGCCTGGAATCACCATTTTTTGTTTTGGGAAAAAGTCTATTAATACCTGAAGAATCAAAATTAAGGTAATAGAGCCTTGTTGTTTCGCTCATTCCTGTTCTCGTGTTTAGGAGTGTGCAACAACTGTGTACCACGTTATCTAGATTGGAAATTCTCATTTTTAGAGGGACACGTCGTACGTGTGAGACATATGGTTTGTGCAATTATGCATTGGAGAAGTACTGGTAATAATATGGGTTAGAGTGCCTGCTCAATTTAGTAGAATATGTGCCTTTTTTGTTATGTTCTCTTCATGGTTGTTATATCATGAATACAAGTTGTCATAGGGGTGTGATGTAAGTGGAGCTCCATTTTTTCCGTTCCAGTATGTTGTAAAAGGCATCCCTTGCTAGTGTTAAAAAATTATAAGAATTATTGTGCTGGTCTTTTTTTTAGGAAAGAAGATAAACGAATCAATGTTTTGAGGGAAGATAAAAAATCAAGGGAAAAGTTACTTATTAGAAAAGTAATTTGGGGAAAAATGTTCAGGGATACTTATAAAGTGGGGTTTTGGGTTGTCCAAAGTTGATTATGGTTGAACCTTGGCAAATCTAAAGTATGTCTAGAGACTGTTGTTTAAGTATCTTGTCTTTATTTCACTTGTGCATTTTTGGTTTTATTTTGTGGAGGTATCACCTTTAGTAATTACAAAGTTACAAATTACTTGGCACTTCACATTTCTTTCTTGTGATTTCTACTCTTACGAATTCAACATGAAATATTCTTTATTGGATGAACTTGATTTGTCTGGTGATGAATTAGATCTGGTTAGCTGAATCGATAGTCCCACCAACCGGCCTAAAGGACTAGATTTCTTGACATCATCTAATGAACAAATGCACCACTCTTGTAGGCTTCTTGTGTTGACTGATGGATATTGGGTATAAACCGGCTGTATTATATGCATACTTTTGTTGTTTTTGCTTTTGTGGATGCTCATCATGATGATTTTTGAATACCGTTACGTGCTATAAGCAGCTCTGCAAGTTTATTCCTCCTTTTCTGCATATTGTTGCCCCTTTAAAATTCCTGTTATTATATCCCAGTTTGTACTGTTGGATTTTGCAGTCCTAATGAGTTACAATTTTGTTCAGCTGCGGGACCTGGAGAGAGGTGTTGATATTCTTGTGGCTACTCCTGGAAGGTTGGTTGATTTGCTGGAAAGGGCCAGAGTTTCATTACAGATGATCAGATATTTAGCCTTGGATGAGGCAGATCGAATGCTGGATATGGGTTTTGAGCCTCAAATAAGGAAAATTGTGGAGCAAATGGACATGCCTCCACCTGGTGCAAGACAAACTATGCTGTTCAGTGCTACTTTCCCCAAAGAGATACAGGTTTGTTTCTCTGTTGGCAATTATTTTTTTTAACTCGAATTATGCTTTCCAACCGATGCTTATGAATTCCTGGCAATTATATCTGTGCTGCTGGAGTGTTGGCCATTTCATCTTTTCCTTTTTCTTGGAGGTCCCTTTGGGGGTTTAGGGGTTGTATTTCGGGGTTTTTTTTTTGTTTGGGGGGGGGGGGGGGGGGCGCTGTGGGGGCTAATTATGGAGGTGTAACACTTTTATGGCATCAAACACGATCAAAAAATTACTTGTCAGCAGCTGCAACTAATGAACTATGGCATTTATCATATGCCTGATATGCACTGGGACAGAGTGGTTTGAGATTATATATCCACGTGCAAAAGAATTTTGTACAGCCTTGCTGAAGATTCTGGTTGGATACCCTTTTTTTTAATCGGTGATAACAAATTGGTGTGATGGGGCCAGCTTGTAGGATACTTATAATGACATTAATGTGATACTTGTATGAATTTGATTGACGTGCAGAGATTGGCTTCTGATTTCCTTGCAAATTATATTTTTTTGGCTGTTGGAAGAGTGGGCTCAAGTACCGATTTGATAGTCCAACGAGTGGAATTTGTTCATGAATCTGACAAAAGAAGTCACCTCATGGACCTTCTTCATGCACAGAGGGCAAATGGTTCACAGGGAAAGGTAATATTGCAGAAAGAACATTTCTATATTTTATTTCATTTTTTTCCCAGAGAAAACAGAGGGTTTTGGTCAGGTGGGTTCTGTGCTGGATGATAACTTTTCTTATTCATATTGTTTGGACTGTTTATTGCCTTAGATGGTTTATGTTTACAATTTATTACTCAAATCGACAAGCCTCTTACTAGGGTTGAGGGAAAGAAAAATGGTTGTGCTTGAAATTGATAACCAAAACATCTAGTTGTTTGACTTTCAACCTCCCGTTGTTGCAGCAAGCTCTTACATTAGTCTTTGTGGAGACAAAGAAGGGAGCTGATTCGCTGGAACATTGGTTATGTCTTAATGGTTTTCCTGCAACTACTATTCACGGTGATAGATCACAACAGGTTAGTTGTTTTGCTGTAGGTCTATTGTAACCTCTAGCTAGGTGTTTCTCATTTATACTTCCTGTGTACCTGGGCTTGCCTAATTCTATGAATATACTTCTTGATTATCTATCCAAAACAAAAGAAGTTGTTTTGCTGTAGGCCTACTTATATGTTGGATATCTTTGTTTTGAGTCACATTTAGCAAATAGGAAAATTCACATTTTGTCTGTGGCTGGTGAATGTGTGTGTAAAATATAATGACCTTTTCTTTTAAGTAATCTAATGTTTTATTAAGAAATGCAGAATGCTTAACCCAATGACATAGGAAGTATATAAGAGGAACACCTAATCAGAAGTAGAAAAATAGACTAGAAAATCATGAGAACTTGGTTTGCTAAAATCTCTGTAAGCTGCCCAAACAAACTCAACTTGACAGAAAAAGTTACGCTACAAAGAAATGAGTCTCACAATGGAGTAGAAGGTGGTCTATAGATTTGCCCATTCTTTTTGCACATGCAACACTGTGACATTTTTTTAAAGATATCCATGATAAGGATCCTTCCCTAGGGAGGTTTATCAGGGGTGAGGGTCTCACTATGGACTGTATATAGGCAGGTTTTTAGCGTGATGTGCCCTGTTCCTCACTTGAGGTCTGTGTTTTGTTCCTTTTGTTGTTTATTTTACATTTCTGCAGGAAAGGGAGCATGCATTGAGGTCCTTTAAAAGTGGAAACACCCCAATTTTGGTTGCAACTGATGTGGCTGCACGTGGTCTTGATATTCCCCATGTTGCCCATGTGGTCAACTTTGATCTCCCCAATGATATTGATGATTATGTTCACCGCATTGGACGGACAGGGCGAGCTGGTAAATCAGGTTTAGCTACTGCCTTCTTCAATGAGAATAATTCGTCAATGGCACGAGCTTTAGCTGAGCTAATGCAAGAATCAAATCAAGAAGTGCCTGCTTGGCTGTCCCGGTATGCAGCCCGATCTTCTTTTGGTGGAGGGAGGAACCGTCGTTCTGGCGGAGGTCGATTTGGTGGGCGTGATTTCAGAAGGGAGGGCTCATTCAATAGGGGTGGTTCTGATTATTACAGTGCAGGCAACAGCAGCGGTGGATATGGTACTTCTTCTGGTGGGTATGGTGGAGGATATGGTCCAGGGGTGACCAGTGCATGGGACTAATTTTTGACTTCTTAAGCAGTTGTGTCTAGGCAATGGTTGTGAACTTGTACCTTTTATAATAGGGTCATTATGTCTCATCTTTTTGTTAGTTTTTGTTTTAGCTTTGGTTGTTCTATACCGTTAGAGGTGCTTATAACGTAAGGGAGGGAGATATTTGCTTGGTATTGGTGCCACAGGAATGGGTGTACGTTGGTAGGTGTTGGTGAGAAACTATTAACACATTAGGGATTACTTGCCTTTTTATTGGGAATTTTTTTTATTTGTACCCTTCTTTTTGGTGGGTTATGGGTTGTAGAATATGTAGTGGGAGGAAGAGGGTTTCTTTTCTGCTACATCTTGTTTGTCTCATAGGCAATGTTCTTTTCAACCCAAAATGTTTGGGGGGGTATATTGATGAGGCTCTGGTCCTGGTATTTTCTTCTTCCCCTTGTCAAGGATTTTTAAGGTTTTTGTAATATTTTGGTTTTGCCGAACCATTTGAACAAATGACGTCAATTTTTGTTCAATATCATGAGAAACAAATCTGATAATTGTTATGGAAACTATTGTTGTGTGAGATAGAACACTTGACCCATCCAGTTTATACTGCTTTTATTTATATTATTATGCCTTTTCATGTATTGATTCCCTTGGCATGATGACTGCTTTGAGAGCAGTATATACTTGTCCCCTTTGCATAGACAGAGAAAAAGAAGCAAAAGGACGAGTTTTCTTGTTTTAGAAGTCGTTATGTGTGAGTGCCAGTGGAAATTTCATTATAGAACTGGGACATATTTGGTGATGTCTTCTTCTTCAATCTTGGATTAATGATTGGGTGGGTATTGCTAATCTTAGGATTTTAGGTGACCTTCTTTTGCTTTTTGAGCTAATTTTTATAAAATTGAATTTATTTTAAATTAAATTATATGACTAAGATGATTGATTGAATTTATTTTCTTTTAAATTATGCACGAAGTTCATGTTCTATAATTTTTAATCTAGATTAAAATAGCAAAAATAGGAAAAAACAAAAAAAAAAACTGAATAGTAAAGCAGTTGTGAAGGAGTCGTAAAGATATCATTACTCTATAATAATATGTTAAAAGTAATAATACATGTAATAAAGAAGGGTGTTTGTCTCTGGTCATAATATTTTCATTTATTTATTCTTTTTATTTTGGGTTAATTAATCCCTCTGACACACGCAGGTGTGCCAATAAAACAAGTAAAATAAGGTATTTTGATCACATCATTACGATCTTGGCGCTCTAAAATGATTAAGAATTAGAATCATAATCTCCTCCCACATAATTAAATCAAGTTAGTGCATCTTTATATGATCTTGGATTAGGTCAGTATAAAGTTGGCCCCGATGGTTTTTCAAACTTATTATTGTTTAGACAATTGTCATTGTTATTATCATTAATTATTGCTAATTAATCTTTCAAGTTGATGAGATACGCATGACTACTTTTAATCAAAATATATCAATTCGTGTGAGTTTAGGTCAATCGTGATTTAATTTCCCAATTAATTAATAGCTCTTCTCCTCCAAGGTTGAGGTGTAAAGGTCGGTTTAGGACGTGTTGGCTAGTACTTCTTTGACATGTCTATATATATTTATATATATTAAAAAGAGTGGTTCTACATCCACCAAATGATGTAGCCTGAAAATCTACTAAATAAGTTAAATTTTTTTTAAAAATTTTTTATTCATTTTTTTATATTTTTAAATATTTTTTTAAAAAATAAAAAAAATTCACATCACTAAAAAACATTTCCTTAATTACTAAGTAAAAAAAAAAAAATCCATTATGGACAGGGTCCCGAAGTATTTATGTATTAAAAACTCTACTATTATTAATTATTTTATTATTACTTTTCACACATTTTTTATTGTTATTCTTTATTTTCACTACTATTCAATATTCTATTATAACTTTTTTTTATTAATATTTACAACTATTCTCAACACTTATCATTACCCAAACTACGCTTATGTGTGTGTTGATATGAATTAAATGTGCTATAAATTAGAATGAGCAAGGAAAATGGAGAACAATATTTAACAAGTCGTTTAGATGATTAATTCATGGAATTTGACATTAAAATGTTAGCATTATTTAAATGAATGGAACTACATAGATTAGGAATTTCACATTATATAATTGCCATTTGGAATGATAATGTTTGTAAGGCCCAATAGTGACAAATCACATATTGGTTAGATGAAGATATGTGGTGTAAGACTTCATTGTAGTATTTATCTTTTAGAATATATATGGATAGAGGAACAATATAGCAATTCAAATGAGAGGAAACTAATAGAAAAATGTAAAAAATACTTAGAAATTTTTAGCCCACCATTTTATTTTAAAAAAAAAATCTAGTTGGCATCGACATCTTGAATTAATATTGGTTGTCATTTGGATGTATTGTGAAGATTCTTGTTCATCCAATTTTAGCTATTTTCTTGTGTTTTTACTTTGAGAAAAGATATTTGTGATCGTGAATTATGCAACCGCTGCGTAATCGTTTTGAAAAAAAAAAAGAATAAAATATGGGACCTACATGAAAAAATTAATTTTTTTAATAGTAGATCTCTCTTTTTTAAAACGATTACGTGGTGTTTATACACTTCACAGTTATATAGAGAATTAGTACATAGTTGGGATTGCAGTGAGAAATATAGCTTATGACTTTAAGATTTATAACTTTTAACTTAAATAACAAGTTTTACTATTAAAAAGTCATTTACTGTTTGGTAACCATGTCTCTAAAGTACTTTTAAAGTTAGTTATATTAATTTTTTTAAAATATACAGTTATCTGCAAGAGTTTTTCGATAAAAGTTTCAATTTGATGTTTAAAAAAAAAAATAGATTTTTAACTTTTTAAAGTGATTAAAGCACTTTTTATAAATTTATCAAACATATCATTTTTTTTAAAAAACTTTTAAATAATTAAAATTACTTTTTAAACTTTTAAATCATTCCAAATAGTTTCTTACTCTTCTACTCTCTACTTCTCTATACTGAAGACGTGGAGGTAGATCTTTTCTATCGAACGCGCCCTGACAATTGATTATAGAACACTAGTTATGATCTTTAGCTGTAGTTGTTTCAATAATATCCCTTAGCTAGTATCCCACCTCTTTCTCTTGTATCTTTAAATTTAAAATTTTTAATTTTAATTCAAAACTGCTTTAAGAGGGGAAAGGGAAAAATAAATAAATAAATAGAAAGGCAGAATTCGATTCCAAATGGATCTCGAAAAGTTAGAACCTCAAGAGTTGTCTCCCTCTCCTTTCCCTCAGAATTGGGTTTGACCCATAAATGGCAAGAAAACAACAACATCAATTCATAAAAGCTCCTTGTCCTGTTATAAGACATTTGCAATTAAATTAAAAAAAAATACACTATGAAATTTCATTTAAAAACATATTTCAATGGTAGTTAATAACTTAATATGAATAAGATTCTCACCAATTTATGAAAATCAGAAGTTGGTGCGGCCAATGGGTCCGGCTTTACTCTTCTGCTGGAGAGAGAAACGCGGTAGACTTGCACAGAGAGAGACAGAGAGAGAGAGAGAGAGTGGCCTTACTTCTTAGAGAGAGACCCTCACGTTTCTTTGTTGTTGTTATGGTGGTTGTTATAAGTTGGAAGAGGTAGATTGGTGTCCATGTGTTAGCATTTGGGCAGAAGGTAACAAAAAGACTGGCTTCTTTTTTTTTGAGTGGGCAGTTTTTGGATCAGATTTAAGGGCGTAAAGGCGAAGCTCAAAGACGAAAGGGCTCTCGATCTGACCCTCCGAAGTTTCTCCAACTTTGATTCTTGATTCTTGGTTTGGCGGTTGACTTTCTCTATGAGAGTGTGCTTCTAAGATGGAACAATCTTCGAATGCTCAAAGGGGCATCCGAATTCAACCTCCACTGGTTAGTCTATTAGATCAATACCCTTTTTTTAATCTTTTAATCTATATCAATTTTCGACAAATTCATCAACTTTTAGGGACACCCAGATGGAATTGTTGTTAAATTTGTGCATTTGTTCGAGGAGTTGTTTAAAACTCTTGATTTTGGGGGCATGTGCGTTCGAGGGTTTGTTGTTTTGATCACTTGCATTCCCACTTTTGGGATTTTCCTTTTATGTGTTTTTGGAGATATCGACAAGGAGATTTTTGGTTGTAGTGCAATATATCCAGGGAATTTGTGGAATTACTAGCCGAGGTGTCTGAGAATTGTTTGGCTTTTCAATTCTATATTGCTCTTGCAAGTGACTTCTCAATGCCGTTTTATGTGGTTACAGCTGAATTTTTTTGTGCAGTTATTCAAGCATAAAGTATATTGCTTTTTGCTGATAGTCAAGTGGGTCTTTAGATCTGTATATTTTCTCTTATAAAACCGGATGATTGATTCTCTGTTTTTTTTTGGGTATATGTTTCTTTTGTTTAAAGGGAAAAACTTGTTAATTTGTTGATGTGGTGCGGTGAGAAGTTGAATCTGCTAACACAAAGATATCACAGCTCTTTGTAAAACCCAAAGAACTAATCTGGTATCACATGAATATTAAGAAAACTCTCTCAAGAGGATTCTGTTGGCTGAAAATCAGAAAAAAAGAAGAAGAAGTTATTTGGGCAAAACCAACCTTGGAGTACTTAAAAGAGTTATTCTAATCTCAATCCGGTGTGTAGAGCACACAATCCATATCACTTAAATGCTAAGATTTGATTTGTAATATTCAAATTTTAAAATTTATTTTTCAAATCAAATTATGCTAGGTAAGCAGTGTGTGGTGTAGAGACCTTAGAATAGCAGTGCTCATACTTAGATTATGTGAAGATATCAAATTACAATGAAATTTTAAGAAAAATCAGAAATCTTCAAATTAACATATGTTCGATTGAATGGAGGTCACACGCATCTCGTGCAAAATTTAGCTACAAATTATGGTTGACTGAGAGTCTCATGTGGGCATCACGACCCATCTAGAAGTGCCATTTGGTAGGGCATTAATCTTGGAGGCATCTCACAAACTCCCTGGTGGGCTCCCTCAATAAGTGCTTGAGTGTGGGTCAATCAACTTACTTGTGTGATCTTTGAATTTTTTTTTTACCCCATTTTGAGCTTTGCCTTTTGTCGAAGAACTTCTTTTTTTGATAGGTAAATGTAGAAGATCATAAAATTGTCACTGAACTTCTCCAGGAACCCATTGGCAATGTGGTCTACATCATGTGCCAATCTTAATGCTTTTGGATGATATAAATAGCGTGGGGTGTGTTTTGGCTGGTTTCTTGTTTTACTATCATAAAAATATGCACTTGTTAGGAGCTACACTGAGGATTTTTTTTTCTTTTTTTACTATCATAAACCCCATATATGGTTTTTTTTCCTCCTGTAGAGAATTTTGTATTTATAAGAAATGATTCTATTTTACTATAGAATTTTGTATTTCTAGTAAATGATTCTATGTTACTGATCCTTTAGGTGTTGAGATTTTTCTTAGAAATCCCATGCTTATATTGAAATTATGGGGGATGTAATAGTACTCAGTTTTGAGTGTTTCCAATTTCTTTCCTCTTCTCTTAGCATTTAATTTTTTTTTTTCCTTACTCAACCACCTTTTTGTGGATACCTGCCCAGATGTATGCTCTTTTCATCCATTACCGGTGGATAGTCTTACTTTTTTTTTTTTTAGAAAAGTAAGAAATGTATTAATAAAAGAATTGGCAAAGCCTCGTTCAGTACAAAGAATGTCCTAGCTATGTAGGAACTAGGGAAATAAGGAAATCATGCAAATCTTGGCCATTAAAATTAACAGCGATGGCCCAAGTACAAAGAGTTCTAAAAAAGAAAGCTTTAAGTTCTTCCATCGATCTCTCTTTGTCCTCGAAAGTCCGTGCATTGCGCTCCTGCCATATACACCACATGATACAAATCGGAATCATCTTCCATAAGGCCTTAATCTGATTGTTTCCCCTTAAATCAGACCAGCTAGCTAGTGTTGCCACTACTGTCTCCGGCATAACCCAACCCAAGTCTAAACGGCTAAATACCTCGTTCCACAGCCCTCTAGCTATCTCGCAGTGTAGTAGAAGATGCTCCACAGATTCACCCCCACTCCTGCACATGCAACACCAGTCTACAATGATCACCCTTCGTTTTCTCAGATTATCCGTTGTGAGAATCTTTCCCAGGGCAGCTGACCATACAAAGAAGGCTGCTTTGAGGGGGGCCTTGTGTTTCCACAGTCGTTTCCATGGAAACTGGGAGTGATGTGTTTGTGTTAGGGTCTTGTAGAACGCCCGTACCGTAAACATACATTTGTCAGAAGGTATCCACCACAAAACATCTGAGGGCTGGTTGCTTGGTCTGATTGAGTGCAACAAACTTAGGAAGGCTTCAAAAGTATCCAGTTCCCAATCTTGCGCTGCCCTGTTGAAAGTGACGTTCCATTGGGTTTGATTCCCTACTATCACCCTGACCTCTGCCACCGAAGCCTCTCTGGCACTTGCAACCCTAAACAGAGTTGGGAATAGTTCCTTTAGAGCACAGTTACCGCACCATCTTACTTTTGCAAGGCCTTAAACCTTCTTCTATTTTGTTTGTTGGTTATTATTATTATCAATTCCTAAAAGTTTGTCATTTTCCATTCAAATGAAGTTTGAAAACCTTATGAATTGTTCATGGTATTGCATCTTGTTCTTGATTCCCTTTTCTATGTGTATATGTAATTACCTTCAACAACTTGTCAATGTATCTGCCTACCGATAAATTCTGATGATGGCTAACTCTCTTGTTTATGTATCTGTCATTGTTTTCTTTCACGATTTAGTTTTTGTCTCTATTTGTGTCTGTGAATAGACACAGGTCTCTTGGATGATGGCCCTTTTCTTTCTTTCTTTTTTTGTTTTGTTCTGGCTTTGTTGATTATTAATATTAATTTTGTTAATGTAATAATATGGTTTGTATCATGAATGAATATAAATGTATGCCTTACCTCTTTTTTTGGTTAAGAGTTTGATTATTATGGGAAGTACTTTTGTTTGTTAATCTCTTTGGAGGATGGAATGCACTTCAAGATTTACTTAAAGCTTTTGAAATTTATCCATGAGAATTTTCTATCGTGTGCTACCCATGTACTTTGGTTGCCACCTTGTAAAAAACCAAAAAATAAAATTGAATCATGAATAGATGCGGGCTTGGGTTTCTTTGTTGGAATTGATAAGAGATCCTGACATAGGGTGAAAATGGCCACAAATATGAGAGGTTGTAAAAATTAGAATATATATGAAAGAGGGGATGCTAGAAAGATGAGAGAATTTTTTGTATATTTTAAAGAGGAGTTATACTATATGCTACTCTCTCAAGCATTAGTCCATCTCTTGTCTTTTAAAATAACAAATTCGAGGGTTATGGATTATAGCACATCATCACTATAAGAGAGTGGGATGAGAGTTTAGTATACTGGATATAGCATTTCCCTTTAAAGAAATATTACAAATAAAAGGAAGGGTAACTTGATGCATCTGTAGGGATTCTTATGCGAGGATAAGAGTAAACAATTTCCAGGTCATGCAGGATCAATTGTGGCTATGTCTATATTTTTTATATTTATATACATATACAATGTTTAGACTCAATGGAACGCTCAAGCACTTTGTTGACTGGTTGTTAGCTCTAACTTCCTCTACTAGCTGAGTTGCTTAAATTCTGTTGTTATCATAGGGAAGATTATCTTGGATCAAGCATTTTTGACTTTCCGTAGATAGCTAATGACTTAAAATTCCAATTTCTCTATCTTTCAACATCATCCAGGAACGAACAAGTAAAATCTAAGAAGATACACATCCTGAGCTAGGATACAGGCCTTTAGCACTTGGACTTAGTAACGAAGATAAGAACCAACATCCAAGCTCTATGAAAGTTGCAATGTCTTCCCTTTTTGGTTCATTATCATTCACTTGCGAATAAAATCTTCTAAAGTCTCTACCCCTTCTAAATAGAACCAATTGAGACCCCAAGCTGTGATCAATAATCCTGGGGATATATTCTAAAGGGCCTTGGTGATTCATATCCTTGACTTATGATTCGCTTTAGAAAATGAAAAGGGTTGTAAAAGCTGCTATATGAATCAAATGCTCTTGTTCACTTAACATTTGTGTGTAAAGTGCTGACAGTAGTGATGATGATGCCTCTTTCCTTCCTTGCTTGTGAGATTTCATGGTGCTCATAAGTGAATGAGCCACGCGTAATTGTGCATCTTTTCTTTTTCAGCAGATACTGCATTGCCTTGTTTTACTGGCAAACTAATATCAGATCTGCCATCATATGGGGGTGAGGCACTCCATAATTTACCATGCTTCATTTGTTTCCACTCTTGTTTGTGTTAACTCTCATATTTTAACACAAACATGCTCATTGAGGCAGGGTTATGTTTATCACTATTTTTGGTATATACATCTTGATGTGTCTTGCATCCTAACATGGAATATTTGCAGGTTGATTCTGTATCGTGCTATTGCAGAGTAGATTCAGGCTTGAAAACTGTTGCTGGGGCAAAAAAATTTGTCCCAGGATCAAAACTTTGCATTCAGCCTGATATCAATCCTAATGCACACAAGAGCAAAAACTTACGACGAGAAAGGACTCGAGTGCAGCTACCCCTGCTGCCTGGCCTTCCTGATGATCTTGCCATTGCTTGTTTGATCCGAGTCCCTCGTATTGAACATAGAAAGCTTCGTCTAGTTTGCAGGAGATGGTATCGTCTTCTGGCTGGAAATTTCTTTTATTCCCTTAGGAAAAGCCTTGGGATGGCTGAAGAATGGGTTTATGTCATCAAAAGAGATCGTGATGGAAGGATTTCTTGGCATGCTTTTGATCCTACCTACCAGCTATGGCAGCCACTTCCACCTGTTCCTGGGGAATATTCTGAAGCACTGGGTTTTGGCTGTGCCGTTCTTAGTGGATGCCGCCTGTACTTATTTGGAGGAAAAGATCCACTAAAGGGATCCATGAGACGGGTCATTTTCTATAGTGCCCGGACAAATAAATGGCATAGGGCACCGGACATGCTTAGAAAACGTCATTTTTTTGGTTCTTGTGTCATAAATAACTGCCTTTATGTGGCCGGTGGAGAATGTGAAGGAATCCAAAGGACTCTCCGTTCTGCTGAAGTTTATGACCCCAACAAGGGTCGTTGGAGCTTTATCACAGATATGAGCACGGCTATGGTGCCATTTATTGGAGTTGTTCACAATGGGATGTGGTTTCTAAAAGGTCTTGGGTCTCACCGTGAGGTCATGAGTGATGCCTATTCTCCTGAAACTAATACCTGGACCCCTATTAGTAATGGCATGGTCACAGGTTGGCGGAACCCTAGTAT
Organism: Carya cathayensis; assembly: GCA_011037825.1. NCBI lineage: Eukaryota > Viridiplantae > Streptophyta > Magnoliopsida > Fagales > Juglandaceae > Carya > Carya cathayensis. The sequence continues at coordinate 821,139 of QGSO01000278.1, forward strand.
CTCCTTAAATGGACAGCTCTATGCCTTGGATTGCCTTGATGGATGTAAGCTTCGAGTTTATGATAGAACCACAGATTCGTGGGACAAATTTATAGATAGCAAGCTCCATCTTGGGAGCTCTCGTGCTCTTGAGGCTGCTGCTCTTGTTTCCCTTAATGGAAAGCTTTGCATTATCCGTAACAACATGAGCATCAGCCTAGTTGATGTTTCAAGTCCGGATAAACAGGTGGAGAGCAACCCTCGTCTTTGGGAAAATATCATTGCTGGGAAAGGTCATTTCAGGACTCTTGTAACAAATTTATGGTCAAGTATAGCAGGTCGGAGTGGTTTGAAGAGTCACATTGTGCACTGTCAGGTGCTTCAAGTATGAGAATCAGAGTCATGGTTTGCTTATTGAAAGACTTCCATGGAATGGGAATTTAGAATAGAAATTGTTGTTTTCAATGGAACTCTATGAGAAAAACATTGAGCTAGTAAAATCTCCATGCTCATTTCTTGTGAGGGATTTGAGACTGGACATAACTGAGCATGCTTTTCATGCAATAACCTGGCAAGGGTGGTTTCTATGGTTTCGGAAATAGAATTTGAGGTAATTTCTCACGCTCATGAGGGAGCGGATACTTGTAAATCTTCTTCTTTGGGTTAGGTGATTGTCTTTTTTCGTGGGATCTAATATTAGTAATATGTCATCTTGAAGATGCTATGTGAAGTCAAGTATGCATCATTAGTTTTCATTTAAAACACAGTTGTGAAAAGGTTTTACGTGTATATCCATTATCCCCACCCCTCTCTTTCCTCTCTCTCTCTCTCTCTCTCTCTCTCTCCCCAACATAGAGAAGTATTTTCATCGTTCTTTTTACAATTATATTTTTACCATTTTATGATGAAAAAATATTTGTTATATATTGCTTAAAAATCCTTGTCCAACTCCTCTTACTCTTCAGCTTGAGCTTCTCATATGTATCAATCATTTGATGTCATATAAATTGTAAATTACTACAAAAGTTATAAAATTGGTCCGGTTGACACCGAGATATTGATTATAGATTGATAGCCATGTGTAAAAGCAAGTAGTCACGATAGAGCTCTGGGCTTTACTTGAAAGGATAATCACATCCAGGATCTTGGTTTGGTGCATGTTATTGTCCAGGGTGGTTCCCATGCAGTTCCTCTTGAATGATGAACAACAAATATGAAACCAATCTGCTGGCGGAAATCTTCTTCAACACTGGCCTCCTTACTACCAAAAGATCTTAAAAAAAGGCAGAAAGCTGAGCATGACAATGGAGTCAATTTTTCCAACTTTTGTTTTTCGTCATTAACACTATAGTGGCTTCTTTTGAAACCCAAACGAGATCTGAAAAATGTGAAACAACTGTAGAACTTGCAAAGTTTGGAGTTTGACGCTATCTAAAATCATGGGTGAAAAAAATGTCACAAATACTCATCCAAAGAAAAACACTCGAAAGTGAAAGCATAGAATACGTAAGTAGCCTGAGGGGAGTACAGATGAACCTCTTCAATCAATCCTTATTGCCACACAAATGCATATATTTTGAAACATAACTCAAACGCCTCGGGATATCAACTCCTGAAACCGTTTGAAAGACTCTTCTCGTTGAATCTTAAGCTGGTTGCGGAAGTTCTTGATAAAAGAATCAGCTAGTTGATTTATGTCTCGCTCATCATCCATAATTATCTGTCTCTTCATGACCTGTTTCCTTGCATTATTATGTTTATCCTTGTTCAACCCTTGCCCACCACTGCTAGATACCTCTCTCTCATTATCCATTGCAGCTGCCTGGCTATCTGGACAAGTTATAGTCCACAATTGGCTTCTTTTCTTGGTATTGAACTTTTAGAGAGAGAGAGAGAGAGAGAGAGAAGATGTGCCCAAGGTTGTTTGGTGTGGTGTGAAGACAACAGCGCACACATGTATTTATAGATTCAATTAGAAGCACGAGTTTGGTATGGGTGAAAGCAAAGCGAGGAATTTAAAAAGATTCCGCTTTATGCTTGCTTGTTCATAAGTTCAAAGAAATCCCAGGCTCCTGAGGCCATACAGAAAAGGCCAACTTAATACTCTATTTTATTGCCAACTTGCAAATTGCTCTTTATCAATATATATATACAGAAATGGTGACCTTAGCATTAACTTAATAATAAAATTGCAACGGTTTGCGTTTTTAATATTCGGAGATCCCAAAGTCAGCATTCCCATGCCTATTCACATGTAGTGGGAGAGGCCATATGACTGGAGGAAACGCGCAATGGCAACAAACTAACCAGGTTCACATATAGCCATTGTTGACCAAAAGGCTTCAACTTCAACGTCCTATGAGTCTATCACCACCAACAGAGTTCTCCAATATGAATCGAAACTTTGAAAAGGAAAAAGAAAAGAAAAGAAACTCTAGTTTTTAATTAATATGGGTTTCAAAATGTTCTAACTATCAAAATTGACGCAAAGCTTACTCAGTTCAATTCTTTTAAGTTGCATGAAAATAACCTCGATTGGTTAGACAGTTCAGATGATACAAGATAAAATGTTTTATTAAAAGTTGAATAAAATATTATTATAATATAATTTTTTAATATTAATTTTGTATTGAGATTTGAAAAAGTTGAATTGTTTATTATATTTTATGTGAAAATTTGTAAAAGTTGTAATGATTATATGAAATAAGATGAGATAATTTAGGTTTGGACATCCAGACCAGCAATATTGAAGTCCCGTTTGGTTAGACAGATGAGATGAGATGTTTTAAATAATAATAAATAAAATATTGTTATAATATAATTTTGTAATATTAATTTTGTATTGAGATTTGAAAAAATGAAATTGTTTATTATATTTTGTATGGGGATTTGAAAAAGTTGTATGGAAATTTGAAAAAGGTGTAATGATGAGTTGAGATGAGATGAGATAAGATTTTTGATTTTGTGTAAACAAACAAGGCCTGAGTGTCCGATTTTAGCAAATTACTTATTACACCGAGAGAGAGAAAGAGAGAGAGAGAGAGAGAGAGAGAGAGAGAATATTTTGTATATATATATATATATTTATTATTATATATGGGTTCATCGCCAAAATGGAACAAAAGTGATTGTTTTGTTTTCCTTTTTATTAGAATTCCGCCAGGGGAATGACTATTTTTGCCATGCATACCCATCCATATTCAACATGGTTTCCCCCTCTTTCCCACCACATTCCTCGCAGAGCGACAGTAAGCAATTGCGTATATAAAATAACACGGCTTTAACATTGGAGTATATAAATGCAACTTCGAATTTTTTAATAATGGATCTTAGAGGAGAAGGAGATCTATTTCTAGATCAATGTCTCAGTATTTATGGAAACAAGTACACAGTTCATCCAACATCTCAAATACCTACATAAACATATACATATGTGCTTCAGTTGCCCCATCATATTACCGACCTTGGAGAGCTTCAAACTGAATGGGTGGTGTGCATAAGCATGTAAAGATTTTCTTCGCCTGCAATAAAATCAGAACAACTATTTGAGACTTTTGGCTTTATATTAAAAAAATAAAAATAAAAAACTATCTGAGACTTTGAGAGCCTTTAATGAAGTGGTCATGTGTAGCCAGATAATACCAGTATTCCAAATGGAATAACTTAATATCTGCTTAAAATGGTAGTTCCCGTATGTTCAGCATGTGGGCATACCTTGTCATAACCCAATTATTCAAGATCAGAAAAAGGTTTTTTTTTTTTTTTTTTTTTTTTTTTTATAATAAGAACAGAAATAGTTTCTTACAGCCTAAACACACGATCCTTTACCACCCCCGTCCCCATCCCTGCTTCCTCCCCCACACACAAGCCCATCTTTTTCCTGTTCTTCCTATAGGATAAAGTGACACTATATTGATTCAGAATACGGAGTAGCTGTTATCGTCATCTTTTAATTTGGTCCATGTTATCTACTTGTTTCTTGAAAATTCTGGCTCTCTGCCATAAGCTCTAACTAGACAAGTTAAAAAACAATCAGTTACAGTTTCTTTCAAAAACTCCTTCAAAGGTCAACTAACAACAGATATATCAAAGATTTCTACGTGCTATTCTTCATCAATAGGAAATTGCATGTTAAAATGAATATGTCAGTTTGCAAAATAAACAGCTAAATAAGCACAAGATAACCAATAGTGACATGATATGATAGCAGCTCAATATTTGACCTTCACCTTTAAATAATAACTCATAAATTGGAATGGGCCCTGATTTCTACTGTTCTTTGGACTAATCCAAACCCATCCATTTACCAGCAACGAGATGAACTTTCAATGTGACCTAGGCTCTAAAGTGCCTTCACAGGGTTGGTACCTATATAAGTGCAAGTATATATCCATTTTGTCATATATGAGAGCCTAATAGGAAGATATGTGATGGAGATAGCCTTGGATTAGTGCAAGCAACTTCAAGACCAGTTCTTTGGGGATTCAGGTTGGGAACAGTGCCTACCCCACGAGTATTCATTTATTACGTTGTAGAAGCCTCGCTCTATCTTCCTAGAGCACACTCTTGTCAATATTTCAAAAATGATTAAAACAGAAGAACTTCAGGAGAAAAACAACAAAACAAATGTGATAAATGTTTATTATAAGTTTAAAAAAATGTTATTGATAAGCGCAAAAGGCGAACTCAAGTACACAAGGAGTATACAAGAGAGAAATGTGATACATGTGTTTAATCTCCCCTGATTAAGGTTCAGGAAATGGCATGGGAAAGAAAATCATATGTGAAATCAGAAATCCAGTGTATATATAACCTTGCAAGACTTTTTTCATTCTAGGATTTATGTTAATGGGCTAGATTTTATGATAGCAACCAACAGAATGTTTGATCCTGGAATGTTCTAACTTCCGAGGATAGTCACATTCCCAAGCTTTAAGACATACTACAAGTCCAACCCTTCCCCACTTCCGCCCAATGAAAAAACAAAAGGCATGTTTTGGATGCAATAATACTTGATGGAGAGGAGCCGCAGAACTGTCCTGCACGCTTCACATTCCTGATTCAGAACTGCACTCCCATTACGGCCATTAGGGAGATTAGAACACCGTGGTTGTGGAAATACTTCCTAAATACCACTCCTGAAATCTTAATGCACTACCATAACAATGTTTTGATCCTTGAATTAGTTTTGTGATCCCAACCAATAGATCAATCGAGTTGTTCCTTCTGTCTTTTGCCCCATTTTTAGGAGGCAAACCATATTTTGCTTTTCACATGTTTTAAAATAAAATCTTTCATGGACTCAAAGAGGAGAGAGAGAAGAGAGGGGGGGGGGGGGGTGGTGAAGAGACCATCGCATTGTTCATAAAATGTATCCTGTTAATGAATATTTTCTCATCAGGAATTGTATCCAACAGATATTTGCAGTTAGATAACCTTCTAAAAAATTAGATCGATAGCTAAAAGCCAAAATCCCCAACAAATCTATTCATCTAAATAACTTTCCTTTGGAAGCTTATTAAAGTTTATATCTTTCAAATAAAATGTTTGCAACATTCTTCATCCGACTCTCCAAGTTAATAAATATGAAATTCCACCACGAAATATTGTTAAAAAATTGAAAAGAAACAAATTCTACCTATTCTAATTAACCCCTAAAGTGTAACATACATTCAACGAAATGAGAGAACAAATGCAAAGAAAAACAGAGTCTTACCTCATATCGACTCCGGGTGTGCGCCTGTAGTGCACGCCTTGCTCTTACAAACCGGAACATCCTCAAACTGTTTTGCCGGAAGCTTCTCCGACAAAGCACCGACGTAGAATTCAATCGAATCCGAATCCTTATCAGCCTGGATCCCAGTGACCGAGACCCAAAGAAACAACTTTTTGGCTTGAATCCCAGACACACTGGACACAGACCCATAGCTCAACTTTCCATTGACTTTCTTGTTATAGTAAACCAACTGGTCAAACTGAACATAACAAGGGCTTGTGAGCTCGATGGTGAAACTACCGTCATCGGAGAGAGTGTAGGACTTGACGTTGTTTGGGAGGAGACCCTTTGGGAGGCCGTACTGGGGAAGGAGGTCATGGACGTCTGCGACGGGTTGGAGGGGAGAGGACAGACGGTTGGGATTGAGTTTCGGGTTTCTGAGGGAGAAAGATAGATGGGTTTCGGAGAAAAGGACGAGAATCACAAGGGCGAGAGAGATCGGGGAGATGAGTTTGCGTGGAGAAGCCATTGATGCAAAGTTTCGCCCGGGGTGGGGAGACTGTGAGACAATAATATATGTACTTGAACTTGGGGAAGAACATTGAGCATTGGGATCTCATTCCTTCCATTTCTTATGCTAATCCGTCCTTCAAATTTTAATTAGGAATATATATATTAAAGATAATATCGAATAAAAAATCTGATTTGATTAAGATAATTATTATTAAAATAAAAGTAAAAAATATATTTTATTAAATATTATATAACATTTAATTCACATTTTATCATTAAATTTAAATTGATAGATAGAAGAAAGTATATAATCGTAAATCGATGGAAAGAATAAATGTTATATATATCTTTAATTTTATTATTTTCCTTTCAATCGTCACACTCCCCTATTCATGAAATGGATAATCACAACCATTCAACTTTGATTAAAGATTTAACAAGAAATTCAACATAACAATAGCGTTTCAAACATAATTTATGATTTTTACAACCACAAACATAATATATATTACGAGAAATGCTACTTATCGTTTCTGCACCACATACTAATAAGAGATTTATTATTTTTATCGTTTTATTTAAACATATATAGTAATAAGAGATGACAAGTAAAATTTTTTGTATGATAACCCGTCTCTTCAACCTTGAGTCTAGAGATTTTATTTTATTATTACATAGCTGCTGTGTAAAAGAGGTCGGGACAATTAATTTGTTTTTATTTTCTATTTTTATTAATATATATATTTATATATAAATAAATAAAAAAAAGCATTTGATAGTTGCTTGGAAGAAACGATTACGTAACATCCCTGCTTAAGCAAAGCCATTTCTATGGAGCCTTCAATCAGAAAGACTAGCTACGTGAATGGACCATTACTAATAAAACGACGGTCAAAATAAATTGTTGTACGGCAGTCACTAATTATTATTTTGTATTTTTTGAAAAATACAGGTAGGTGCTTCATATTTTCGTCTTGCTATATTATATTATATCATATCATATCATGAAAATTTAATATTTATATAAATTATTTTTATTTTAATGATATGAAATTTTGTGATTAAAGAATGCCTAATAGTATTTAATTCACCAGCCTGTGGAGAAAACAAAGACTTGGGTGGGTCTACTCTACCGTCTACATCCACCCCTGAGGCTCCCGCTGGCCATTCCCATTTTGTTTTTAAAATATTTTTAAAAAAAGAAACAAAAAATTTACAATAATTATTAAACAATATTTTTTTAATCATTTGAAAAAAAATAAAGAAAAGAAGAAGAAGAGGAAGAAGAAAAAGAAAGAAAGGAAGGAAGAAAGAAACGGGGACTCCCAGCGGAATCCCTAGAAAGACATATGCGTACATCGGGGCTCGAAATGGGTACATGGCCCATGGGCGCCTTTGAATGGAATCGTATGGCTAATGATTCTGGCGGATAACAAGCAGAAGTTGCTGTTGAAGTGGGCACCATGCTGGAATTTGCGAAGCTTCCAGGAATGAGGGGTTTTATTTTTTTAATTTTTTTTTTTTGGGGGGGGGGGGGGGGGTTTGAATTTATTACAGCGTGATGGGTGCAGTTGAGGGGAGGGAAGTGATCATTCAGCAATTAGGAGGAAGCAGTTGAATAGTGACATTGGTTAACGCAACCTATACGAAATGTACTTCCATCAAGCCAGGCTTCTACACAAGAATTCAGACCCTTTTTCCACATCCTTTTGGCTTTGGATGTTTAGTTGGGAACTTCCAAATTTTCGGGTACAAATGAAATTAAACATTTTTCCAGAACGCTCAAGAATTATCCAACAGCAAGCACAAGCACAAACACAACCACAATCACACTGACACAGAGCGTAAAAAATGTACACAACAAATTCAAATGAATAAACATTAAAATGAGGAGCTGAGAGGAACTTTGTTGGCACAGTTGGTAAAATTTTATTAGCTATTTCGTTCATCCACTTCATACAGATACAGTACAAGTTCAAGTAGAGGAAATAGGACGCATTTTTAGCTAGAGCATATCTCGTCCAGTATATACACGACATGTCTGCTTTAGATATGTCTACAACAGTAACTATTTGTATCATCTGGCACTACAAGGTTGATAATTGCACAACACCTTTCTGTGCCACTCTATCATTGGACAGGCATTCTCCTTGACGCCTATTCTGTAATTAGCATCTCAATTTCATTCACTGGAGTAGGGAGCTGCAAGAAGCAAAAAGATTAGGCAACATGGAAATTCGGCATCTTGAAGCACATCATTATAAAATTTTTAACGAAATTATTCTAATCTGAATAAGGCAACATCAGAATGGGCAAGGAAATATAGGGTCCAAATAAAAACTCATTGAAAAACCAATCACTCAGCAGATGTTATTGGTCTCATAATTTATTTGGCATATATTCACCAATTTATAGTATCATTTTTAGTTTATAATTGACTCAGAATACTTAAGACGTCAACTTAAACTGGATGATGTACAAAACCCAATAGAAGTTTATACTTTGAAGAAACTCAAGAAACCATGTGAAGCTCAAAACTTTTTGTTTTGGAGACCATGCAACCGCAACATGTCTTTTACTGTGTAAAGCATCCTCAAAACATGAATAAGATAAATCATTGGCTTTTCACTGATTGTATGTGGCCCCAGAAATTGTTTGCACCCAAAGGTTCAGACCTTAGGAGCATACCTCCAAGACTAAGGCCCTTATCACTTGAGCCAACTCCTAGGGATTAAGAGGACAATGTAATCCTTAATACTGCAACACCAACTATGATAAGATCAATGCATATAATCAGTTCCATTCAGAAGAAAATACCAACAATAACATATAATTGTCCAGGAACATCACAGTTCTTCATTTGCGAGAAACAAAGGTACCAGTGCACCCTTGTGCAACTACAAAGTTAATCTATATGATTTAAAGAATATACAGGCTACGTACTTCCCAGGAACAATATTGGTATTGCTAACCATGAAATCAAATTGGTGGCCTCCTTCAGTACAAATTACCATTAGGCTACGGCCTTCTGAAGACACCAGTGGAGAGCCAAAACTTTCACATAAAGAAGATTTTGACTGCATATTCGGGCTTAGGAAAGACAAGACAACAGTCTGTTTAAAACTAATTTCTATATGCCCAGCACCTCAGTTCTTGGTTGGAACAAACATTAACACTGATCTCAAATCAGACAAGGCCAAAGAGTATATCATGTAAGAAAGCAGAAGTATTCCAGTCTCCTAGTCTTCCTTGTTCCAAAATTGATCAATACTGCATCATAAACACAACAATTTCACACCCTCCCATCATGAACGCTCCCAGATAAGAGTTTCACAATTTTCATGAGAACCTAAGAATGAATATTGTATACACCTTACATATGCATTTATAGCACCTTCTACTCTAGTGAAACCTACAGGCCAGACAAGTCCAACACGTAACTGAGACACAAGGTCAAAGAGGCCTTCGAACAAAAATACCCTTATCAAAATTAGAAAAAAGAAAGTATCAAACTAACTGTTTAGGCATGAAAACAATGCAAGAATAAAGGCGTAATGATAAAATCTATCGAAATGTATCCACGTCTTCGGGGGTAATTAATTGCTAACAGCCTTAGCTTCGGCTCAACCCTGAATTCTAGCTAGTTTACCTTCACTAACAGCCACCGCAGAGTCATGCTATCGAAAACATCTAGCATTCAACCACACTTTAGTCGCACAGCACCTAAAAATTCAATAGTTTTGCTACGATTTACAAATGAAGATTAAAATCAACCCACCATAACAATTAACTAACATGTAACCCTAAAAAAACTTCCCGCGATAATCGAAACCAGTACGAGTCAAAGGAAAGGCAGCAGTTCAAATCAGGGTTTCAAGACGGTAAATACACCGCAACAGAAGCCAATACCTCAAAAATCCGTTTGGTGCAAGACCCCGACACCTCGTTGCGGCAGGAATGGACAGTCTTGAATTGACCCAAGTCGAGCTTTTTGTTGATGAACCCCACCTGAAAGTATATACTATCGGATGGTGGCAAATCGACCCGGATCTCGTCCACATCAAGCCACAAGAAGAACCTCTGCACCTGAATGCCCTTGAGTCGGGTGATGGACCCGTAGCTGAGCTTCCCCGTGATGGTCTTGTCGTAGTAGACCAAGTAATCGAACTGCACGTAGCATGGGTTCGACAAAACAACGACGAATCGGCCATCGTCGGAGGAAAGGGTGTAGTTGACGACAGAGTCGGGTAAGAGCCCACCCGGAAGCCCAAATTGCGGGAGAATTTCGTAGACTGTGGGGGAGTCAGAGAGGGAAAGCGAAGGGGTCGCGACAGTAAATAGGAAGAAGAGGATTGTATGGATCAGACCTAGACGGGATTTCAGGTTTAGAGACATGTTTTTGGGCGACTTCTTTTCCTGAGAGGAAGTTGTAGGCAAAGTGTTTGTTTGTTTGTCCGAATGAGTTTTGTAAAGACACCGGCAAGAACCGAGAGTATTCTTCGGTTGGTGGGTGGTGGGGCTATATATGGGGGCCTGGGGCGTCGGAACCTAGGTATAGAGAGGGGATAGTATTTTGTTCATTTACTGGAGAATCCTATAATCTGTTTTTTTCCCAATAAATGCCTCGTCCTTATCTTTTCTTCCAACATGACCAACACAGTTTTTCCCTCCAAACTGCTTTGTGAAAGGTTCAATGGATCCCGCAGGTGCAGGCCTAGGATTCCCTTAGATTTTTTTCCTTTTTATTTCATTAAAATAAGAGAAGAACTGCCGTGATAGAAATATTTTATAAAATAAAATTTATGAATTAATATTATGATATATTAAATTTATTTTAAAATAAAAATAATTTATAATATAATTTATTATATCTAATTATATCAATTTATAAATTTACTTTAAATACTTTTATAATTACAATATTTTTCTTAAAATAAGGGTGAATCGCATCAATAGACTACGGAACAGTTGCATCGGTATAGCCATTTGATCTAGCAAGCAATAACAAGACTACTTTGATCTAAAATGTGCCTCCATTGGATTAGACATAGAGTAGCCAAGATGCATTATGTCTACACTATCAAATATAATATAAATAAATAAATCTATTTTTTTATCGATTTAAAATTTTGAGATAAGTGATGGTTTCACATTGTATAAAACATAGGTTCTGAATTTGAATTCTAACTTTACAATTTACTTAATTTAATTAAATATCTCACATATTGGTCATTGAGAGAAAGTCTAACCTACAAGTGAGAGAGAATGTTAAGAATATAATATAAATAAATAAATCTACATATTCTTATAAGTTTAAACTTTTGGGATAAATAGTAAATTCATATAAGAATAATTACATTTGATGGATTTTACACTACACACTATCTACATGACATAATTTGATTTGGAATATCAATTTTAAAATTTGAATATTACAAATCAAATTATATCTTGTGGATAATATGTTGCGTAAAAATCTTCCAATAACACTTCTTTTCCTATAAACATCCTTATGGCTAACAAAAGTTATATTTAAATACAAATACTTTATTTATTTATTTATATACTAAGAAATTATGAAAATGAAAAATAAAGGAATGTTTAAAAAATATGAATTAACAAAGTAGATAAAATAAAATAAAAAGGAATAATATTTTATTATCATAGAGGAGATAACTAATCCAAAATTTTAAGTGGATAAACAACCTCGTTTGTTTTTATAGATAAAATGAGATAAGTGGAATAAAATATTATTAGAATATATTATTTTTGTATTGAGATTTGAAAAAGTTGTATTGAGACTTAAAAAAATTAAATTGTTTATTTTATTTTTTATGAAAATTTAAAAAAATTATAATGATTGAAATGAGATGAAATGAAAGTTTTGTGAAAGTGAACAAAACCTTATTAAAATATGCCTAAATTTTTCCATAAACTAATGCCAATCATCTTAGATCGGATTGGAGACAAGTGACAAGCTGTTTAGAAGCACTACTCTTTACTATTTTGGGTAGTTGATTGAAAACTTATTTCTTCTTTTTTTAAGGAAAGCATTAATATAAAATTATAGGTAAATTCATATGAACTCTTGTTGGTTGTCAAATACACTTCCTCGTGAGTTTAACGTTAACACGACATGTAATCATAAGATTAAGGGTGCACATAATTAGGTTCAGTAAATTCAAGAGAAAAATACAATAGAAATAACTAAAACATAAATTTCATAAACTTACTTCTGGCGTGATCTCTGCATATTCTATAAAATTTTTATATATTTAGAAATGTATTTTTAATTTTTTTTCTAAAATCTCAAAGTTTTGTATAATTCATATATATTATTTATTTTCAAGAGCGTGGTCGCACCAAAATTAAATCAAAACTAAGTTTAGAAGAAATAATAAACTTATTACTATGGATCTTAAAGTTTTGTATTATACATACAATATTAGGCTTCTTAATTTAGAATCAAAAGTAAAAATATAAGAAAAATCATTTAAGATTGGTGATTTATATGAAAAATAGTTGAAATGTTTTATCCTCTAGACTTCATTAAGCAAGAAAATTTTTATTTAAGATGTCTATTATAATATTATATGTTTAATGTGATATGAAAATATCTAGAGTTTACATAAAACTTAATAAACTAATTTACATATATACTAGAATGAAAGATGACATTTTAAAAAATCACTTAATAGTTTATATGAAGTAAATAGATTCTACATATTTTTTTAGAAAAATAATAATAAATGAATATTATTTCATAAAACATTATCGTAAAAAATCTGAAACATATATTAAGATATTTTATTTTTAGAATTTTACTTTTACGTTATATATTATAAATTATCGAAAACTAATTTTATATATATTTATATTTTTATAATTTTTAAATTTTAATTTGTCGTACTCTATAAAATTTAGCTCCCCAAAAAAATAAATTTTAGTAATTACAAACAGATCTTGTGCACCAATTTGCCGCTGCATACGAGAGCTTGCTACCGGGCCGCCTCATATGTACCGCTCGTTCTTACTGCTTCATGTGGCCATGCCACGTGTTAAAATGATTAAAAATAACAAAAAATAAAAAAAATTAGAGGAATAGAACCCTCGTCCCCACGCTACCAAAACCAACGTCCAAACCAATCCACTCCTCTAGCCATTGCTGCTGGTGAACTTGGCATCACCTCAGAGATCATGCAAATTGCTTAATGCGGTGAGAAAAGTGTTCTTAGTTTACTTGTGGAGTGCTGTTGTTTTGGTACTCTGTTATTTCATCTGTAAATACGCCATTGCACTCCAACAATCAGCTTTCTTATTTGGGTTTTGCTCTCAAGCTTCAGCCTCCTGATCTTATACATGATTTTATGTTCTCCATTTTACTAAGTCAATGCCTCTCAGCCTCATAAAAGAGATTGGGCTCTCTCATGTTGGTCATCAACTTTTAAATTGGAGCTTGCTAATTATGGTCCTAATGTGTTTGATGGCTAGCTCAACCTTCGACGCTCATGTCGGTCAATGCCTCTCAGCCTCATAAAAGAGATTGGGCTCTCTCATGTCGGTCATCAACTTTTAAATTGGAGCTTGCTAATTATGGTCCTAATGTGTTTGATGGCTAGCTCAACCTTCGACGCTCGATGTTAAATGATTAAATCTATAAGTTTGCGGAAATTTTCAAGGGTGGCTTGTAATCTAGATCTGGGTAACTTATTGGGTTTCCAGCGGCTACCTTTTCATGTTGAGAGGCATATTTGGAGGATATGGTGGTGTTATTGTTGGTGGTGTTAATGCTCACGTTAGTTTGGTTTCAAACTTTCAAGTGTCTGGTTTCAGTAGCTCGAGGACGAAGGCATCCCTTTCTCTGGCTTTTTGTTCTTTTTAATCGCATAATGTCATGATCACATCAAGCGGCAAGAGCAGCGGTAAGAATGAGGAGGGAGAGTAGCTTTTTCCTTTGTGTATTATCCAACGATGGGACGGAATAGAATGTTTGTGAATATTTGTGCTCTCTCTATTCATTATTCATTTTTTTATGATTCAAACGGTTTAGGACCCAACATGATCCAAATATATAAATAGCTGGTGCCTGGTCAATCTGTGAAACGTGCACGTCAGGTTGCTCCATTTGGATGGGCAGGTTGCCTGCTCGTTCCCCAAAGGTGATTTTGCTGAGCGGGACAGATTTGGGTGACCCGACTACCAGGCACCAGCGCTACTTCAAAGTTCCAACTTCCAACCGGATACTCAAATGATGGTGTATTATTTTGCACCTAAAAAGGCAAAAGCATATCACTATTTTTGGAGTGCTACTGTACTTGATATTTTCCTCCGAAAGCATATTCAGATCTTAACATTTGAGGGTAATTCCTTGCTTGCTTGTTAACAAAAGAACACCATTATTTCCACCTTATACAAAATTTTATTGTTTCCTTTCTCCTCTGAGCCTATTCTAAGTTCGTTGAGTTCAGACCATACTACCTTAAATATGGAGGTTGGAGTATATATATGTTTTTTTATGAAGCAAGAACATTATCTTTGCTACTGTTTGGTGCATGCAATATAAAGGTGCAAACAGGTTTAGACTCAATCGTCATCTTGACTTTATCATGGGCTTACAGTTTTCCTGGACAGAACAAAAACTCAAGTAAAAACCATATTGACGGATCGCATAAAATGGTTTTTCTTTATCTTGGCAGTAGATAAGTTTGTTTTAAATTTCGAATGCATTTGATGCATGATGGTCACTATTACTGTTGCTAGCATTGCGTCTCAATGCTTGCTCATGACCAGCTGCAAATGAAAGCTTTACTTTGACCATCAATTCTCATGGGCACATATAACAGATCTCAACTATATTTTGGTGTGGACTGAGAAGGCTGGCGCGCTGCATAGGTTGGGATCTTGGTGCACCCACAATCCTCATGGGCATGCAACCATTGGTGAGCAAGGGATCTGCAAAGCTACTTTGGAGAAATTGATTAGAAAAGACTCAAGGACTGCCACGGGTATGATGAGGCAGTGTCTAATTTGGATGGAATAATCTTTCTCCATAATCATGGGCCAGTTCTGCAGATTACAAAGCCATTTCACCAGAAACAAAAAAAGAAAGAATTTTTTCATTTTGCCATTCTGGCAGTCGTAACAATTGGCAATGAACCTGAAATTCATCTTGATGGGAGTTTTTCTCTTAAGTTGATGAGAGTTGTAGCAATTCAACTGTAGCAACCAGAGCCACACAAAAAGTTTTCAGCCTTTTTCTATTCTCTTTAACTTTATTTTTCTTGGCTAATCAAAAGGAAAATTTGGTTACAGTTCTTTGCAGGTGGCTACCAACAGATCGTTAGTTGCAAAAGTTTTGTTTGGACATTCCAGTGCAGATCTGTGTGTGAAGTAAACGATTATATTGATATGAATAGGCATAGCCAGAAGAAAGTAAGAACCAGTCTTATTTTTATTATAAGAAATCTCCCACATTACAGAGTATTGGTCATAGTTCATATATATACAGAGGAAAGGACATACTATTACAAGCAGTAATTTAGTTGTACAAGAAAGGAAATATGAGAGGCCATACTTGGCAAGTATTCGTTAGAGATGATTTTCAGGAGATCTGTTCAATGAGCAGCTTTTGTATAGAATCAATTTGTACAACGGTCAAGAGGAATGGTGCCGTGATATGTGGGATCTTGGTTAGGAAGGAAAGTGCCGTTTGAAGACTGAGCTTGGCCAAGACTTGTTAAGTCTGAATTGTTTTCACTATAACCCAATACACAGGATGTTATACAAAAGGTAACACCTATTTAGGAAGGGGATGATATGGAAACAAGAAATTTATGAAAATGGAGACCACGAAAATCTACAGCTGTGGCCCATAGAAAAAGAGTGCCGACAAAAAATAATCTTCTTCTAATGAAGACTCCTTATATTCAAACGTCCAATCATTTCGGTCATTCCAGTGCAGAATCTCTTTGGAACTTAAATAGTTGAAAATAACACACTGTGACACTGATCATAGTATTCAAATTACTTCATGTGGGTCTCTTACATATCAAATGTAGTTGGAAATTCATGACAAATAAATTCTAGACACAAAGAGGGATCCAGCACAATATACCCGTGACAATATAAAGATACATCTATGACCAATATAGGGGGCCTACCAAACATAAAAGGGTGGGTAGGGTGTGAAAAACCATAGTACAATTCCACAAACAATCTTAGCTCCCAAACACATCTTTCTCACCCCACCATCGCTTTTTTCTTCAGCACTACTTGATCCATTGCCGGTGGAGTTCCCCTTAACTTAAACCATCAAAAGGAGACAGATTAATAAAAAAAGAATAGGAAAATACATAGAAAATATACAAGAGTATATAATTCATGTGTAAAAATCAACAAAAGATCAAACTATGGACAAGAATAAAAGTGACTACCACTGGCAACCGTTGTAGTACTGCTCCCTTTGGTGCTGTTTGAGTGTCCCTCAAATATTTTAGCCTCCGTTGAGTTAGGTGACAAATGCAGAAGGGCTGAATTCATCACCAATATTGTAAGCAATCAATTCGGTTGCAAAGAAAATTGTAAAAAT
Source organism: Carya cathayensis (assembly GCA_011037825.1). Classification (NCBI taxonomy): domain Eukaryota; kingdom Viridiplantae; phylum Streptophyta; class Magnoliopsida; order Fagales; family Juglandaceae; genus Carya; species Carya cathayensis. The sequence goes on from QGSO01000278.1 coordinate 837,935, forward strand.
GCGTGTGGATAATACTCACAAACACACTCGGATATGTTAGAGGGTGCATGACAGGCGCTAGGAAGTGCTAGTGCGAGAGTTGCGTTTATCTTGAGGCCAAGATTGGGATCATCTCTGTCCTTGATTAGGACACACAGGCATTTCTTGCTCTTCTCAAGGACTTGCTTGATGCCAGTGCAACAGTCTAGGGTGGGAGTTTTGGCATCGCCACCGACGTAAGGAAGACATGTGGCGAGACCGACTAGTTGATCTGCACATTCTGCTCTATCTTTGTCCAAGTTTGAGCTTGCAAAGCCAAGAAGCAGCAACAGCAACAGCAGCAAGGTGTATGAGAATGCCAAAGGAGCGTTATTGGAGCCCATGTTGATGTGTAGAAAGAGGTAGACAAGAAGAGAGATGCTCTATGTCTTTTCTGCTTTGGTTGTGGCTTTATTGAATATGGGCAGCATGAAAAAAGGAGTTTGAATGGAAAGTAGTGGGTGGTGTTAATTATTCTAAAGTCTCACTGGACACTTCACATGTGAAGGAGATGATTTGTCCTCGAATGGGAAGACTCTGCACTGGCAGAACACAAAACTTACCTACAATTAATATCAGTGTAGTTAAACAGCTAGGCTGAGAGCAGCTCTCTATTGGGTGTACTTGCTTTTATTTTGGTATGCCTTGCTCGAGTTCGAATCGTTTTATGATTAGTAATAGAATTTCTCGACACCATGGTTTTTGGATTTTAGTATACTTGTAACAGTCAAGGTGTCCAGATTACTGAGATCTACTCCATTCCTCCTAACAAGTGAGGGATTACTGAGATCCAATACCCAATCTCCTAACAAAAAGTATCCATTTTGATCATCTAGATCCAAAAGTACACTGGATAGTTACTAACTTATACTTTTTTTTTTCAAAGTTGAGTTGAGTGATTGGATAATAAAAAGGCGTACTCAATTGTCCTGTGTGTAACTTTCTTAAGATAACAGCATAGAGACAAAGAAGCATTTCTATATTATATTCAACCAAAGAAAGAAACGGCTACTTTGTTCTGGAAACCCGTGATCAAATTTGAATGAATCCGTGATAATTTGGATCAATCCGTGATTGCCAACATATTAATAATGGTGTCTGGGTCCAATTTTGTCTCCCACTGTTATTTAACAAGTACAGAACAAAAACATTCTCCGTTTCTCTCGTGATGCTATACAAATCCGTGTTTGGGTGTTGAGGTGATCTCAAATAATTTGAGTTTTTCTGTGATTAGTAGTGTTTTATGGGTCCTATTGAGATGTGTTTGAATATAAGAAATAGGTCCAGATATGTTTAACTTTTTATAGGAAGTTGAAAAAGTAGTAGGTCCTATCAATAATTGGTTTGAGATAGATTGAAATGAGTTTGACACCCAAACATACATGTTCCATTGTCATTCCAGGTTGAAGGAATCTTGAAGGGTATTGGACTTTGCAGTGATTTTTGAAATCTGGAAACAATGCTCCATCAATGCTATCCCACGAAATTTACTGTATTTCTCGGATAAAGTTTTATTAAGAAAATGCTTTTTACTGCAAATGATCCCATCTCATGCATCTAATATGCAGAACACATGATGATACAACGATAACAAATTTAAGAATGTTAGAGCTATACCTTCTCAACCACAGTTTATTCAATTGGGGACCCAACTTGAAATGGACAATGCAAGTAACTACAGCACACACCTATGCAAATTATCAATGCATTTTGTGAATAATTATCTAAGCAGCTTTTAATGCTAAATGGTCCAGACTCTTCCAAGAAACGTGGTCATAGGGATTTGTATCTGTCAAGGATGGAGTTGGGAAATCAGAAGAAACTACTGCCAAGAGAGAGAACAAAAATGGAACCCAGAAATTCTGGATTTGTATTACCCTGATTATGTGCATCAGATGAGCTGTGTTCATACAAGGGTCAAAGCTGTTAATAAATTAATTTAAGAAATTCTAGAAATCACAAAAATAACCATGCTAATTCTTATAGTTAAGTTAGTTTGAAAATTGATGGAAAAAGGGGCAAAATTGATGGCCCATTATTTGGAAAGTGGAACTAAAGAAAACATCTCATCTTGGGGGGAGGTGACATAAATGAGGGGTAAAGTGACATAAAGCAAGAGAAAAGCCAGAGTTAAAGGGACATGGGCATATACGACTTGAGGGGACTTATGGGCAAGGCTTCTTCAATCTCAAGAGAGGAGTTCAAGCGATGGAGTTCAGACGGGAAGAGAGTCCTTAGAAATCTAATGTACAGTGAGGATGAGAGACAATGAAAGACTATAAAACAAGCTTAATAGGGAGAGCACGGTCCATCATTTTCCCGGACTGGACATCTCTAGGGATTGGACCGGACTGATAGATATCGGTCCAGTCCGGTTTGTCCAATCCTTTTTTTAAAATAGATTAATAAAAAATTATTTAAAATACTAAATTAAAATTAAGTGACATATTAAATGAGAATTATATAATAAATTGTACAATTATTAATATTTACTAATACTATATATAATAGTTATAAATTAAAGAATATAATACTTATGTAATATTGTGATATATATAATTAATTTATACAATTATTTATATAACTAAGATATATATTTTAAAATTTTTCATTCGGTCCGGACAAGGGTGAAAAATCCCTGAACCGTGGATAGGACCGAATGAATTCGGTCCTCCCATTTTTGGACTTGGTTCAGTCTGGACTGGCCAATTCTCAGCCCTACTTATTATAGTGGATTCTCCCCTTCCCAAATTCCTATAGACGTAGATCCAGTGCCGAACCATGTAAATCTGCATTTTCATCTCTCTTTATTTTCTCAACATTTATTTACTGTTTACCGACATTGATGTACGCACTGATACCATAAGGTCATATTGGACCACTGTCAGGGGTCCACACAACATTGATCCAGGCCCAGAACAACCTCAGTAAGGCCCGGAATGAATCATTCTCCCCTCTTGGATGTCTATGATGCTTTTGGACATTAAATTCAAAAATTGATGGAAAAAAGGGGTGAATTTAGTCTTCTAATTTACATCTCAACACTTATGGAGACAATTTAATTTCCAACCTCACATCTTAAAGAGCACATGCCCATATTTAATATTTTTTGTGCATTTGATTAAAATTTAACCTTTAAGATTGTGTGGCGTGATCAGTTTTTCATTTATATGGATGGTTCATTTATATGGATGGTTTGATACTACGGATGATAGAATTTGAAATATATAAATAATTTAAGGTGGAATAAATTGAAATTT